>CM053784.1:82485826-82663326 GCA_028749045.1 Cupressus sempervirens
GTCCACTTGAAATTCAATCTTCTAGCAACTGAAAAACCTCTTTCTTCTTTCTTCCCATCTAATCTGATTTGGTTTCATCATTTTTTGTAACTGATTTGCAAATATCCTTTCCTAAATGATGAAAAATTGTGAGTCATCAACATATCTGATTTGCCTCGTGAAATGCCAGTGAAATCTCAATTTTTAATGAATGAATCTGAACAAATTTTTACCCAAACTGAATTTTTACTGCCTTTTACTGATATTCAAGTCATTAGTATGTTAAAAATTAGTTATGGACTCTAATTACCTAAATATAGTTGCAATTTTGGTACCTGAGACAAATCCCCCTATAGCTTGAAACAGTGGCATTCTGTGCAAAAATGAACTGTAGAATCGAGATATTCAAATTCTCACGATTTCAGCGATATATAACATCGCCTATTTTGCCTATCAGAAACCCCCTGAAATTCAATTTGAAAATGACTCCCTTTGCTAGAAAATCTGACTTGCAACTTTGAATTTTTAAATTTTTGAAAAATTTAAAAATTTCTAAAGCTAAAACTTTAGATTAAAAACCCTTTTAAATTTAAAATTTGAACATGACATTTTTCTGAGAAAATAATAAAATATTATTATTTTTTACTCTTCAACATTTTCCTCATCCTTCCAATCCATGGTCAACCCTTTGTTTGACTGATGCCACATGACACTATTTGATTGGCTGAGCTCTCTACATCATCCACCATGTCAGTGTCATCGGGACTCGCACCACATGTCGAAAGTTTGCATTCCCTCATTTTTTATCCAATGTGTAACTTATTATTGCGGATATGCCCCTGTTGTCAGATATAGCCTTCGTCGTTGAATTGTGACACATGTCACGATCTAGTCGATTCTCGCCTGAGCTTGCTTTGATTTCCACATCACCATGCCTAGGTCTTGCACTGCCACTTTGTTTTTACGGGCATGCACCAGCCCTTCAATCGTGACACTTGGCAGCATCTGAGCACTTCTCGGCCACATCAGTGCACTTGTCTCTCCGATTAAAATTTTGCATTTATTCCCATTGACTGACATCATCTATGGGGTCCCGCCACATATGGTCTAGCACTTCAAAAGCACAAGTCTTTTCGGACACTATACAGGCCGAGTGCTTTTGCATTTAAAGAATATGAGATACCTTAATGCACCCAATGTGGGATAAAAAAATTTAATTGTTTCTCCTGTGCATGGCGTGGACTGCCTTCCTGTGCAAAACTTCAAAGGCTCTCTTTAGACCAGATTATCATTCTTGTTGTATAACAAGATGAAAAACAAATAAACTCTTCCAGAGGGTAATGCTTCAGCCATTGCCACATTCACATCCCACCCCATGATAAGCCAAAAATTGATCAAGAATTGGCGTATTTTGGTTGTGTTCTCTCTATAGCCAGTCGTCAATTTTACTTTAAAACTTGCTTTTCTTTCAACCCTCTAGTATGTGAATTCGTAAACAAGCAAGCAATCTGTATTATCCCCAAGAATAGCAACAAGTTTATTGTCTGAGCTGATGGCCATATGATTTATTGACCATAGAAAGGAGAGGTGTGAAAGAACTATAAATTTTTCTGTATCAAATTCATGTATAATGCAATCATTATTTGCAGTCATCACTCACGTTGAGCCACTTGCATTCTTGGACTCGTGATAGAGTCTACTTGGAAGATCCATGATTTTTCTCAACATGCCTAGCAACACTAAGCACTTCTGTCACTTTGTGAATCAATGTTGATTACTGCATGATAGAATCATTCTACGTGAGGTAATCATCATTAAGCTCCTCACACGTTTCCTTTCTCTACAATAGTTTCTTTATCTTGTGTGGACTACTGCTTTGTGCTTCTTTAACATTCCCACTAAACCTCCATTTTATTAGATTCAATTTGATCTTCTGATGAAAATAAATTCTCTAGGAACATCTTTAATATCTATTTCTCTTCCATCGCATTAGGGATTTCAATGCACAAGGTTCCTACACTTAAGAATATCTCTATTCTTGGTGGCTTTGAAAACAAACCAAAAAAACAATTTTGTTTTTTCCTTTTGGTCTATTCGTTGCTGCATGCACTTTCTTGTATTTCTCAGTTATTCCTAATCATATACAGGTTTGCACTAAAGCTCCCATGTTTTAATAATTTCTAGCTTGTTCTCCTCCTTAAAATTGCAATCTTCTCATTCTTCCTCTATACTTTACACTCCTCTGTTTCATTGTCGGCCCCTTCTTTATGATTATTTATGTCAAATTGAAATAGTTGGCATTTGATGGTTTTTTGCATACCTTAAATCATTTGATTTAGTGGCTTCTCAAAACATAATAATTCTTTTTGTTGTTGCATTATAGATGAAGTCCCCTTTTTTTATTTGCTCGGTTAACTTATAGGTAACCTGCATGGGAATTTTAAATATCCCTTCCCTTCTAAATGATGGAATCTCTTAAAGGAAATTTTGTGCATTTTTAAAGTAACCTATACATTCATCAATGTATAAGATTTATCATTCTCAAATGAATGCTACTCTATCCATATTTCCCCTTTTACCATTTTTTAATATGTTTGATTCCATTTTACTTTCACCTTCCAAATCTTGCTTGCTCAATGGAATTAGCTGGCCCCCAAAGTGGGTCCGGCTAAAAAACTTCATTTTTAAACACCTGAGATTTGAAGAGTAATCCATTGATCAATCTAATACTCATTGGAATTAATTTTGAGCACTAACTGATAATTAAGACTCATATCACTTCTTACCTACAAACTGTGAATTTATGTCTGGAGGCCTGCCAGTTGGGCTTAAAAACTAACTCAATCAAATATTCAGGCCACAAAAATTGTCACGAGTGTTCAATCCTACACAGTCTATCATATTGCAAATTTTCAGCCCATGATGAACTCTCAGTCAAGAGATTTTAATTTCCGAACATCCAAACTTCAATTAACCTACAAGCAAACAATGTTAAAAAACATAAATTGGGCTCGGGTTCGGCATTATAAAATTGGGTTATTGACCACTTGGGGTTCTAAAAACTAGGGTATAGGTTCTTTGCCATGAGAAGAATATAATTCTATGGTTTTGTCTCATTACACATCATAGGACGCTTTTGGCAAATTTTTGAAAACAGGCACTTGGAAATGTTAACTGGGAAATGTGTCAAAAAGTAATTTTTGGCAAATGTACGAACATATGAAAGTATGCAAATGGATTTTTCATGACTTAAGAACTGGCATACTTCAAGGATTTCTAGGACACAACATGATGGTATAATTCATTTAGGCTTATCAATCACAAGATCAAAGTTATAATGTGCCAAACAAGGGTACAGATCAATCTGGATACCTTAGCCGTAACAAAACAATGTAAACTAGGTTTTTAATCATGTTAGCAAACTGACCAAATGGATTCATCGTGATCTCAAAATTAGAATATATGAATTTTTTGACCCCTAGAACACAATGCAAAAATAATTCCTTTATTTGGGTCAACTAGGTCAAAGATATCACTGGTCGAACAGGGCTTCCTAGAATTGTGAACTACACAAATGCAGAAAACAGTAAATGACCAACTTTAAGGGGTTCAAAACCTAGTCAAATGGATTTTAAATGACTTGAAACTTGGAACGTAGGTTCTTTGATATGCATACTAAACATCCCCAAAGTGGTGGGTCATGACACAATTTTTGGTGCGAGATATTCGATTGCAAATAGGACTTCCTGTCGGTGTTTGACACTCAGGTGTAAAATGCAGATTTGAAATATGCTTGAAACGAGATCTTATGGAATAGCTCAAAATGGAAATTTAACATCATGGAACACATAGATGCACTAAATAAAAGGTTTTAGAAGCATTGAACATCTCTTGGGCCTCAAAAGTACAACCAAGTACAAATGCATTAAAAAGTGTTTATATGGCACAATTTTCTCAATGGTACTCAAAATTGACCTTTCAATTTTTAGTCCCAACACCATCCTCTCCCATCTAACATTGATTTTAGCAAAAATATATGCATGGATTTGAGTTTGTATCTATGTAGGGGAGTATTCCAAATACCCATCTTTTCCACAACTAAGTCCTCAATCTCTTTTTGCTCAGCTAGAGTCTGAGTTTCATATTTGAGAACTTTGAAGTTGAAAATTCCTCCTCCAACTTTTAGTTGTTTCATCCTTTCCTCAAATTTAGGTGTAGAGTGGATAAATACTAGTTTAGTTTTACCTTTCCTAGCTCTCTTGGAGAACACTTCAGTTGGTTGCTTCTAAAGTTTGGTGATAATTACTCTACATTTCTTCCTCATTGGTTCCTCTTTTTTTTATCCTTCTTCTTCTTCTTCATATTCCTCCTCTTTATCCTCACCCTTGCCCTCGGTAAGCATTAGAGGACCTTCAATTGTCTTCAATTTAGCAATTCTCTTCTTGCCTCTGCTAAGAGCTTGCGAAATCCTAATACTGAGATCTATCCTCTTCTTGGCTTCCTCATATGTGCCAAATGCAGGAAAATTAGGATTGGTTGGCTCATTAACTAATGCCTCAATGATGTCTCTAGCTTCATCAATGTTAATTTCACAAGGCAATGGTTTTACCCATGCCACTCTTGGTATGACTACTTGAATGTATACTCTGTCATACTTCACCATGAAACATATATCATCCTTGTAGTCTTCTACAAGTTTGGGTGGGATATGAAATCTGTTGTTCATTTTCTCCTTGAATGCCTCAAAATAGTTATCCAACACCCTTTCAAAGTTTTCACCCATTTCTTCAATAAATTCATTTATCTGATAAAGAACAGGAGTGTCTTTCCTCCACATGACTGTGCACTTAGATGGAAATAATTTTTTAACATAAAAGAATAAACAAATAAGCAATGAACTGAACTTGAAGGAATTGTTCCACACTATCAATGTTTTTGTTCAATTGCTTCAGTAACATATCTGACAGGTCATATTCGAGGTTCTTCTTTATTACCTTGTATGCTAGGTCAACTACCTCACAAGGAACACTGTTTGACCAACTTGAGATGTAGATCTTGTGTGTAATGATGTGGATGCCAAACCTAAGCTCAATGTCAGTGACATTGTTTATTTTCAAACCTCTACCGTCCCACTCGGCTAGGGTTTTCATTTGCAGTTCCTCCTAACCTAGGGTTTTGCTTGTCTTAGCTTTGCTTAGTATTGGCAGACCAATAACCTTGTGTATCATCTTCTTTGTAATCAAAATGGGTTTCTCCAACCATAATTTCCCATTGTGAAATAGACTCAATGTGTACCTTATTCATTTTACTTGGAAATTTTGAAGGATATGACGGATATGAGTTAATCCTTTCATTTCCAAATGCTTATGTTTGGGTTTCAAAACTCTGTCAACACACATTTCAACTAGGGCATTATCCATTTCTAATTTCCCTAATTCTTGAATAGTACATTTAAAATGAGTTCTTATGTCATTAATTAGAAGTACCTTTGGTAGGATTTGCGACTGAGCGTCGTAAGGATCTAGTGATTCAACAACGACTGAAATGATTTTGAAGTTTGGTGCTTTCCATTCGATGCCCTTAACCAGCATTTTGGAGCCCTTCTTTGGTTTAGTGCCACTTCCACTGGTAGACGCCATCACTGCTCGGTAGATGATAGAATTTGTTAAGATCTCATCGCTAATTCGCTCAAAAATATCGTAATGCTCTTTCAAATTGCTCTGCTCTTTAAATGCTATGAATGCGATGAAAAAATGAAGTTGAAATTACCCCCTTTGTTGAGAAATTTTCATAAATTCTCGGCGCCATTATGACACAGTGCATGAAAAACTATCATCCATTGACCTAACTTAGCAAGAGTATCAACTTGGAAAACAAACTAAATTTCCCTTTCATAATTTAGATCGCTTCTTATTCTTTCATTCTATGCTTTGAGAATCCTTATTTCTTCATTTATTTTAGTGATTTGATCAATGAGGTCTTCATGCTAATTGGATTGATTTGGTTCTTTATTGTTTCTTGCCTTCAAGTCTTCATTTTCCTTATTCCTTTGTTCCAATATTTCACACTTTCTTATTGATTGAACTTCTTGTTCTCTTTTCAATTTTCTTACCTCTTCTTGTAGAGAGCCATTCTTTGCTAGGAGTTCTTTGACTGCCTCATTAGCGTCATTTGAACTACTTGATGGGAAAAAATATTCAATCTTTTCTTCAACATATTGATGGTCATTCATTTTTCTTGCAAGTTCCTTCCTTCTTTTCGAGCATTGGGAGAGATGCTCTTTTGCTTCCTTGAGTTGAGCTATGGCCATCTCCAGATCTAGCTTTTCATTTTCAATTGCCTTGTCAAGTCTCAATATCTCCATTTGTCCTTAGATCTTTGCTCAAGCTATTAAACTTTATCCTAAGAACCACAGAGCTCCGATACCAATTGTTGGAAATATTCAAGATATGATATGTTACTGAGAGGGGAGGGGTGAATCAGTAACTTCAAAACATTTCACCATCTATACTACTGCATACATTAGTACTGAAAGATAAAACATTCAACACACAAAAGAACACAATGTTTTGGTGACCCAAAAACCTTCCAAATAGAAAGTAAAACTAGGGTGGGGATGGTACCCACAAAACTTCACTACTGCAACACAAAGTTGGCCTTTTAAAGCTTACATTGACCACTTATGGTGATCTACCCTGTTAGGAGCACAAAGGACTACTAGGTCCACCTTGTTGGAGGATTTACAAACATACAATGAAGTATGCACTCGGTTAAGAGATTTTTACAAAGACTATTAAGTCCACCCTATGAAAGGATTTAGAAACTAATTCACCTATTAGGATGAAGTAGTGGATCTACTTACAACTGATTGCTGATAAGATCCTTTATGCGCTTATCACCTTATGTGATAGATATGACTTTTTAGCTTATGTGTTGACCTTGTTGCATTCCTTAAACTGTTGTTGATAATTCTTGGCATGTGCTTCTCAAAAACACTTCAAAAATATTTCAATAGAATAATATCTTACAATACATCGTACATATATACCTTTCCAATTAACAAAACTACAAGGTTGGCCAAAACACAAGTGGACAACACATTACAAAGTCGGCCCAATAGTAAATAACTCGAGTTCACTAAATTGACTCGATGACTTTCTGATACTCGACATCCACTACATTACATAGCATTGTCATGCACTTGGTAGAAGTTAAGGCTCAGTCCATACTAATCACTCGATGTAGTTCTGAACTCAGTGACCATTGGTGACTCAGTAGATGTAGTGTCACTCAGTAGATACTACACGTTGAGTTTACCTTGCTTCACTTAGTAAACACTACTTCTTCCAACACTTGATTTACTTTGAATCTCCATGACACAAACTTACTGCTCGGTAGACACTATGAAGCATGGTAGACACTAAGAAGCTCGATAGATACTGCTAGTCTTCACATTGCCTACATTCACTTGGTAGTGACTATTCTGCTCAATGTAAATGGCTAAACACTTCGAAGCTTGGTTAATACTGGAGTGCTCGGTGAGTGTAGGAAATTGAGTGCTAAGCTCAGTAGCTATACTAATATGGATTATTTTTTTCACTATTGGCAATAATAACTTAATGCCAACAATCTACACCTACAACACAAGATCAAAGTGCAATTCAAGTCATTACAGCAGAATAGGGCAAGCCTAAAGAGAGCGAGATGACACCACAACTGAAGGAGCAAACAATTATCCAAGCCCTCGTAACCTTACTAGTATCTGGCACTCCTTTCACTAACACTCTTTAGAAGCTGAGTATAGATGCAACTCCATTGTAGATATCAGTGTTGAGCCTGAGTTCATCAAAGGCTGAAGAAGTCATATAATAAGGAGATGTGAGCCTTGGTGAAGAGATCATTTTGACAAAGTGTGATTATCATACAATGACCATAGATTAGATGAGCATACTCCAACAAGCTTTAGCAAGGAAGAAGCATCAAGAAATGCTTAGAAGGGAGCATAAGAAAAAGTAGGCATTATAGGATATTAAAGACATCTTCTTAGATGCTAGTCTGCCAACTCCAGATGAGACTAAGCCATTGATTGAACAACTAACAAGCATAGTGGAGAAGGTCAGTAATATAGATCTAGATACAAATGCAAAAATTATTAGAATGGTCAGAAAAGAAGTTCTAAAGCAAAGTCAATGAAAAGATATCAGGTGATATAGCACTAACACAAGTTGCATTGGAAACTAAGGTTGAGGATGTGAAGAAGGTACTTGAGAACATATTCTCATTGTACACTAAATTGTGTAATCCAACACTCTTCACCCAAGAGACCAGAAGTCACATTTTGAGCTTGGAGGGTCAAATCAATTAATCAATTGCAAAACTACCTATGAATCTAACATAGAATGAGAAGCACTTTAGGACATTGCTCCAAACCCAAAGTTAGTTAGCTACATTTTTAGCAAATGAGGCCAACATAAGGGCCAAACTAATTAGCATCCAAACGACTCTAACCACTCATATGAAAATTTTGCACAAGGAACTAGGCTATGCAAAAACCCTAATGAAGAAAGACACAAATCTTTCTACACTAGATGGTCTAGTCCACCTTGCTGTTGAGCTAGCTATCCAAATAAAGTCTCTAGATGTAGCATGTGAGAACTAGGATGCAACTCTCAAGATAATCTTAGATGTCCATAAATATTTCTTGGACAAACACACTATAAATGTACAACCCATTGACATAAGTCTCAAAAGTGGGGAGAAATATTTTTGGGAGAATAAAAATTTTGGGGAGATATAAGGAGAGTGAGAAATGGGTGAGAGTAAGCAAAGAGGTAGACATAAAGATAAGAGATACAAGGTTAGAGAAAAGATAAATTAAGCTAAGGGGGAGTAAGAACAAGACAATTTGAATTCAAAGAGTATTAGCTGAGGTATATTTACTCAGGAGTGAAATATAGACTTTTGGATACAGAACAAACTTATTAACTTAGGGGGAGTTATCAAATTTCGAGCTATATAAGTTGTTACAAAATTTTGAAATTTTGAAGTTTTGTTATACAAGCCAAGTTATATATATGTTATGCTCATGAGATTAAGGATATTAATGCATACTCAAGTGTTTTTGACACTCATGTCAAAGAAGGAGATTGTTGATTTCAGATTGGTTTTGACAAGTCGGTGTCAAAACACTTAAGTTATTTACTTAGTTCATGCCAAACAAGTAGTGCATGTTGAGCACAACATATATATTATAGAGCATGTTTATTCCACAGTGAGTGTTAAGCCACTCATGTGTCGAGTCACTCAAGTGCCAAGTAGACAGTGTATGCTGAATTATTCAGGAGCAAAGAAAATAGTGGATGTTGAGTAATATAGATTTCAAGTCATAGCAAAAAGATTAGTGTATGCCAAGCATTAGAGAATTCAAGTGCCGAGTAAGATAGTTTTTCTATATTTGTTTGTAATGGCACAAAAAACTATGTAAACCATTTTTGAGTAAACTTAAGGATGAATTACAATATTGTGGAGATCTAAGGATGAATCTTAAGTTGGATTCCCAATGCAATTACATGTAGACAATTAGAAAATGGGAAGGATTAGATGGTAAAATGGATGAATCTCAGCCATAGATTCATACCTAACCCTAAGTCACCAAAGTCTTCTTAAAGAGGAAAAACCCTAAACTCTCTATGAGCAAGTGTGTAAGGTGTTGAAGAAAAGTATAGAGAAGTTTGCATGCACAAATAGAGCATTCATGGTGGCTCAGGAATTATGATTTGAGACAACATTGCAAAATCAATTAAAGAAGAATAGAGGAAAGAAGATAACATGCAATAAAGAGACATCTAATCAAGAAGGATCAAGAAGACATTAGTTTAGAGGTGATATGTTATCAGGCAATCAAGTGCTAAGCACATGATCAATGCTGAGACATTTTAACAATTGATTTTAGTCAAAATCTCTTAACAGAGTAGTCCTTATAGGCTATATTGAAATCCTCTAACAAGGTTCTTACTTAGTTGTAAGTTGAAGTCCTTTAGCAAGGAACACTTCTTATAGGGTGTTGAAATCCTTTAACAGGGTGAGACCTAACAGTCTTTGTAAGCCTTTAATAGGGCAGGCCTTTCATAGGGTAGATCATGTCTCATGATCAAACATTTTAACCATGATTGGATACACTTTATTACTACAATAGTGAAGATTTGTGGGTGTCATCCCCATCCCAGTGTCACCTTCTCACTTGGAGAGTTTTTGAGTAATCATATCTATTGTTATATATTTGTGAATGTTTACTTTCTTACATGCTTTAGATGTGAATGCTTTACATGTTATTTTAGTTTATACATTGAATGTATGAGATGGGTGTGTAGTGAAAGTTTTATGGGTCCAAGTTTAAACTCTTGATTCACTCCCCCTAGAAGTCTACCTTTCCTATTGTAATTCCAACAAAGTGTTCTCAAAACTTTTCTTAGTACAATCTCATCATCTATCTTACTAGTATCTCCTCTTATTGCATTAACATCATCTTTTATCATAGAGAAATATTGAGCAACATTCTCACCTTCTTGCATTCTCATATCATCGAACTTGTTGGCACTCAAAATTGTAGCCCAAATTTTGCGCACCGTTGAAGAAATTGAGCCCCATAAATGATATTGTACCTGACTATACTTTTGAGCCCCAAGAGGTGTTCAATGTTTCTAACACCTTTCATTCAGCTTGTCCACTTGCTCCATGAAGTTAAATTGACATTTTGAGCCATTCTGTGAAGTCTCGTTTTGAGCAATTATCAAATCTGCATTTTCACCTTAGTGTCAAATAGCGACAGGAGCCTATGTTTGCATCCGAATATATTGCACCCAAAAATGTGTCATGACCCATTGCTTTGGAAGTGTCTAGTGTCCATATCCAAGAACCTATGTTTCAGATTTTGAGTAGTTTCGAGTCCGTTTGATTAGGTTTTGAATTCCTCAAAGTTGGTCAGTTACTGTTTCATGCTTCTATGTAATTGTGCAAATTTCTAGGAAGCCCTGTTTGACATGTAATAACTTTTAACCGGTTGACCAGAATGCTAAAATTATTTTTGCGTTGCATTGTAGATGTCATAATCTTATTATGTTTCAAGTTTCAGCTCATGACGAATCCATTTGGTCAATTTTCAAATGTGATTCCAAACGCAATTCCTAAAGTTTTACTGGTGTCAAAGTACAGATTGTTTGGAACCCCTGTTCATGATGTTATAACTAAAAATTCATGATAGGTGAGGTCGAATGGATTATACTACTGTGTTGTACTCTAAAAATATTTTAAGTGTGTCAATTTCCACATCTTGAAGAATCCATTTGCACACTTTTCCAGGTCAATTCCATTTGCAAAAATCACCTTTTTGATAGTGTTTTCAATCTGCAAAATCCAAGTAGCCTACTTTGACCGCTCACCATTTGTGCCCAGTTATTTGTTATGAGCCCATATCACAGATTTACACTCTCCTCATGACAATGAATTAACATCTCAATTTTCATGTCCTCAAGTATCAGTACACCCAGTTTTTTAAGCCAAATCTGAATGCTATCTATGATTTTTTGACATGTTTTCTTGCAGGCAGTTCTGAGAGTGCAACTTTGACAGTCAATATCCTTTGGCCTCAAATTTGTCATGAGATGAGATTTGACATGGTACAAGTGTGCAGAACAAAGAATCAATATGTCAACTTTCAAGGCCCGGTCAGAGGTATGGGTCAACTTTTAAAGCCAGTTGACGGACCTCCTGGCACAAAAGTATTAGTTCGTAGATTAGTGGTAAAATGGGTTTCAATTTATCAGTCAGTGATCAAATTTGATTCTAATTAGTTCAAAATGATGAATATATTAATTTTGCATTTCAATCATTTGAAAATAATTTTTTTTTAGCCAGACCCACCTTGGGCCCGACTAAACTTTATAGATTGACTAAGCATTATGTATTGGAATTATGATGTAGTATTATAAGGGTTTCTTTTAATCACAAGCTTGTTTAAGTTTAAATGGGCATGTTAACTTTATTGCAAAATGAGGATTGAGTAAAGCTTTTATGAGATGATTTTTTATTCCTCTGAGAGAAAGAGAAGGAGATGATGGAGGTTTGCAAAATTTTAAGATTCCAGATCATCAAGCAAAAGTGGATTGGAATCGTTCAAAGACCATCATGAAGTATATGATTTCTCAGAATTGGAGAGGGCTCTTTTATCAAACTAACTAGGAGATCAAGAAAACCCCCATGTTTTGGGTTGGCAAGGGAGATGCCATCTATTTATATTGTCACAAGTTTTCTACTTTCTCTGCAAGGGAGACTAATTTTGTATATAAACGCTTAGTGGCACACTCATCAATTATATCTTCAGCATCAAAAACAATATGCCTCACTTCTACCAACCATTCTTTCACATCTTTATTTTGGTCACTTTTCTCATCTGTAGCTTGTAGAGAAGAGCGTATCAAGCTGAATTTCTTTTCCAACCACTTGAAGTTAATTTCAAAGCGAAGAAAGAGAGATGCTTCATCTCGTTCTGATTGTAGTCCAATCTCACCAATAAGAAATCATTTGAATAAAGCTCGAGGAAGCCAAAGCAAGCAATAAAAAAGGGCAATCCACGCAATTAAAGGGAAATTAGAGGCAGATAAAAACCACAGGGGGAGAGCATTGGAAGTTGTCGCTGTAGCAAAACAAAGATCATGCCATTTGCAATTAAAACTTAGGATGCAGCATGCATTGAAAAGGGAAAAAACCCATGCCTAGCAGAGTGTAGGTACATTGAAAAAGACGCCAAAGACCAAAAGGTTAAACCCATATCAATGAATCCGTAGCAAAGCTTCAGCATCCAAGGAAGAAGCTGTGACAGTTCAAGCATGCGTAACAAGGTCCATGTTTAGATCAAAATAGAGGACATGCTTTTCGTAGGAAGTAGGGAAGTTTAAAAAAACCAAGCCGTCAACAGAACAAGGGCATAGCACATGCAACAAAGGGAGGAAGACACAGAGAAAAGTCCATGCATGGAAGAAAAGTTGCCATGTCTTAGAGTAACCACGTATGAGAAATTTGAGGTAGCCTCATGCCAAGCAAGAGCAGATTTGGTACATAAGATAAGCAAAAAATAGAGCACCCCTGCTAAATAAGAAAGATCAACGCATATATATTGAGGAGAAGATAGAGCAAGTCATCCATGTAGCAAAGTAATTCTATAGGTGTCAAACAAGGAACGATAAGGAGAGCACAAAATGAGTTTACATCTGCCCTGAAATAAGCTGTGTTCATCATAATCCCTCCAAAACTATGGCAAATAAAGGAAATCACAGTGAACGCATAAGAAATCATGGAGCTGCCTAGCAATAAAGTCGTCAATCAGACACTCGCAGCCAAAGATAGTAGAGGAGCCCAATGTTAAGAAAATGAAACCCCATGCAAGTTTAAAGGAAGAAGCCATGGTAGATTGAAGGTAGAACACACACAGAAAAGGGGGGGCATCTTAAACCTTTTGTCCCACATTGCCCATATGGTGGGTAGTTTTGCTATTTAAATACAATAGCACACAATATACATTGTGTAATAAAGACACAAGCCTTTTAGAAGCCGCAAGCTGGATGTGTGGGGCCTGTGGATGACATCAGTTAGATGGTGACGTAGGCTTAATTTTGAACCAAGATACAGGCACGCTGATTTGGCGAAGATGCAACCAGATGTTGCCACGTGTCCCGATCATGTGGTGGGCACATGCCCACAAAATGGAGATGTGCACTGGTTAGGTAATGCGAGATTGTAGGAAGAGACCAAGTGGTAGCGAGTCCCGACTAAGCGATGAGGTGGTGGAGATGATCATATCAACATCGAGGCACAAGATCGTGACACGTGTCATGATCCGATAGTCAGTGCATGCTCGCTTGATGAAGATGCAAGGCTGTTAAGAAATATAGAATTGCGGGGAGGTGCCATGTGTTAGCAGATCCTACTCAACAGATGGTGCTGATGTGGTAGATGATGCAAAGTGAGTGGCCAATCACAAAGTGCCACATGGCATCAGTCAAACAAAGGTTGACCCTGGATTCAGAGGGTAAAGAGAAATTTGAAAGACAATAAGAAATATTATATTTTTTATTGTTTATTATTTCTCACAATGGATGATGTGCAACTCATTTTAGGGCTTTTAATATAAAGTTAAAACTTTAGATCAATTTAAATTGCAAAGAGTTATAGACTTGAACTTCATACCAAAGGGGCATATTTTTCAAATTCAGATTTAGGGAGTTTTCTAAAGGCTACATATGTAATATTATATATCATTGGAATCGGGACAGAATGAATTTTCTAATTTTGAGGTTAGTTTTTGCACAGAAATCAGCCTATTGGAGTTATTCAAAGTTTTCTCTCAAGTCCCAAATTTGTAGCTGTATTCAGTTGACAAAGTTTAGAACTAATTTTTGACATAATAATGACTTGAATGTGGTTAAAAGGCAGTGGAAATGCTGTTAAGGTCAAATCTGATCTCATTCACTTAGTAAAACCTCAAATTTTACTAGCATTTTCATGAAGCAGATTAGATTTTGGCAAGTAAAAGGGTTTTCATCATTGAACAGAAGATATTTTCAAATTAGTTACAGAGTAATGATGAAACTAAATCAGATCAAAATGGAAGAAGGAAGAGAGAGGTTATTCAATTGCAGAAGATTGAATTCCAAGTGGACAAATGTCAAGCATAGATCAAGTCTGAGAATTCATCTTCTCCTATATCTTTCTATATTTCTTTCATTGTAAGGGTTGGTAGTTTTCTCTGGGTAATACTAGCAAGGTTCCAATGTTTTACTGTGAAACCATTTTCTTTCAGCACTTTCTCTCTTGTATGAACAACATTAAGAAGGTTAATACAAATAGTTCAGATCTATTAGGTTGTTTCATGTTTTTCATTTCATGCATATGACTATATAATTTCAAGGAAATAATACAAAGAGTAGCAGATGATTGAGTTTTAGTTGAATCTTGTCTCCTTTATTAGTAATCTTCAATGTTTTATAATCTTTGACATAGAGCTTAGGTTGTAGTTGTAGCCCCTTAAGGTTGTATGTTATTTCATTGTTCCCTGTGACTCAAAGGGTTACATAAATGCTTCAGGGAAATCAACAAGGTTGTGAGGTTACTGATGGGGATATCATGTAAGAATGAGATTTAAATTGAACATTGATGTCTATTTACAAGTTGAATAGATATATCAGATATCTCAAGATACACATATGTCTCAAATATTCATATGTATGTTTGTGATTCATGGATTTGCCCAATGGTTAAAGCACTGATCAGTTACAGGATCATTAGGTCTTATTGCTGCATATTAGGGGTTTGTTGAAATCAACATTATTAATCAAACATATTTTCCCCTCACATGTTGAAGGACCTAAATGTAATACCCTCACTTAGCTTGTGGGATTCCTGGATTTGCAATTTGCTACTGTAGATCTGTGTCATTTCATGAGTTATTAAGAGATATAAGGGGTTTTCATTTGTAGTAAATAGATTCAGGAATATGTTTTGCACTAGTACGATATCAATTGAATCTGAGGTCTACCTACCTAGGTCTTGTAGAGCCTAAAGAAGAAGAAGGAGTTATGCCTTGAAGTTGGCCCAAGACTGCAGTCTAGTGTATCTAGATCATAGGAAGTTGCTAGCCTTAGATTCATTTATCTAGTTTCTTGGTTATTTTCAAAACTATTAAATTAGGAGCCAACCAAACTTACCTCTAAGACTTTTAGATTTTTCTTTTAGAACACTTGTGTCTCCTCCATAAATAGTGTGAAGAGCATCCCACATTTTCTTCATACTATCACAACCCTTCATTTCATTGAACTCGACATAACTTAGTGCAGATGCAATCTCCAACATTGCCTAGTAATGTTCTTGCTTCTTTTTTAGATCTTCAGTAGTTAGGGCTCCAATAAGGTTAGCATGCTCTATGGTGATGGTAGATTGTGCATGATCTCCAAGCCCTCCAAGGTGTAGCTTCATCGAAATTTTCCATGCAAGGAAATTATCTCTGCTAAGCTTGTGTACTTCTCTTTTTTACATCTTGATCTTTTTACTTCTAGAAACTAGTCCTCTTAAGCAGATAGCTCTGATGCCAATTGTTGGAATTCTTTAGAATAATTGAGAGGGGGGTGAGTCAATTACCCAAGGTCCAATTGTACAAATAAAACTTTTCACAACTTAGTGAACCTATATCCATATAACATATTTATCATGCATGCATTAGATCATATAGTTACTTAAACTTGTAGATTACTGTCAAATCAATTTTACAGAAATGTAAGCATGAAACATAATAGATTCAATAACAAATTTGACACAATGATTTTACATGGAAGCCCAATTTAGAAAAAACCACTAGTAACATGCTACTAATTCTCACTCTTCTGAAGTGATGCCTTGTGAAAGGCCAACCCTATAAAAGGTTACAATGCACACTATTAAATGTGACCTAGTTAGAGGATTTTAATCACCCTGTTAGGAGTGAGCCTTATTAGAGGACTTTAGATTATTCACTTGGAATGTCACCTGATTAAAGGATTTACAAATGAGTGTTAGGTTAACCTTAATCCAAAGGATTTACCCTATACTAATACAATGATTAGAAAGTGACAATAAGGCTTGATCTAATAACAATTTACAACTCACTTTGTAGATTACAGATCTTTTTTTTTAGTCCTCCATTCTACTTGGCTTTCACACACTTCAGCTCTGGTAGCTTGTCCACCCTTCAAGCATCCATACCCTTAAGCCTTCTTTCTTTTCTTTCCAATAGCAATCTCTTCTCTTTGATCATTGAATGAAGCAATACCTTAGACTCCTTGTCTTCCTTAGGTTCTTGCACATGACAACCTTAGTCATCTCTATAAATAGAAAATTTAGATCTTTTTTTGTTCATCCTCTATTGTCCCTTTTAGGGTTAGATAGGATTAGGTAGGATTCAATGAATCTACCCATCTTTTAATTTTATTCCCTTCTAGAAACTTCTCCTTCAATCTTCTTTAAATTCATCTCAAAACTATTTATCTTGAATTATGTACCACCAGCTCATCAAGCTTATATTTGACACAGTTCATAGAATCCAAGAAATCAAACTTGTTAGCTCAGATTCATCAAATTTATGATCTTTCTCATAATGTTGACACTTGACATTAACCTGCTTCTAATTCTCAACACATATGGTTTGCTTAGGATCCACTATCAAATCACTCGGCACAAACTAAAGTTTATTGGTGCTCAGCATCAACTAAACTTTACTCAGCTTACACTGTTGTCACTCGAAATACACAAAAATTTGACATTACTCGGCTGCAACTAATTTTCTGCTTGGATTACACTAACTTTTCTCGACACCTACTGTACAAATTGTTAAGCTTGGTAGACTCAATTCATTTTACTTATTCTTATAAACTTAATTAGTGTATCCATCCTTTGTAACCTTAAGTAGATAATCAATGCACTATAATATCACTGTCTTAATAGATCTTTGTACTTCTTTTCCATATCATAACTCAACCTTTCCTCTAGGTGCTATTGTTACTTCATTTGATCAAATCCTCTTCATCATTCAAACAAATGATATTACTCAACTCATCTGATCAATTCTCTTACCAACAAGTAGTAGGTTTGACTTCAGTGGGAAAACAATGATTGAAACACATTCCCATACTTGTATCAATCTTTCAATAATATTCTCTTCTGTTGTAAAAATCACTTCTATTCACACTATTTTTAGTATTGTGGCTACTAAAGATTTTCATTTAGAGCATCTTGATGTTAAAAAAACTTTTATTCATGGTGATTTGGATGAAGAGATATGTATGACACAACCACAAGGATTTGAGGTCAAAGGTAAGGAGAACTTAGTGTGCAGATTAAAGAAAAGTTTATATGGCTTGAAGCAAGTACCTCCACAATGGTATCTAAAATTTAATAATTTTATGCATTAGCATGGATATATTAGGTGTCATTCAGATCATTGTGTCTATTTTAAGAGGTTGGATGATGACAACTACATTATTTTATATTTATATATTGATGATATGCGTGTAGCTAGGACTAACATGGACCACATTAAGGGACTAAAACACTAGTTAGCGCATACATTTTCTATGAAGGATTTGGGGGCAGCAAAAAAAAAAAATCCTTGGTATGAAAATTTGCAAAGATAGGAAGAACATGAAATTAAAATTATCTCAAGCTAATTATATTGTGAAGGTGTTGCAACATTTCTCTATGGAGAATGCCAAAGTTGTTAGCACACCTTTACCTAGTCATTTGAAGTTGACTAAGGAGATGTATCCAAAGACACAAGAAGAGGAAGATAAGATGTCCAAGGTACCTTATGCTTCAATTGTAAGAAGGTTGATGTATGCTATGGTATGTATAAGGCCAGTTATTGCACATGCAGTGGGAGTTGTTAGAATGTATATGAGTCATTCAAGAATCGAGCATTGGAATGTAATAAAATGGATTCTCAGATATTTGAGAGGTACATCCACTAAGTATTTACACTTGGGGGTTCTACTACTAATTTATAGGGATATGTTGACTCAAATTTGGCTAGGGATTTTGATACTAGGTAGAGTACTACATGTTATGTATTTACTGTTGGTGGGGTAGCGGTGAGATGGGTTTCTCGATTGTAGAAGGTTAATACTTTATCCACTATAGAGGCAAAGTATGTTGCTGCTACAAAGGCTACCAAGGAGATGATATGGTTTCAACTCTTCAAGAAAGAATTGGGACACCCTCAAAATGATAATTATTTGTTTACAAATAGTCAGAGTTCCATTCATCTTGTGAAGAATTCAACTCTACATTCAAAGACGAAACACATAGAGTTGTGGTACAATTTCATTTGATCAATTCTAGATGATGGATAGTTAAAGTTGGACAATATACATACAGATGACAATCCAGTAGATATGTTTACAAATGTAGTGACAAGGGAAAAGTTGAATTCCTCTTCAGCTTTGATTGGTCTTCTAGATTGAAAAAAATAATTGAACATTAGAGTCCAGGGTGGTTTGATCTAGTAGGAGCCTCATGGTGTAGCAGCATAGCTACAGGATCTGTCTCCAAGTGGGAGATTGTTAGATTGTGGTGATTGATTAGGGAAGTACTATACATTCTCCATAATTCCTTGGTGGGGTTTGGGGCCAAGCCCCTAGTAGGGGTTTGGGGGTAGAGCCCCTGAGATTTTTTTGGGGGCTATTTTATTAGCATTTTATGGATGATATGTTGTAACTAATTTTAACCTTAAAGTAGAAAAAATACTTGTATAAAAGGGCTTATGGTTAGGGATCGGTTCATAAGACGTGATACAAAAATTTCTTCTTGTAGCAGTATTGAGCTATATGGGATTATAGATTGTAATTAGGTTATAATCAATGCATTGTAATAATATTGGACTTGCTCTTTGGTGGACGTAGCCTAGGGTTTGGGTGAACCACATTAAACCTTGGTGTCTTATGTTCTCTTCTGTGCGATCTATTATTTTTTGATATTATTTATATTTGCATGTAATTGTTATTTTTGTTTGAGGTTAATCCTAACATGCTTCTATTCCTGCTCCCTCTCCATGTGCCATCATCGGCAATGATGCTTTGTTATTGATCGTAGATAAAAACATTAATCACCAATCAAGTTTGAGGTCCTTAGGCAAGAGTTCTCTTCTACGATAGGAACAAATAATTAGTTGAATATCTTGTTAAAATTATAATTGTAGAGCACGATCTATTAATGGGGGCATTATGATGGGACAAAGCCCACGTAACTATGGTTATAAATTCCATAATTGCATATTATGTGTAAGGTTTGTGCATACACTTAAAAGGCTACATATTCATTATTGTGCTCAATATTCTTAGGTGCATATTATGTGTAAGGTTTGTGCATACACTTAAAAGGGTACATATTCATTATTGTGCTCAATATTCTTAGGTCACAACCACCATAGGAATCACATGATCCTTTATTATTTAGAGTGTATTTAGAGCCTAATGTAATGAGCTCATTATTGCAAATATGAATTAGTTCTATTTTACAATGATACACCTATCACACATTTGAATGGATGAACATTTTTGTCATGGTTAATAGGGTATTCATTTCATATTAGTGTACATCTAAAGGTTTTTATTTTATATCCAAAATATGTGGCAATTCAAATAGTTTTGAATGAAGTAACAAGAAAACTTCTTAGAGTTGACTATAATCTTTCATTTCCCTTTGCTAGATTTATGCCTAAATGATGGGTGATAGAGTTTGATTGAAAATATTGACCACATATTCAAATCTAGAAGCTTTCCTGTTATCATTATCGAATATAGAAATTTCATGAATGTGTTTGAATCACACACACACACACACACACACTTCTTTGTGAATTTGAGCATAACATAGAAGATGGGGGAAATGGTTGGCTAATGCTAACCATTGATGCACTGGTAAATAAAATTCATATGCCAATACTAAATGGAGGTATTATGTTTTTTTGGTGTATCACATAGAATTATGTAACAAATAATAAATTAATAGATCAACACCAATTAATTTTTTATATATTATTATTTATTAGTTAATATGTTGCTTGTTAGTTAACTGTTGGATAGTTAGACATTGGAATGATTTGTAAAGCCATTATAATGCAATCATTAAACATTTTCAAAGATGAATGATTGATTATAATGCTGAAGCCTCTCACTCTTTAATATCATATACCAAAGTTGAAGTTTTTCATTGTGTGCTAAAATGTTGTCACACTTCTATGAATCATTACATGTAAGAAAACTTAAGAATGAGCCCTCACAAATCGATCCATAGCTCTCTACTCATAGAGTGCAAGGGTTTGCAATGGAGGCCCTCAGTTGACCTATTTTTGTGCCCATGCAAGTACACCATGAGATGAGAGATTCAAAGAGGAAAAGCAAGAATGCTAGTCTCCATGATCTTCAAATATGCATGAAAATAAGATCTAATCTATGAAAGCAAAATCTAATCTATAAATGCAAGATCTAAGCTAAAAGCCCATGATGGGTGCAAGAGAGAAAAAGACAAAAAAATAGAAGTTCTCCACAAAAAGCTTTTGTATTCAAACTCCTTCAAAAATTGGTCTTCAAACCTCCAGCATAACGATAGCATAATCATGGGTGTCTAACATGAGGAGAGGGCTCTCCCTTATAAAGGAAATTATGGAGGTGAGAGGCTTCTCACAACCAATATGGGATAATAGAGCTTGATCCATGTGAGACAAAATTTCACCAATGAGAAAAGAGGAGTGGTTGAGAAGAAAGTGGTGATCCATGTGAGACAAGATTCCACCAATTAGAAAAGAGGAGTGGTTGAGGAGAAAGTGGAAAGATAAATCCCACTTAGATCACATTTTTAAGTGTAGAGAAATTAAATAAAAAGAATTTATTTTATTTCCTTTTTTCATCAAAAGAGATATTTAAGTGGGATTTTTATTTAATTAAAAGGGAGCAAGTTCTTTTTAATTAAATAGAAGATATTTAATTAAATTAAAAGAGAGGTTTTTCTCTTAATTAATTAAATTTGGATGAACTGTTTAATTAAAAGAGAGGTTTTCTTTTAATTAAATGGGGATTTTATTTTATTTAATTAAAAGAGAAGATTTTCTTTTAATTAAATAAGACTTGGAATAAAATGATCAATCTTAGAAATGAAATAAATCAAATTTGATCAAGAAAATTGATTTGAATTGATTTAATAAAATATTACAAACCATTGATTCAGAAAATTTGATAAATTGATAAATTGAATAATGGGGGCCCATAGTCTAGGCGACCATTTTTGGGTGCATACATTTGCCCCTCTTTGACTAATGTGTGATCGATTCGGGAACACATGTAGTCAAAGAAAGAAATTGAAGTGTGAGGTCAATTTGGGATCACAAAACAACCTAGATGTGTGGTCAACTCGAGAACACATCAGGAAAAAGAATACAAATAAATTTTAACTTGAAAAAGTCGAGGATAAAATTGATAAAATTGAATCAAGGATTGAAATTGATAATTACTGCCCCCTCGTGATCGAAATCAAAATGAGATACAGGAGAAACAACAAATTGATAAATTTGATCAAATCGAACAAAAGATAAGGTTCTTGATGTAAGATGAAAGATATAAGAATCATAGAACCAAGGTAGATCATCAAGCATGAAATAGTATGCCCCAAAGATGATTTAGAAGAAAAGAAGTGGGGAAAAAGAAAATGGAAGATAGAAATAAGAAAAGAAAATGCTCCAAAAATTAATCAACTGTTTAATATAGAAATTTCAATTGAGATCATGAAAGAAAATAAGGAAATGAAGATCAAAATGTGACCACAATTGATTAAATGTCCACAATAAAGATGAAAGGAGAACCCTCTCAAACTCATAATGCGGCCTAAAAATGCAAACTAACATGAAGTCTAATAATGCAAACTACATGAAATCCAATGGTGTACTTGCAAAAGAGCAACTGTAACATAGGATTTTGTGTTCATCATTCATTAGAGAATGTAAAAGAACTTATTTTCATCATTGGACCATTATTAACAGACATCAAAAAATCACACAATCATCACTAGTTACAAATGCAACTATGAAGATATGAATGCGATTTATATTGGATTGAAATGTGGAAAGATTCTAACATAAGCATCAAAGACATAAAGGTCAAGATGACTTCGATGTTAGCTTACCCAATTTAATATAGAAAAGCTATGCTCGCATCAAGGCATAGATGCCAAGATGACTATAAGAATGGTTGTGCAAAAACAATCAAGGATGATGTCTCAAATCTCCTAAGTGTTTCAAGGGGACAACAAAAGACACTCTAGAGTTCAAGACCACACCCACAAGAAAAAATAAATAAATAAAAACATGTCTCATGCCCCAAGTCTTCTAGCGATGCATCATGGAGAGACTTATCAGACAAAGACACTCAACAAAAATCAATAACAGTTAGTACACAGAGAAAAAAAATCATGACATAAGTCAAGCATTAAGTGTTGCGTTTAAAAATTTAAGTGTGTTAACTGATACTGAGTTCTGAGGACAAGGATCAAATGCTTGTAGGAAGGTAAGATCACATGATGATACTGGGTAAGACTAAACCAATAAGTGTTGAAAAACACTCGATGTCAATGGGTGTTGAAAAACACCATTTGCGAGGTGTCCTAAAGACTCACACATCTAAGAAACCAAAGCTAACATAGTTATGCCCCCTAGACAAAGACCAATTCCAAACCAAGGTAACAAGGACAAGGCATGGTGGAGAAAGGCTAAGTGTCGAGGACATGTGCTAAGAAATAGGGGTGCAAAGGCCTCAAGTAGCGCCCGTTTCCAGGTTTTCACCACTTGGATTTTTTTTTATTTTTTTTATTTTTATTTTTTTTTCAGGACTTTTTTATTTTATTTTATTTTATTGTATTTTTGCTACCAAGGCGCCTGTTTCCAGTTTTTCACCAAGGCACTTTTTCTATTTTTTTGAATTTTTGAATTTTTTATTTTTTTTGTATTTTTGTAATATATAATTTTTTTGAAGATACATCAAAGTGCCTTTTGCTAGGTTCTCACTAAGATGATCATTTTTTCAGGACATTTTTCAATTTTTAGAATTTTTACAATATATTATTTTTTTGGATTTTTTAAAATATATCAATTTTTTTGGATTTTTTAAAAATATATCAATTTTTTTTGGATTTTTTTCAGGATCAATAAATATGTACAAAGATACCCCTAGACAGAATGGGCATTAAACTCTTAAGCAAGATCACATCGTGCAGTCCCAATGTCTAACAAGGTGGAGGACATGATGAAGCAATAAGCTAATGGATATTATGGATAAGCAAGGAGTGTATGAAGCAAGTGAAAGTGATCTTCAAAGGTTGACTCCTCAAGAGTACCCAAGCTAGGGAAAATTTGTCATGTAAAGAACATTTGGACAAGAAATGAAAGGCCAGTATAGGATAATTCAAGAAAGCGTAATGTAAAAGTGGCAAAGATGCAATCCAAAGAAGTAGACATGTCAAGAAACTTTATAGCATCATATTTTACTCTATTTTATTAGATCAAGACCAAAAGGGTAAATGGGAAAAGGATAGAGAAAGACTAGAATGAACGGAGGAAAATAGATATGAAGGCTAAACATGAAAGGAATGAAAACAAGATCATCATAAGATATCTCACAAGATAGCCAAATGTTTGTCTATAGGTCAACATTGTCAAGATCAAAGAGAGAAGACGAAATGAATGAAAGATGTAGAAGAACTACGCATGATGCCTATTTGTTAGGTTTTCATCATGGTACTTATCCAAGGCACCACAAGGGAGTGGTTTTCACCATAGGATGAATTTATGTCTCTTTACTTTTGCTACCAAGGTGCCTGATTACCAGGTTTTCACCAAGGCACATTTTCAAATTTTTCATTTTTTTTCTTTCTTTCTTTTCAATCTTTTTCAATTTTTTTGGAAGAAGTCAAGCTTTTGAGATAATGCTCTTTGAATGTTTAAACCATGATATACAAAGGAATTCAAATGATATGCTCAAAGATGCTAATAGGGAAAGGAAGATGGGAGACAAAAATGGAGGATATGGCTTTATGCGAAGTGAGTGAGATTGAAAAATGGAAATGAAGGCAAGATCAACGTCAACACACACCTTGAAGGGTGGCGAAAGGATGGAGAAAATGTGAATGAAGGAATATGTGAAGGAATATGGTGAGTGGGTAGAAAAGGTTGTAGTTTAGGCACATGGAATGGAAGAAGATGAAGTGGAAGCCTTTGGAAGCTTGGATGTCAACTTCAATTGTTGTTCAATATTAGACTCTCTCAAGAGAGACTTTGGAATCCATATAGCCATAAGCCTTTTTTTATTTCTTTTTGATGATGTAGAGATAATATCTTCAATGATGGATTTTGGAACCCATACTTGTCTTATAATTTTTTTCTTAGATATCTCTTTTGACTTTATGCCCCCATGTCGATTAGAGGAGACATGGTGGTGTTTTTTATATGGATTCTTGAATTGCTTCTTTTTCTTGTATTGAACGTTCAAGTTACTTCCAAAAGACTTGGGACTTGTGGAAGAAGAAGGATGATATGACTGGTTTAGGTGAGTGGGTGGATGAAAAGGATTTAAGGATATGCATTTACGTTGATCTTGAGGAAAGATAGGAGAGGGAGGGATGTAAGGACCCAAAATTGATGAAGAATTAGCAGAATTGGGAGGGGAAAGTGAAGGGACATAAGGACCCAAGATGGAAGGAAAATGTGAAGGATTTAGTATTGGTGGGGGAGGTCCAAGGATGGATGTGGAAGATGCAAAAGGGTAATCAATAAGTTCATCAACATCTATATCACAATCAAGGACATCAGCATCTTTAGAGTGAGCATTAGGATTTTCAACAGGATCATGAATATCTTGAATAGGAGCAACTTCTTTGATAGGATTACTTAAAGCTTGAGAAGACTTAGGAAGAGTAGAAAATGGAAGGGAACATGGTGTGGTAGAACAAGAAGATGGAAGAATTTGATCTTGACAAGGATATTTGGATAGCATAAGTGTAGAGTTTTTCTCTTGATTTTCAATAGGGTCAACATTGGAAGTATCAACACTATTTTTAATAACCTTAATGGAAGTATCATCTTTGGAAGACACAATTGTATTAAGGTCATTTTTATTGTCAATAAGCTCAGTGGTGCAAGCAGTATCTTGATCTTGCTTAGGAGAAGACTTAAGACATGGTGGACTGAATGAGACAGGGCATAAGGGATCAAAAGAACCATGAAACATATCAGAGACATCGTGAAAATAATTGGATGACATTGAGGGTGCTTGATCTTAATCTTTCTTTATATTCTTTTGTTTATCATTTTTAGAGTCCTCTTGACATGAAGCCACTGCTAAGGAGAAGGAAGCATGTTGGAATTGTATGGAAGACTTTGGAATAGATGATGAAATACTAGCTGAAGTAGGCATTATAGCGCAGGAAGGCTTAGGCTCTTTAGGTTTAGCATTGTCAAAGGTATTTGCAGCCAAGTAAAGGTTAGCTTGAGTTTCTTTAAGAGGTAGACTTTGAGGATAACTATAGGGAACTGCATGAAAAGCATTAGGATCTTTGTTGGATGAAGGATTGGTAGGAGATTTGAAAGACTTTGAATCTTTAAGAGATGTATGGTTAGTGGAGGAAGTAGAAGATGGAAGGGGAGCATTAGAAGAAAAAGGTTCAACATTAACATGATCTTGCTCAAGAGTGTAATCTTTATTTTCAGCATGAGGGTTCTTAGAAGAGGAACTCTTATCCCATTGATGTTGTATTTCAGCACAAAAAAATGCTTTCTCTTCATCAAAAAATGCAGATTTATCATTTAGGTATTGTTCACAAAATTTATCAATGTTGTTTTCAAGATTTGATTCATGTGAATTACCATCAATATCTTTTCGTGACTCATCCCCTTTAAGCACAAGCATAGGACTAGGAGGACTTTTAGGAATTGTTGGAATGTAATAATCATCACCATCATAATCATTGTCACTAGAAGAATTATAGATAGGCATATCACAAGACTTTTCATGTTGTTCATTATCATATGTCTTAATAAGAGGAATAAGACTCTTGGTAGAAGTAGAAGAAGAATGATATCTTGAAAAAGAGGTAGGTGAAGACCTAGATGGATAATATTTAGAAGAATCATCATAAGACTTAGAATATGAAGAATGAGAATGATATTTAGAAGAATTATGATAAGACTTGGAAGATAAGGAATTTGAACGATATTTAGAAGAATCATGATAAGACTTGGAGGATGAAGAATCTGTATGATATTTAGAAGAATCATGATAAGACTTGGAAGATGGAAAATATTTGGAAGAAGGATATGTTAGAGTAATTATTTGTTTGCACTTATTAATTAAATCACTTTGATTTAATTAATTAAGTTGCCTATTACTCTATTTTGCTTAAGCTATCTTGTAGGTGCATTATTAATTAATTAATAATTAATAATGTGCAACCTAGATTTTTAGTTTAGGGTTTCTATCTCACCTTTATAAGGATGAGAATTGTACTTTCTTCATTATCTCTTATGCATTTTTCATTTGAGAGCAACTTTTCTTCTATCTCCATTTTTTAGCAAACCCTTGCCTCTTGTCTTTTTCTTCTGTGACAGGTTTTTGCATGCAGGGATTCGAAGGCTTTGTGGATTTGATTGGCTTATTTGCTCAAATCCTACATGGTATCAGAGCCAGATCTACTGTAGCTTGTTCAGTGTTTCAAGAAAAAGGGAGAACAAGGGTTTGACGGATCAGATTTGGTGTTTTTTCAGGCTTTTTCTGAGAAAACAGGGGGGTCACTGATTTTCAGAGCAGTTTGAGGCCAAACAGACCTCACGGATGGATTCAGAAGGTGTCAAAACCCCTGTTTTGATATAAAATTTGTCTGATTTGGACAACTTTGATTTGGGAGGAAAATTTTTTTTGTTTAACAAGGCCGTACGACCCCTGGCACGCGGATCGAGGCAGAAAAATTAAAAATATCGCAAAAATTTTGGGAAAAAATGCGGTTTTTGGCCGCAGCGGTTAGGAAAACTGCTGGCAGTCACCGAAACTGCTAGAGGCTGCGGTAAACCGTCGGCGGTTACTGCCTGCGGTCCTGCAGGCCGCCAGCGGCTCTGTGGCCGCTGCAGCTCCACCTCCGCTAGCCGCTTGCGCTCAGCCGCTCGCTTACGCTCGTCCTCCACCACGGCAACGGCGCTTCGCCCTCCCTCCGCCCGACCACCGCCCAGCCGCTGCTCCGCCAGCGGTGTGGGGGTGGTGCGGGGTTTTTAATTTTTTTATTTAAAAATTTTATTAAAAAAATAATAATTTTTTCATGCATTTCAAAGGGCCTGGTTTTTTTCTCCGTAACTTGAGCATACGGACGTATTTTTTTGATCTAAAAAATGTGTCGGAAAGCTGGTTCCGAGACGGAGATATTTGTGTAGGCTTTTTTGAGTTTTGATGCAGTTTGGTTGCCTGTTTTGGCAGTCAAAGTCGGATGTTCTATTTTGCACTCCGGGAGGCGTATCTTGAGCATCCGATCTCCGATTTTGGACTTCTTTATATCGCTGGAAAGCTCTTTCTGTGCTCTTTCCAGTGATGCTAGTTGTTGTTCTAGATTCTATTCCAAGCACATCTTATTCAGTATTTTGCGTTTAAGCATTCTGGTGGATATCCTGTTTGTTTCAGGTCTGGGGATCGATTTTGTTGCTTCAGTTGCTTCGTTTTGGGCTCTACCTTCTATTGTTTTAGCCTTATGTTTTTTCTGATCATTGTTGATATTCATTGTAAGCATCTTTATGCAACGCACTGAGATAAAGTGCCACTCTTGCATTTTGGGATCCTTTTCATCATTGTGATTCATTGTACTCGCACTATTTTATAAAGTGCCATGGGGGGGATAGTTGTTTGCCGCTTATAGGCCCTCTCTGTCTTTTTCCTAATGCAGTGTCGATGACACGTGCCTTTATTGGTGTCTGTACCTCACTCTCGATGTGTCTAGTTCCTATGTTGTAGGAGATTTTTTGGCCCACCTTTTCAGCTGCCTGTCACCTCACCTGCCTTAAGGGGAGGTTATATTGTTGTTCTATGCTTCTTTGGTTGATGGTTCATTGGTGTGAGCTACGTATTTAGTACCTGATCCTACATACTAGGCGATTGCAGTGGCTAACTACCTATGCATTTCGGTGAGATGGATCATCTACCATATAGACACGCTCGGTTCGTGCCTTCTATTTCCATGGAGGTTCTACAGATCAACATTTTGACAGAGTTTTGCGGTTCTTCATGCTTCGGTGATTCTCTTCTGATCTCTTTGTTCCTTCTTCTGGAACATTATTTGCTATCTCTTTTTGGAGTAGAGTTTTTCCCATGTGGTTTTCTCTATTTCTCCTCTTTATAGAGATTATGTTGTGATTGGGTACCTGATCAGGCCTTATTGCCAGGACCCAATTTTCCTGCTTTCATAGCTGTGCTAGGTTAGCTTACCTCCTGAGCTTCGCTTAAGGGGGGGTGTTAGAGTAATTATTTGTTTGCACTTATTAATTAAATCACTTTGATTTAATTAATTAAGTTGCCTATTACTCTATTTTGCTTAAGCTATCTTGTAGGTGCATTATTAATTAATTATTAATTAATAATGTGCAACCTAGCTTTTTAGTTTAGGGTTTCTATCTCACCTTTATAAGGATGAGCATTGTACTTTCTTCATAATCTCTTATGCATTTTTCATTTGAGAGCAACTTTTCTTCTATCTCCATTTTTTAGAAAACCCTTGCCTCTTCTTGTCTTTTTCTTCTGTGACAGGTTTTTGCATGCAGGGATTCGAAGGCTTTGTGGATTTGATTGGCTTATTTGCTCAAATCCTACAGGATATTGTGATTTAATCTTGCACATGATCCTAGCAAAAGTGTCTGATTTATCCATTTTTTAAATAATTTTTGTTGCAATGTTAGCATCCATGCATCTATTGGAGTGACAACACTTTTCAAATTCAAGAAGGAGGTGGATTTCATCTGAGCTCAAATGAGGATCCCTAAAAAGATATCCAAGATCCATGGTTCTATAAGAAGAAGAATCAAGTATGGAAGAAGAGAAAGAATGAATAGAAGAAGGTAGACTATATGATAATAGGAGGAAAAGAATCAAGAAGACATGAAGAAGAGGAATAATGGAAATGAGAGACTAGAAAGACATGGAAGATGAAGAAGAAAGAAGACCAAGAGTCATTTTGAGAAATTTGATACCATTTGAGATCATTTGAATGTTGAGCAACATGTAATAGCACTTGTAATCAACATGAAAGAAAAGGTACTAGTTGATAGGATAACCCTAAGAAACGTTGGTACCAAACTAGGATAGTAAAAGCTCTCACTTGTCCAAAATAGATGTGATAAAATAGAATTTTGCAATAGGTGTAAACCAACACTGCCATAGAGGTGCTCACAACTTTGGATGAATACCTTAGCACATATGGACCAGGAGGATGATTGACCCAAATTTTAATTAATTAAAATTGAATTTTGATGAAAGTGAATGGACAAGAGATTACTAAGACTCTCCAAGTGTAATATCAAAGGATCCAAGTGTATATCTTTCTCAATAAGGATGGTTTCTAACTTACCAACTCCAAACAAGGTCTCTTGTGAAATCAATGATTACTAATTCAAGAGGTCAAAGCACAATAACCCATGGTGCAAAATGGCTTTTACCAATAAGAAAAGTAGCCTAATCCAAATAGGACCAACCTAGGGAGACTAGAAATAATGGGATAACAAAGTTATTCAATCGTAAAGTCTCAACTCAAGAACTCAGATTTTGTTCATTTTAAATATCCAACTAGATGTATCAATAGATTCTTTATCATAAACCAAGCATGCAAGATAGAAAACAGGGATTTCAAGCAAACAGTCTTCAAACAATGAACAAGGGGCAAAGCAACCTTGCGCATGAGCAATCAAGTGACTTAGTTTATGCTAATCCTTAGGAGAGCTAATTGTGTATGTTTTCAAAGAGTTTCACAATCATTGCATACATCCCTAGAAAATAAAATTTGGCCTCTCTAAGGTTTTTAGTAATGGTTTGACTCTGCAACTTTTATGATTCACAAGGGTGACCTCCAGTCCTGACGCACCGAGGTTTTGACACAGTCTAAGAACTTAATCTTCAAGAGCTGCTAGGGAGATCTAACAACCCACAATGAACCATACCCCATGGAGATTTCTTCCACGAGGACATCTATATAGCGATTGTGCAACCACGACAAAAGTGGCAATTACCGCTTGAGGTTCCGTCTGCAGTTTGCCCTGTATAGGGATTGTCTGCTATGGTTAACCCTCTCTAAAGGTGACCGACTCACAATAGTGAACCACAAGGGGACTTAGCTTTCAGATCCAAGGTTTTGACACCTTTTCACTTTTAGCCCAATCAAAGCAAGTAGATTAATCTGACACACAAACTAAGATTATCTCAAGATCTATGATATTAACCCCTAGTGATCTATCAACCTCTCCGGAGAAAGGATGCCTCAATCAACAAGTTGAAGATCCATCTATCTAAGAGATTCTCAAAGTATCCTCCCCACCTACAAGGAATCCGTCTTTGAGAGGAGTTTCACTAGGAACTCACTCCCTCAAGATCCACAAATAGTATTCATGGGGCCTAATTACTATGTGTATACAGATGTTAATTCCTCAAAAGAAAATCTATCCAAGAATAATCAAAAAGCACAAGGTGGTACACTTAACGCTTTAACTAATGCAAGGTGAGTCTAAAGATGTGGAACACTTAACCCTTCACACAAGCCAAAACGAGTCCACAACTCAAAAATTAGTGAGTTCTAGAAAGCACAATAGGGTTGCCAAGTGGAGCACTTAACGCTTCTATCCTGTAGACCCCTCCCCTTTAATGTGGCGCTGATCTTGCAACCACGGGGCAGAATGAGGGGCCGGCGGATTCAGTGAGTCCAATAACCCAATATAGCTATCTAAATCTATCACTAATAATCAAGCTTGCTAAATAAAAATCAATGGAGATTACAACCTAATATCAATTATGCATGTGTTTGAAAAATAAAAGCATAAGAAAAACACACAAGCTAGACACATGAGAGGTTCATTTTAAGGTTCCAAATCAAAGTGTTATCAACCAAAGAAGAATACCTGAAGTCTTCGCAACGCGCTTAGTAGATCTTACCTATTTTTAACAACTTTAGCACATTTTTTTAATGAAATCACAACTTGCTGCTATGCTATTCCAAAAAAATTAGAAAACACAGAAGAACCCAAAATAGTGAGCAGTTAGCAGAAAAAAATCAGAAAAACACAAAAATCCCTGCAAAAAAAATACGAATAACCTATCAACATGATTAGACCTTTTTTTTGCTATGATTTCGGACCCAAAAATAGAAATGAAAAGAAGAGACCCCTGCTAAAAACTAAAGAGCTTTCCAAAAATGTAAGAAATTCAAAAAAATCTCTTCATTTGTGCCCTAGGGACCCAATTTTTCAAAATAGGCTAGATTCATCAAATCGAGTTTTTGATCCTTAATACAGCCTCAAAATTCAAAACACAAAGAAAGAACCCCCCTTAGAATTCAAAAGGCTTTCTAAAAATGTAAATTTTTTCAAAAAATACGCTGATTTTCTATCAGAAACAACTTTTTATGAAAAATAAAGAGAAATTCATAACTCACACAAATCATGTCAAAATGCTCTAAAAATCGAACTGGGACATGTTGGGCACATACCCAACCCACAAAAAAAAATTTCAGAACCAAACTCTAAGTGGTTTAAAAGATATGATTGAATCTTTAAACCAACTAGATTTTTTGTCTGCAAACCAATCTATATATGGGTTGGCCTTAAAACCAAAGTGAAAAATTTACAAAAGCACTTGATTAGATCCAATATACTGCTGTAAAAAATCAGAGATGAAAAATAAAAGCAAGTGGAGCTAGAAACTTGATTCAAGCCCCACGGTGGGTGCCAAAAATGTGTGCTAAAATGTTGTCACACTTCTATGAATCATTACATGTAAGAAAACTCAAGAATGAGCCTTCACAAATCGATCCATAGCTCTCTACTCATAGAGTGCAAGGGTTTTCAATGGAGGCCCTCAGTTGACCTATTTTTGTGCCCATGCAAGTACACCATGAGATGAGAGATTCAAAGAGGAAAAGAAAGAATGCTAGTCTCCATGATCTTCAAATATGCATGAAAATAAGATCTAATCTATGAAAACAAAATCTAATCTATAAATGCAAGATCTAAGCTAAAAGCCCATGATGGGTGCAAGAGAGAAAAAGACAAGGAAATAGAAGTTCTCCACAAAAAGCTTTTGTATTCAAACTCTTTCAAAAATTGGTCTTCAAACCTCCAGCATAACGATAGCATAATCATGGGTGTCTAACATGAGGAGAGGGCTCTCCCTTATAAAGGAAATTATGGAGGTGAGAGACTTCTCACAACCAATATGAGATAATAGAGCTTGATCCATGTGAGACAAAATTTCACTAATGAGAAAAGAGGAGTGATTGAGAAGAAAGTGGTGATCCATGTGAGACAAGATTCCACCAATTAGAAAAGAGGAGTGGTTGAGGAGAAAGTGAAAAGATAAATCCCACTTAGATCACATTTTTAAGTGTAAAGAAATTAAATAAAAAGAATTTATTTTCTTTTCTTTTTTCATCAAAAGAGATATTTAAGTGGGATTTTTATTTAATTAAAAGGGAGCAAGTTCTTTTTAATTAAATAGAAGATATTTAATTAAATTAAAAGAGATGTTTTTCTCTTAATTAATTAAATGTGGATGAACTGTTTAATTAAAAGAGAGGTTTTCTTTTAATTAAATGGAGATTTTATTTTATTTAATTAAAAGAGAAGATTTTCTTTTAATTAAATAAGACTCGGAATAAAATGATCAATCTTAGAAATGAAATAAATCGAATTTGATCAAGGAAATTGATTTGAATTGATTTAATAAAATATTACAAACCATTGTTTCAGAAAATTTGATAAATTGATAAATTGAATAATGGGGGCCCATAGTCTAGGCAACCATTTTTGGGTGCATACATTCATCACATGGAACTAACTCAAAGATTATACATTAGATGAAATTCATATATTGAAGTTGGATGCTTTTCATCACATGGATCTAACTGAAGATTATACTTTATATTAAAATCATATATCAAAGTTAAATGTTTTTCATCATCTTGAACTAACTCAAAGATTATACTTTAAATAAAAGTCATAATCCATTTATTTTATTATATATATATATATATATATATATACATTGTTTAACTTTTTTTTTCCAATAGTACTCAAAAATAATTTGGGCGAGAGGATCCAATAGTTTAGCACCCTAACTTTGAGCTTCTCAAAATTCTTATATGAAATTTCAAATCAATCAAAAATTATAACGACAACTTACTTGACAAGTTCCCTTCTTATAACATCAGAAATAAATGTGCATGAATATAGCTCATACGATTTATTTGTGTCTAAATAAAAAAATGCTTTTCATTCAGTTACAAATGATCATTATAAATAATAACATTTTAAAAATTACAAATATTGATAGAATATTGTTAAATTTTTTAAACCACCCCTATGTCAATTATTAGAATGCACTCCATAACCTAATACAAAAGAAAAGGGTTATGACCCTTCCTCCAAGAGAGAGGCTTTCCATTTTCACATCGACATAGGCACCTCAATTTTTGTTCTTTAAAAAGTGTTACACCTGACACTTTCTAGTTTCCAACCCTTGACCTAAACCAAGACCAAAGGCAACGTGTTTAGATGAATTGCTAGCCGTTGATTTAAACCCTAGAAATTCTAGGGTTTCTATATATAGGGCAGCGCAGAAAACATCCTAACGGGCTGGATATCGTTTCGTCAATATCAGGCAAGGTGCGTGAACTATTTTCTTTTCGTTCTCTTTCCTTAAGGAATGGCTAGGGCTGGTGTGATTTTGTTTCTTGAGGAAGTGTTGTGCCCAAGGAGGATATTGAAATTGATGAGGGCCCTAAAGCCGCTGCGTCATTTCCAGATTAACCCAAATACTCTGATTCTGAGGGCTTGCTTTCTTCATTTTTCTTTTTTGTTTGGAGTGATTAATCTTAGCATTTGATTTCTGTAGGCTTTTTCCTGCGCAAACTAGTGAGAGACATCCGTTGTAGGCATGAGTGCTTCAGTTAGTCTGGTTTTTTTTGTGCTTCCTCAGGTTTCTTTAAAAAAATATTATGTTTTTTCGATTCGGTACATATTCCAGTGTTTTCATGGGTATTCGTCTCCACGATTTCTTCTAGGCTATAAATTAGGTCGCTATTAGGCCCGGCCCAAAAGATCTTCTTTTGGACCTGATTAGATTTTCACAGTTGATGACTGATGTTTGAAAAATATTCCAGATTGAAAGATCTCGTTATTATTCTTGTTAAACTCTCACAGACGACAACCGATTGTTTGAAATTTCTTCTGGGTTTAAGTCGATACAGATGCAGTTTCGTCCGACAAATCTGTTTTTTTGCTTTTGAACCCAAGATTCAATTTTTACTGGGGAAATGTATGTGTACAGGTTACTCTTTTGCAATCCGTCTCCTCGAATCTTTCACTTACCTTTACAAGTTTCTCTCACATTTCTTACCTAAAATTATTGATCTTTTTTTCATACGTTATTTTTAGTACTTTCTGTTGCTTAATTTGTTTGAATCGATTGTTGTAGTAGAATAATTTTATTATTTCAATTTTGGAATCCGAAATGTAATTTGGGTGCCCTTATATGAGTTGTTACGCGTCTTTTTATCTTGATTGTCTCAACGGCCTTTAGACTGTTATTTGGAATCAGGGTGTTCTTTTCATCTAAATAGAAAATGAGGTACATATTCTCTTTTCTTGTTTGGTTCATCTAAATAGAAAATGGGGTACATATTCCTTTTTTCTGTTTGGTTCAGCGAGAATTTGATGGGGAATTTGTGGAATCAAATTTTTTTGTTTTTAAAAATAAATAATACTGGTGGAATAAGAATAAGAATATGTATTCCAATTCCATCTATTTGAGTAGGCATCAAAAATGAAAAATTTGAAATTTTAAAAATTTACATATGTCTATTATTCTGCTTGTATTCCCGTTGTCAAATGAGCTAAAGAAAAAAAGATAATTGGAGAACTGATTATTGTTGTATTATATCTTCTGAAATCTAAACACCTAAATCTCTGTTCCAAAAGTGAATGCCTTGGAAAATGTTTACAATTGGAACAAACAGCGCTGTGATTTTGGGTTTTTAATGTGAAATTATTCAGTTTTCCTCAATTCAACCATCCTTTTTACAAGAAAAATAAATGCGAAGAACTGCAAAGGAGAAGAAAATTATTCAAGTTTTATAAGAATAAAATGGCAAAGACTTGGGAAGGAGGAGAAAAACGTTAAAGATTTAATAAACATGTAACTACAAATGTGAAAAAATATGCTATAAAAAGAATATTTTTTAAATGGAAGTTTAAAAAATGTATTATTAGGCATTTGTATTAGGTGGTTACATTAAGGAAATTAAAAAGATTTAGTTATTAGTAAAGATTAAATAAATTTTATAATGTTTCAACAATATAAATATATATTTTTATCTAATTCAAAAAGTATGTTATGTTATGTTATGAAATAATTTATACTTGAAATAACATAACAGAAGGAACATTTGAAAAATTGGATGATAATAAAATTGAACTTCTTTTTTTTGTTTTGATTGAGGGTTTAGACTTGCAAGGCACTTGAAGACACCAAGGATTGTGTATAAAATAAAAAATTGTTACTCAATTAAGGTTTATTAGTATGTCATTTCGAAGCTTAATGCACAAAGATTGTGCATAATACATATATTTATTTCACTAGACATGCAAAGGGGCTAAACATACTTTTTTAGAATTTGGAAAATATGCTTCAAGAATTTTGCAGCTTTAATAATTTATTTATTTATTTTTATTTTTATTTTTTTTAAATAAAAAAATTCTTTAGACTTGGGTTAGGCTTAATGGAAAAGTTTCCATAAAACCCCAATATTGCCCTTCCATCTTGTTCACAAAAATTGTCAAATAATCTTGACTAAGTCTTCATAAGAGTAATAGACTAGAGCAAGTATATTTTAGCAACTTAGATTTTACTAACTAGTCAAAAAAAATTTATTACTTAGTTAAAAGGTTTGATTGTGGACATGTTGAGATAACAACATGAATCTTAGTTAAAAAGTTTGATTGTGCCCATGTTGAGATACAAACATGAAGTTCAATCTTTTTCTCTTTAATGATGTATTTAGTTGATAAACAAATTCTTTGACTTTTGGGTTAGGTTGAATGCAATAAGTTAAGTGACAATAAACCCAATATCTCCTTATCATCTAATGAGCTTAAGGGGCTTTCTAATGAATGGTTTAGAAGGCACAACTTGGTGAAAGTTTTGCAAATGGGGTTGCAAGCTTTGGGTTTAACCATGGAGGAAACTTTGTAGTTAAGTGTGCTCAGGTTGGAGTAGTATTAGGATGGGTGATCTTTCGGGAAGTTTCGGTGCTTCACCCTTGTGAGCATCACCTAGATCCAATGAGTGCTAAGTGTTCTATTTATTTTCATGAGAGATGGATTCATGTTGAATCACTACTCATGAAACATGGGTCAATAAGTTTTGACTCAAAAATCACACAGTTAAATCTTGATAGCAATATCACAATTTGACTTGCTGTGGAAATTATCTCCTACTTATCAATTGATGAGCTTAAGGGGCTTTCTAATGAATGGTTCATAAAACACAACAGTTGTGAAGGTTTTTCAAATGAGGTTGTAAACTTTGGGTTTAACAATGGAGAAAACTCCATAGTTAAATGCACTCAGGTTGGAGCTGTATTGGGATGGGTGGCCTCTTGGGAAGTTTCGGTGCTTCACCTCTGTGAGCATCATCTAGATCCAATGAGTTCTGCCATTTATTTTCATGAGAGATGGATTCATGTTGAATCACTACTCATGAAACATGGGTTAATGAGTTTGACTCAAAAATCACACTGTTAAAGCCTAATAGCAATATCACAATTTGACTTGATGTGGAAATTATCTCCTACTTATCAATTGATGAGCATAAGGGGCTTTCTAATGAATGGTTCATAAGGCACAATACTTGGTGAAAGTTTTGCAAATGGGGTTGCAAGTTTTGAGTTTAACCATGTAAGAAATTTTGTAGTTAAGCGTGCTCAGGTTGAAGTAGTACTGGGATGGGTGACCTCATGAGAAGTCCTGGTGCTTCACCCCCGTGAGTCCCTAGATCCAATGAGTGCCAAGTGTTCCATTTATTCTCATGACAGTTGAATCACCACACATGAAACATAGGTTGATGAGTTTGTTGATGAGTTTGACTCAAAAAATCACATTAAATCCTGATAGCAATATCACCAACTCAATATTACCATCCTATTTTGTTCATAAAAATTGTAAAAAATTCTTAACTAAGTCTTCATAACCTTTGTGGGGAAGGCATCCAACATGAAGAGTAGTAGATATGGGTCACCTGTAACGCCCCACCAAGGGATCCAAAAGAACTAACCTAAAGTTTTGCTAAGTTTGCCAAACATTTTTTTTTAATGTTAAAGATAATAACTTAACAACAACAGTTATAACATATCGGAAGTAATTAACATTCACATAAATACATACCATAAAACAGGTTACAATTCTTAAGGGTCCCATGACTTGAATCACATTTAAGTTTAATTAATAATAAATCTAATACATAATAAATCTACATCAAATAATAGTATACCAATATGAAACTATTGAAATAATATACTATTATATATGATGTCACTTGGTAATAAACATAAGGCACAATCATCCACTGTACAAGTCACATGGTATGAAAGGTTGAAATAATATACATCATGAAAAAAATTACATCCTCTCTTAAGATCTTATGAAATAAAATATAATAGTACAACCATCTATCATAGAAATACAAGAACAGATAGAAAGAAACATTTGCACAAACACATTCAATAGTGGCATTTGATGGTTGGATCTCAATGGTATAAGAAAAATCACTACCACTTGACCTTGTAGAACCTAAATGGCCCACTTCCACTGTGCTGAGAAGATAGTCTCAAGTCCCAAATAGGACAACAAACTCAAAAGTAAAAAACCAACATCTAAGTTCAAGGAATCACCTGAAAGCAAACTATCTCAAAGGGTACCAAGACACAAGTATCAACTAATCTCAGAGGCAACATAGACACGTAGGAAATGTACTATGCAAGTGGGCAAGTGTCATCACATGAACCGACTATAGGGTTACCCTATTAGTTTTTAAATCTGCTAGCCCCTTAGTGACTCTATGCGACAGTAGTATCTTTTTGTACTGACAAGGCATACTAACAAGTGAGCTGTAAGGCTACTCTGCCAGTCTTTTAATCCTCTAGCCCCTTAGTGACTTTCTGTGGTGTCAATAGCTTGTTAATTCATTTTAAACCCATTTAATGAAATGTTATCATTTATTAAATAACCTATAATGGGTTACCCTGGTAGCCACTTTGGGCCTTGGCCTCCATTGCAAGCCACTTTCCAACATGACATTTAGATAACCTACCATAATCTTAGTAAAATCAAAATATCAAAAAAGACCACATACCAGACATCAATTCTTAAACAAGCAACTGCAAAGTATTGAAAAACATTGATCATAATCACAGATTCCACCAATACAATCATCCTAACAGGACTGATTCCAAAATCAAGTATACATAAACCAATCCATGTCATAACATGACATCACTAAGAAAAAATCATACAAACACCTCAGTCTTATACAAGCGATTGAAAAGAAATCCAAATATAACTGATCAAAGACTCAGGTTATATTAGATAGGTTACACCATTCGCTTCAGTTTCACACAAGAATACTAGAAAGTAATAACAATCAATAGATCAAAACACCTCATAGAGCATACAAAACACATTACCATGGTTGAGTATAAAAGATCATATACAAACATCATCATGACATCACAGAACAAACCCCAAAGCCTCATAGTAAACATCCTAACTGGCCACAGCTAAGACACTCAAAAACCCGAACACCAGTAAATCACAAGTCACATAAAGTGCATACAAAAGTGAATTTCATAATTCATTAGGTTTTGAAAACCTTAAAGTTCAATACTTACTAAAGGTTTTTAGATTAAATCACAGAAAATTCTATAATGGAAATCAATTTTCTCAAACAAGAGTTTCAACCCAAAAAACTTTTGAAAACAGAAACACAACAGACATGAAGAAGACAAGAATTCAAAGAACAAACAACTACTGCACAAACTCATAGGATCCTACTTGAATCTGATGCTAAAACAATGAACGCATAAACATGCAAGAATCTTCCTTTTTCTTCGAAAACTGTCTTTTTTAGAAATTAACTTCTCCAAACTTGTGTATCTAGAAATGAGCTCTAATTTCCTTAATAAAGAGTTTTCCCCCCAAATCAAAGCTTTGATCATGCTATCATGCAAAAACCCTTTGTTTTTTAATTATTATATTTTAATTTTCATGCACACACTTTATGCAATTTAATTAAAGTAAACTTTATTAAATTAAAGCTTTCTCTCCCTTATTAAATCATGCGACATTTTTAATATAATATTTATTACTTTAACTAATAATATTATTTAGAGTTTATTAAAAATAAAATTCCTAAATAAATTATTAATGCTGATAGGCATTCTACAATGGTAGAATGGGTGGAGGGTGATGGTGTGAGCATGTTAATGTTAACTTTTATTCTTCTAGGTTAAATTTGACAACCATTAAGATGTCAAAAGTTTAAATCTTGCTATAAATAGAATACACTTTTAAAAGTAATTTAATAAATACAACATAAAAAAATTGTTTAAAATTATAATATTTGAAGATATAAATCATCTATTTTTTAAGAAATTAAAATAAAAAGCTTAAGTCAGTAAAAGCCGATAGGCATTCTACAATGATAGAATGGGTGGAGGGGGATGGTGTGAGCATGTTAATGTTAACTTCTATTCTTCTAGGCTAATTTGACAACCATCAAAATGTCAAAAGTTTCAATCTTACCATAAATAGAATATACTTTTAAAAATAATATAATAAATACCACATAAAATATTTGTTTAAATTATAATATTTGGAGATATAAATCATCCACTTTTTAAGAAATAAAAATTAAAATCTTAAGCTAGTAAAAAATAAATAAATGGAGATAAAGGAAATATAAATAATTTTAGATATAATAAATTAAATTATTATTATTTTATAGTGGATATCTATCGACATTTTTTTAGATAGATTTAAATAATATATCTATACTAGTTATTAAATTAAATAAATATAAATATGCGTAAATTAGAATTTTAGTCAAATCTTTTAAATTTAATTCTTTCATACACATTTAATTTTTTTTAAAAATTAAAATATTCTTTTTATATTTTTCTTCTCTTCCACTTATTAATAAAGCATAGTTTATTATTTAAATCAATAAGAATAATTAAAACTCATTATTTAAATGCAACTCTAATTTTATAATTATTAATTAAATAATCATAATAAAACAATAATAAATCATTATTATTTGAATATTTTAATTCTATTTTTATCCAACTTCTTAAATTAGACTTTTAAAATAAATATTTTGAACTAAAGTACATATTTAATTAATTTCTAATTAAATAACATCATATTCTAATCTTTCTTTAACCAATTTCTAAATTTAGACCGCTAAATTTAGAGCTCTAATTTAGACTTTTTATTTAAAGCATAAATTTAATTAGTTTTTAATTAATCAAATATTCACATATTTTAATATTTTCTTTTTAGTCAAATAATATTTATTATTCAACTAATAATATTATTTATAGTTTATTATTAAAATAAAATTTTTAAATAATAATTATTAAATTAAATAGACATAAATATGCTAAAACTAGAACTTTAATTTAATCTTTTAAATTTAATTCTTTTATTAAATTAATTTTTAATTAATTTAAATGTAATTAAATATTGAATTTTCTATAACAATTTTCAGGCAACAATTTTATGCAATTTAAATTAAAATATCTTTATTAAATTAATTTTCTTTCTCACTTTAATTAATCATGAGACATTTTTAATATCATATTTATTAATTTAACTAATAATATTATTTAGAGTTTATTAATTAAAATAAAACTCCTAAATACATTTTTATTAAATTAAATAATTATAAATATGCCAAAATTAGAACTATAATTTTATCTTTAAATTTTATTCTTTTATTTAATTAATTCACGAGACATTTTTAATAATATATTTATTAACTTAATTAATAACATTATTTAGAGTTTATTATTAAAATAAAACTCCTAAATAATTATCATTAAATTAAATAAAGATAAATAAGTCAAAATAGAACTTCAATAAAATCTTTAAATTTAATTATTTTATTTAATTAATTTCTTAATTAATTAAATATCAATTTTTAAAATAAAATTTTCATTAAATTAAATCATTAAATTATTTTTTAATTTGATTTGATTACTAACTTAGATATCTTTATACATCTATCTAAAACACGCCAAGAGATATCAAACTCGAGGCATCTTGAAATAGGCACCTCGAGCTTGATATCTCAGGAGTGTTTTAGATAGATGTATAAAGATATCTAAGCTAGTAGTATCCGCAACACAACATGTAAAATTGAAATCTATTAAATTTTTAATTTGAAATATTCTTTTCAAAGCACATGCTTATCATATCCATTATGTTTTATAGATATTGAAATATAGTATATACAATGCGTACAATTAATCTATTTCCAAAGATTCGAGTCATTCCTCCTTTGCTTTCCTTTTCACAAGTTGCTTCCCTGTCTTCATCTTTTCATAATGATCATAAGAAAATGGTGGTGAAATTTGAAGTCCATCTAATGACTTAACTTGTGATATAGCAACAAATGTTAGTCCTGTCCTTTCTCTAGGTCTAATGTCAATTGTTGCTTTGGAAAGTGTTAATCCCAATGATTTATGGATAGTTAATGCCCAAGCTAAATGTAAAGGCAATTGACGTGTGTTCTCTCTTTGTATAGGAGAAATGGGAATTAATTTTGGAGCTTCATCTTCAAATGGCATTCCAAAGTAATTGTCAAATTCAACCATAACATATGTTAGTGGATCTGGTGGGACATTTCTAAGTTTGTATATGATATTTTGAATGTATCCCAAAGCTCTATCGACAAGTCCTGCTTCAATCCATAAATTAAATGTTAACATGACCCTTGCATCCTTAGCAAATAATAATTCAATATCTAGTTCATCATTTTGACCTCCCCCTAGATCAGTACTTCCTTCTTTTGATGCAATGCTGCGGGCAACTGACTTTCTCAGTGAATGCAATTTCTTTCTATTATTGTTATGAACGTTATCATTTGTTGCAAACAGATGAATATTATTATCAAATTCCTCCTTAACATTTTGGGGAAATGAAACATATGTCCTTGTCATTAATAATTTCCAATCATCTATAGTTGGAGTTGCATCTCATATATTAATGAGTAATTGGCGAAACCTTTGTTGGTCTCCACTTTCACCTTCTTGTTTGAACACTTAATCCAAAGTAACAATAGTCTTGAACTCTTCCCATAATAACTTTTCATGAACATTACTATCATAAGGTGGCTTGTCACTAACAAGAGGCAGTTGTCCCAAATCTCCTACTAAAATAATTGATCTTCCTCCAAAATTCATGTTTGAATTTTTTGGAAAAGCTTGACATAATCTTGAATCTATATTTTGTAACAAATTTTGTCCAATAAAACTCATTTCATCAATTAATATGTACCTAATATGTTGAATTTCTTCTTGTTGAGCCTTGTGTCTTGTAAGTCAGAAAAATCTGTAAGAGGAATTTTTAGAGTTGAATGAATTGTTGATGTACAAATGTTAAAAGCTGAAATTCCAATTGGTGCTAATAATAATAGGGGAGAACATTGTGGTGTTGATGCATAATAAAGAGCTTGACAAATGGCTTGAATTAGATATGATTTCCCAGTTCCAGTTGTTCCTTGAATTATCATACATAATGGCATGACATGTTCACCTTGATTATAATGCTTCATAATAATACCAAGTGCTTTTTTTTGCTTAACACCTAACGTTTCATATGATATACTCATCATCATATCTTCAAGTATAAGTAAATCATTTTGTTTCATAGCATTGATAAAATGTATTGCTTTATTTGTGTATTCTTTTCCTCAATATTCTGCACTCCATGGATTTTGTTTGTCGATATCTCTTCTTCCCAACATATCTATTTCTGTTAGATCCATCATTTTTTCACGATGCAGTCTTGATATTATCTTCCACTCATGCTCAATTATATTTTGATTATTTGGTAATTCATTTTCATCTTCAGAATCATCATGAGTTTCAACATGATTTTCAGATTCATTTTCAATATTCCTCCTATCTACATGCCATGGATTATAATTAAGAAATTTCTGATTGGATATAATTTTAGTATCATCTACTCCAATATCTCTTTCTATATTACAAAATGGTTTGTACAATAATAACTTTGACCAACATAAATTAACCCATTTTTCTGAGTTTTGTGAAAGCACATTTGTAAATCTTGGAAACACTCTCACAATAGCTACCATTGTCCTTGCTTGCCATTTATTATCTCATTTTCTTCTGAAATTATAAGTCCAAGATCTAGTTGCATCTATTAGTGTGACACTTTCCATTGCATATGGTCTATCCATATATCCTTCAATGAAAAGTTATAGGTGAGCTTCATCATCATTTTCTTCATTCTTTATTACCGGTTTGAACACCTCTCTTGAAACATTTAATATAACAAATACTCTGCTACTTTCTACTAATGACAACTCTAATAACATATGACATGTTTCTTGTGCATCAATATCTTTTTCAATTAGGGTTTCAATTAGTAGTCTCTTATATGCCTTTTGATGCTACTTCATCCAAATTTTCAATATTCACAAGTCTTACCAACATTTGATGATATGTCTCAGAACTCTTTTCTACTTTTGCTGCATACTTCGCAATATAATTCATTACAACATGTCTTGAAATAATGGTTTTCCAATCTACATTTTCTCTCCATAACTGATGTATGGTATGATTATGTGTGTTTACTCAATCAACATTTCTAGCTAGTTCATATATTTTATCTCCTGTTGTTGGATCTTCAAATAATCTTGATCCATCCAGATGTAATAGCCATGGTGCATTGTACCTAAAAATATAAAGCAAACTATTAGCTTATACACTATTTTTTCATTTTTTAGTAAATGAATCTATATAAGTATCTTACCTACAAACCATTTTCCCTCTTTTTTTTAAACGAAGGCAAGCACCCTCTTTGCATATTGTATGATGTTCAACACAATTGAACAACTATTCATAATCACGTTCAAAGTCTACTTGATTTAGTTGTTGTGTATTTCTAAGGCATGGATGTTGTGTAAAATTTTGTAGGACCTATTATTGAAGATATACCATATTTTATTAAGTAAAAAAAAAAAAAAGAGCATAATATATGTTGAATACCTATAGAAGTAAGAATTGGTATCATACTTGTATGTTTTGTTGATGTGGATCTCCCCTTGAATTTCATGCAGTATAATAGAATCAAAATATTTTTGAACTATCCTAATTTCATCATGATTTCTCCAATTAAGGTTGTCTATGTTAGGTGCTTCCTCTAACCATATGAATCCATGCACATGTGGTGATCCTCTGTGTTGCCATTCATATCTTGACCAAAAATCTTTTACCTTCATTCCCTTTACTAGTATTTCCTTTCGAAACATTGTATATCTTAGATGCATATAATATGCAACAATATGTGGGCAGTCAATAAAAAAAATTTCGTCGCCATTTTTGTGCTTCCTATGGATTAGATGGTTTTGTTCCTAGCATTAATGCATGTAAGTCATGCCAATACATATCCGCTGTACTCAAAGTAAAGAAAATTGTTGGCATTCCAATTCTCAAAATGCATCAAGCGATCTACTAGATGTGAGTGAGGGACATTTTCTATATGTTCTCATAACTCATTGAATGTGATTGGTATATCTTGCAAGCTCTTTTCGACAAATACTACTAATAGATTTTGTGCACAATTGCGCATGATCATATTCATCATATAATACCTAAATCATGGGTGTCGTCCTAAGCGATGATCTCTATATCAAAGTAAATGCTTAAAAAACTCATGAAGATGGACTATTCTTAATCTTGGTTTAACCCAATCTCATTGTCCATATGGAAATGGTGTTGGAAAAGCCATATCAAGTAATCCTTTTGTGACATACTAATTCATTGGAGATGTTCCAATTCCTGGCTAATCAATTAGTGATCCAGGATCTACATTTGGGTTATTTATCCATGAATGAATTAGTTCCATCTCTCTTCATGCATTTGGTGGTTTAGAGGCCATTGATGTAGTATGATTGATAATATTTCCTTGATCCATCTCCATTATTGGACCCACAAATACATACTCATTTGCATCTAAATCGAATTCCATATGAACTAAGTTTAGTTGATCAAAGATGTTATCATCTGAATTGGATGTAAGCTCACTAAGTGCATTTTCATCAATTTGAACATCTATATAGAACTTATCATTTTTTATTTTAAATTGAAGTGCTATGTATACCCTCTCTTTATTGAATGTAAAATTATAACTTGTTCCACATTGATCCTTCTTTCGAACAATGATAATAGGTAAATCTTTTATTCGATGTGGTAAGATTTTGGCTATTTATCTTACTTCTTGTAGAAAACTTATGGCTATCGACATTTCTTCTATTTGTGTTAGATTAGAAAGGTCTAATGGTTGTGGACTAGGATCCATGTTGTTTGATGCTGAAAATTGATGTTCATTCTTTTCTTGTTGACATCGATGACAAATAGGGCCTTCAAGGACCCGTACAACCTTCATTACAAGATAACTTTCTTAACAAATGTAGCACATACTCGGCATAGCCAATTTATCTAGTCCATTTTAAAACATTATTTATAATGTCCTCAAGTCAATCCCATTATTTTTAATAGTACTGATTGTCCCCTTATCCATTCTAGTTTGTGTTCTTTTCAATTGTCTTTGTCTTCTTATTTGAGATGTCAACTCCTATTGTAAATTATAATTGCCTGAATCAACATTCATAAGATCCTCTACTTGATCATTTGGTGTTTGTAGAACACAATCTATTGTCATATAATTCATCCCATTAGTACTAAACCCACCATTTTCATGAGATTGAGCTTGTCCTTGATTCGATTCATGTTTACATAGTTGAATTTTTTCTTTCTCTCTTTCATTCAACTCATCTAGGTTCATAGCTCTTTTTGTCTGTGTTCTTGCTATATTTTGATTATCCTACAATGTTTGTGTACAATGTGCTCTCATCTCATTTGCATGTTCTCTCATTTCTTCTTCAATCTCTTCCATTATCATAGCTGCCCTACGCTTGACATGTCTTTCTCTATCAAGTTGGTTTTGATGACTTCTTTCTTCGTCTCTTTCTACATTAGTCATTTGTTCATGTCATTGTCTCATATAATTTTGTGCATGTTCTCTGTGTTGTATTTGTTGCTCTTCACTTTGAGGACTTGTAGCTTCCTCTCTTTGAGCATTATTCCTTTTTTCACATTATTGTCTCATATAATTTTGAGTATATTCTCTTTAATACTATCTCTATTGCTCTTCATTCTCAAAATTTAGTCTTCAACAATGCATTCTAGGATTGACCAAGGCCAAGATAGTGCAAGTATTAAAGTGGGAGATGAACTAATAAGTATAAGTGTATTAATGTTTGTAGTAAATGAGTAATAATGAAGAATGTCTAAAATATATGTAAATGAAAATAAAATGAAATGAAATTTATAAAAATATATACACACAAAGATGAAAGAAATTGTTGAAAGAACTTGACTTTGCAAAAAATATACCATCTATCAATACTTAGTTATATTAGAATATTTCTTTAACATAAAATATAAAACGACATGAATCTTCAAATTATATAGTTTAAAAATCTATAAAAATTCATTTACAGTGTATAAAAGGAAGCCTCTTTTATTGTAGGTTAACGCTTTTGACAATCTTCATATATTTCTTATTCACATATAATTATAAACACAATTTGTTTTTAACTTGAGTTGTAAAGAACTTGCTCATTTAGAAGAGAGATCACAAGTTCAAATTCTATTAAAAAATTTGATATGCATATCTTATTTATAGTTAATTAAAAATCACCTTTGGAAAATTAATAATAGTCCCATATTACTATAAATCATTTATAAACCTATTTATAAAATGCCTAATATACAATGCCATATCACTATAAATCATTTCATAAACCTATTTATAAAATCTTTTGTTTAACTAACTTGAACAGAGGATAGGATATCTTTAACCAAACACCATCTTTTATCCTTTAGTTTGAGAACACAACACATGGAACAAAAAAGTGTAAAGTGAAGTATACATTTCTCCATTCATATTTTAAAAGTGAGGTAATGGCATGCAGGCCATATGTCCACATGAATTAAAAATGATGATGCTAGCAATATAATTAGGTATCTCATTTTTTTGGGTTTCAAGGCCTTCAGACTTTTATAGTTTCAAGGGTATTGCTGAGAGTTCAATAGCTTTGGAGTTAGATATAGAGTTGTACCTGAGGCTGATCATCACTAAAATTTAAGCTCACCCCTAATTCAAACCAACTTTCAAATAAACTTTATTTATCTTCAAATTAAAACTTTGAGAGGAGCTATCCATTAAAAATTAATCAACAACATTCTTAAATGTTTGTAGAATAAAATCCATCAAAGAGTTCGATTGAGGATGGCATTATAGCAGTTGATATTGTGCAAGAAAGGTCCATTTCATCCAAAGATGTGGTATGTTCAATTTTAGCTAATTGGAAATGTATTTTCAATTTTTTTTAGTAATTAATTATAGACCTAATTGTTCATGTCTTCCTATCGTCAAAATGAAGATGTGTTTTATTTGCTTGAGGAAAATGGATAACTTAAAGATTCCCACTTGTTGAAAATCACTACCTAAAACTCTTCTTCTGTTTTGAGCCATTTATTATTGAAAGGAACCTATTTTTAAAGGTGTCACTTACCTTTGTGTAAAATCTCATGTGTGGTTAAGGGAAATAATGCTATCATTTTCTTATTTGGAAAGTGCGATGAGGTGTGCATCCCATTTGAATTTGTTGATCAATGTAATATCATTGCTATAAGAAATTGAAGCATAGTTCAAGAAAAATCAAATGCCAAAAAATAAGAAGGTGAGGCCCTAAGTGATGAGATGGGAATGCATATAGTATCTATCTTGATCCTATTATTTTCTTGAATCAACAATTAAGAGGCTAACTAATTTAGAAAAAGCTAAAATTTGTCCTATCAAGATCACAAACTTTTAGGAAAAGTTGTCACAATTTTTGTTGACACAATTAGGGGATAATGGATGATGAGTAGTTGAGAGAGTTTCCTTGCACACACTACATTCATGTTGACTGTGTTGATAAGTGGTTGTTGACAAAGGCATCTTGCCCTCTTTGCAAACATGAATTTGGACAATAAAGTGAAGTAGAAGCAAAATCATAGTTTGAGTCTGTTGGAGATATAAGACAAGAGTGGAAATAGATAAATCTTCAATTGTGGTGGAATGAATAAGGGAGAATTAGTTATATAAAATTATATGGCAATGTTGTAATCAGATGATCTACAAGTAGAATATGTTTTCTACGATTGTTGTTACTTATCGTTTTTGTATTTTTTCTGCATTTTATATTTGTACTGTCGCTCCAATATTGAAATGTGTATTTTCTTAAATGCATACTCTATATTTATATCATTAATTTTATGGGATGTGACAATAAATTGGGCTTAAATTTTTAATATTAAAAAGTTACTAGTCAGCCTTAAAATTTCAATATGAAAAAGTTAACATTAACATGGTCACACCACTTCATTCGCCTGTTCTACCATTGTAGGTTACACCTCTTGGTATAATAATAGAAAATCACCACATACCAACAAAACCAAAAATTACAACTCAATTGAAGGCAAATAAAATAATCAAACTCTAGGGTCAAAATCACGAATTCATGTCACTTGACGAATTTGGACAGGTAAACTAACTCAGATACTTGTCCTATTTTCTAGGATAATTGGCTTAGGGTTTAGGATTTGGACTCAAGAGTTATCTCCCTACTTATACCATTGAAATAATGTGATAGGGTACACATATCCTAGCAATTCAGGGAAGTTGATACCTAATACCCACAATTTGCATAAAATCCACACATGTACAAACACAATATTCTAAACTAAACAGACAATGCCAAGAAGTGGCTCATCATGTAGATCCTGACTAGCAGGTGACTACGACTCCCTTTCTCAACCACATCAGAAATGTCAAACATAAAGAAAACATACACGCACACCATACACATGCACATATGGGGTAAATATCCTTAGAAACTACATAAAAATCATTCATCTAACTAACATAATTCAATAACTGAAATAACTGGCACTAAGTACATCAACATATATCAACTGAATATGAAATAAAACTAATCAATTCTAGTAATCCAACACTACTAATCATAAAACATAATAATAGAAGAGGCCCAAAAAAATCCAGTGAAAAAAAATCAGAAAATTCAAGTAGGGGTAGGCATTACATCACCAAAATATTTTTGTTAGCAACTTGGAACTTAATATCTAAAGAAAATAATTTATTACTATAGTTAAAAAGTCTAGTTGTGACACAATTGAGATTTCTATCTACTTCCATTTTTAAGTACCCAATGCAAAATAGGCCCATCTTATATTGTTAGATATGAAATTTATCATGGGTAGTTAGAACTTTGGGATTTTTGTAATAATAACAAGTTTTTATTAATGTAATGAGAATTATAACAACACCCATTTTGAGGATTGGAGATTCCATCAATGAAATTCATTTGATTTGCCCTTTGCAAATCAACTAATACCCAAGAGTATTAGTTGTAAGCATGTATATATATGTAGTAAAAAGGACAATGATTTGTACATTAACATCTTGAATGAACATTTGAATGCTAATTCCAAGCCAGGGAAGCATTTTAAGGATAAATCTCCAACAATGAATCTTGTCACATCTTTCAAGATCAAGTTTAATAAGAACATATGACATGTTTGTTGAGCACACTCAATTTTTCCAAGCTGAAATAAGATTGTTAAGAAAATATCCTCCAATAATAAAACTTTTTTGTCTAGATTGAGCATTTCTTTCTACAATAGATTTTATTCTAGTAATTAAAGCTTTTGCTATGATTTTGTGAGAACTATTCGAAAGTATTGTAGGACACCAAAAAGAGATATTATACTTCATTTTACCTATAAGAAGAAGCTTGATAGTACCTTCATTAATGCTTAGGTCTAAGGTTTTTTGTTGCATTCATGACTTGGTTTGTCATTTATGTCAACATATTGGCTTTTTGGTCCTCTCAGTCAAAGGATGCATGCTAGCAATGTTTTGTTGGATATGTCTTTATGATTTATCTAATTGGTAGAAAGGAATTCAAAGATGCATGTGAGCTTTTGCAGATTTGTTAAAGACTGGCTATAGGCCAATGTCTAGAGAATAATTTTTTGGTATTTGAGTTGTATCTTTTTAGCAAGGTACATGCTTGTTTAGTGGGCTTGAATTTTAGTTGAAGACATATTCATGATTTGTTTGAGGTAGAATATGGTAGAGTTAATTTTGTGATGGTTGCTAAAGTGTAATGTGCCATATGTTCACTATTAGACTGATGAGTGTTGAGATTTGTTTTGGATATATAATTATAATGTAATGTGTAATGTAATATCTTATTGAGGTCCCACATTATTTATTGTACAATGGGGAAGCATTAAGGCTGACTTTATTAGTTGTTAGGACATGGTATGAAGGAAAGATGTTTCACTTGCATATGCATTGTATTTCAATATGATCATTTTATCATGCAAGCTTTGGATGTGAATTTGATGAGATTAGAGTTGAAGATGATGCTGAGAAATTAAAAGGAACTATATTGGCAAGGAAAGTTGTCATATTAATTAGTTCACCTTTGGATATGTTATCTTGAGAATTATTTTGTGAAGGTAGTTATGAAGCAATTTGGATAGTGGGTTCAATTGACTTTCTATTAGCTCCTAACATAGTTGAAGCAACTCTTAACGAGGTTGGAATCTTCTAGCAAGGATTTAAAGTGTCCTAATAGAGAATACATGTACCAATTGTATGTCATCGGCTCCTAGTAGAGTCTTTTACTTTCACAAGGAATTTTCATATGTGTACATCAATATTGTGGGCATCATTCCCACTAGGGTTTTCCCTCTAATCAAGGGTTTTCATAGTTAAAAAATATTGTGTTATTGTACATTGTTGTTATCTTGCATCTATTGGTTACATATTTAGATTTGGTAAAGTTAATTTAAGTTTTTTAAGCACAACTAATTCCCCCCAATTGTTTTGGTGGAATTTACATTCTAACATGGATCTCAGATCATCCATATTGTACCAAACTCCAAATTAGATAGTTCAAAAGGAAAATCAACTAGTTTCAATCTTTTTACCCAAAATCCACTCAAATGGACTAAACCAAGTCTCAACTCTTTATCATGACTTATTCTTGCACCATACAAAATTCTTAAATCATTGGATTGACTAATTCATTCCTCTCCTACAAGAAAACTTCTTTGCAATATACAAGTTCCTAGATGGGCAATAGTCTAACTTGCCTAGGGCTTTCTTGCAAAAATAAAAAACTCAACATTCTTGAAAAACACCAAATGGAATTGAAAGTACATTCCCTCATCTTGAAAATCTCCCATGGCCATGAAATTGTGAGAATGAGGAATTTTATTGACCAACCCCTTAAATTGATAGCAAATAGTAGTGAGCAGTTGGAATTTTATTTGATCAAGAAAAACTTCATGGCTATTCCTACCAAAGCACACAAATGAAGGAAATAGATTATACTAACTATGTACAACAAGAAAGTTCAAATGTTAATCAAGTAAAGATGAATTGCTCGTATTGTGAAGCCACTATGCACAAGTTTGCAGCTAATATTAGTTACTTTGTATTACAACACTTAACATAGGGCATGCAACCTCTATAGAATGACTTAGAAGGTCTTAAATACATCTCCACTCCATGTTCCAACTAATTGAGCATTCCCATAACTATTTGGACACAAGACTCATAATATTGTTGAAATGTTGTCAAAGCAACTTTACAAAGTAGCAAAAGTTGTCAAGGTAACTTTTTTGTAACATATGCAACTTTTTCTCTATCAATGCATCCATGCAATCTAAGGGTGCAAAACAACATTTTTAACCCACAACTGGATATTATTAAATTATTTTTGCAAGATGCATATGAAAGTAAACTAATAATGTTGAATAGTAAATAAAACCATACACAAAGATAACTCATAACACCATATTTTGTTAACTAAGGAAGCCTTGGCCAAGGGAAATCCTCGGTAGGGATGGTATCCACAAAATGATTCACTAAACAAAAGAATCCCATTAAGGATATTGACCCTGTTAGGAGTCCATGAATTACATATAGTGTCTCAGTCCTTGTTAGAGGACTAGGCCTTATTATAAGCCTCAACCCTATTAGGAGTTAATTCAACCCTATGAGGTGTTAGTAATACAATTACAACTATATGCAAGAAGATCCCACTACCTTAACATGTAATTATACAATATAGTGCCTTTATACAAAATGAGATAGATACCAAAACCTCTTATCTATAGTTTGTTGTACTTCACATAGCTATGATCTTACATCAAAATTCACATTATGGATCTCTCATACAAGTTTTGATATCACATACTCAGTTCATATATCCATAATATACTTCACATTCGTACTTCTACATATTCACATACTTTGCATGTAGTGATTCTATACGTATACTTTTTCTTTCACAAAAACTCTTGTATAGCCAGCTTGATACATTCACATGTTATGCTAAGTTAGGGTAAACATCTAGGATGTCACCCCTACACAATTAAGTAATTATTTTGTGACTGAAATAATTCCTTAGTACTTTTTTCCTCTATTTCTATTGTACTCTATTTTGTTGTGTATACTGCCTTTGTTGGTATTTGACCTCTAACTTCATCTATACTGATCTGTGCACTTAGGTACTTCATCATGACACTTTGTGCTACTTGTCCTTAACTGCACATGTGTTGATTACCTTTGTAGACTTTGCAATACTGAGATTACCTCTGAATTGATAACAAAACTGTATAACACGTAGACAATTTTCTATCTCTAATCATGGATTCTTTGATTGTAAGTCAAGCCTTCTATACCAGAATGAAATGTTTCCATAAATGAAAATCCTAACTCATCCTACCTAGACATATTTCTAACAATCTCCCCCTTTGCCATTGATGACAATATATGGGAAAATTAGCTAAGTCCCAAAATGTTATTCAAAAGAATTTTTCAAAATTAGCATTCAAAACTACAAAATTTCCAAAATTGCAAAATTGTGGATCATTACATTTATAACCATCACTCATATCTTTTTTGTTAGGAAATCCTCTATCTATTTCTTAATTGTGCTTAGCTTCATAGATAAATGTTCTCTCAAAAGTGATAACCTCTTTTTAATCCTTTCCTTTCTCATCTCTAATAGACTTATTTCATCATAAGTCTTACTAACATGTGTTTCAACTTCTACAATCTTCACACCAAGTTGACTTGGCTAATTTTCCAATGCTTTCACCTTAGTTCCTCATCGATATCCTTGGCGAGTTTAAAATACATGAGAGATTTGGAATACAATGTTTTTCCTTCAAGTTCACACCTTCTTTCTCTTCTCTTCTTCTTCTTTCCTCTTCTTGTCATCTTCTTTCTTCTTTTTCTTCTCCTCCTCTTTTTTCTTTTTCTCCTCTTCTTCTTCTTCTTTCTTTTTCTTTTTCCTTTTCTTTCTCTCGTCTTCTTTCTTCTCATCTTCTTTTCTCTTCTTCTCTTTTGCTTCATTCTTTCTCTTCTCCTCCTCACCCATGTTGGAGTAATTAATAATATTTCCAACAATGTTTGGCCCAAAATCCTTGAAAGGATCTTCTGTGATGTTTACTATCATACTTGTGGCACCAATTTGCATGGTGCCAGTCCCAATAGAGATATGGGAAGATAGATCTATCATCTAATTGTCCTTGGCTTCCATTGCTAGTGGTGATGGTTTACTCTGTTCAACAGACCTAGGGATTTCTCCCCCTAAATTTGTGCTTAGTTCTTTGACTTTGGGTACTGAAGTCATGTATTTGACAATGGCTTCTTCTATTTCCATGTTTACTTCTTCATAATTGCCTCCCATAAAAGAATAACTATTCTTTTATTTCTCAATAAGTGCTCAATACCCTTCATTATATCTTGCATGTCTTTGTCACTATTTGTAATGCCTCACTAAGGAACCCAAAATAAATAAACCTAATATGTTACAAATTTTACTGAACAATTTTTTTTTTTCAAGTTCAAACAACATCAAAGTAACAATATTGGAGAAGCAATATATACATACACATTAAGAACACATAATCAATTGCAAATACAATTTCAATTTCTCAAAGCTTCCTTCACATTGAGTCACATTTAAGAAAGTTCTATTAATAAGTTTAAGTCTTAATTACAATGTCCATAATCATAAAATGAATAAACACATACATAGTCTTATAAGTAAATGCATAAGTATTACTAATAATATTAAAGCACATCTAATCAATTACCCACTGCACATGTCACAGGGTATGTGAAAATAGATACAAGTACATCAATATGCAATACAATATCCCATAGGATCTCAAAACACATGATACATAGATGCATAAAATGAATAGAAGTCTTCAAGATAAGAGGAAGAATGATAATGGTACCACTGTATCAAGGAGCATCCAACATTTTTCAATCTAAGGGGGATCCAAATGGTAAGAATACACTACCTCTCAACTATGTGGTCACCTAATTAGGCTCCCACTCCCACCGTGTAGGAGAGATAATGTACAACCCACACACAGATAATGAAATAATAAAATAATCCTAGGAAAGGAATCTTGATAGCCAAAACCACCTCAAGGGTAACACAAACTACTCAAGAAGAAGACATAATCAAGATCAAAAGGACACTCATCTAATACCAATGCCATGTACCAAGTCAACATACAAATACCAAGACCAAAAATATACAACAACCTTGAAATCAATGTCAAGGACACAAACACAATGACCAATAGATAACAACTATCATCAATAAAAGTAAACCATCAATCACTAACTCTAACAATAAAACACCACCAATGAATAACTGATCATTCATTAATCAAAGTCAATTGTCAACAATAAATAACATCCAATCAATGAGTAACAACTCACAATAAATACACCATCAAAAGTAATACCCAACAAATACACCACTAGAGGCAAATATTAAAAAAATATGAAGGAGACTCAGGTTACATACTATGGAGTCTCATCACATGAGCCAACTCTAAGGTTACCCTGGCAATCTCTTAGGACCTCGACCTCCTAGTGACTCTATACCTCCTAGTGAATCTATGAAAAACCAAAATACCCTCTCGTGATAATGAGGAAACTAGTCATACCTCTCAAGGTATTGTGTCCATCTCATCCTTAGTCTATACAATCACTCAAGGCATGGACGAGGAAAAATCTTTAACTTATCTTTTTAATGTATCTCAAGGAATGGGCTAGGCAAGATATTTTATTTACTATGTTATCACTTGTTACACAACTTACAATGAGTTACCCTGGCATCCACTTTGGGCCCTAGCCCCATTCCAAGCTACTCCCATAGACATGCACCTAGACTACCTTCCCAAAAATCACAAACCACAATAGTGTCCCATACAACAAGAGTAATATTGATCAAATTTAGTTCCTTAACAGGCAACCCAAAAAATAACATTGGTTCTCAAAACCCAAGTTCTCATAAATTCTTAATAGCATAAAGCTCATAAAACATAAATTTCACTTCAAATCATAAATTTCATCATGACATCTAGTCAAATAATCATAAAAGAAATCTCAAAAAATGCCTCTAGTGCACATCCTTTAGGCGATAATGCTATCTCCTATGGCAAGTCAATTTTGTAAGCATTATCACCATAATTATCTAGGATTTTTATGGGCATATTCCCCTCATTTTTAATTTACTAGGGACTGCCTCGGGTAACCTTGCCTTGTTTAAATGCACTATGAATAAGTCACCTATCTTATAATAAACTTCCATCTTTTTTATATGTACCCTATCCTTGATCTTTTGGAAATTCTCTATCAGAGTATGCTTTACCTACTCATGAATTTCTTTTATTAATTGAGCAAAATATTTTGCATATGCTCTTCTTGTTAGGATTAAACCATGGATAGAAATAACAATTACATGCAAATATAACCAATATCAGAAAATAATAGATCACACAAAAAAGAACACAAGACAACAAGATTTAATGTGGTTCACCCAATCCTCAGGCTATGTACACCAAATAGTAAGTCTGATATTATTATGATCCAATAATTACAACCTAATTATAATTTGTAATCCCTTATAGCTCAATACCGCCACAAGAACCAATTTTCACATCACCACTATGAAACAATCCCTAACCCTAAGCCCTTTTATACAAGTATTTTTACTACTTTATGGTTACAATTAATAATTACATGTTGGCCCAAAATCTTGATAAAATAGGGCCCAATTTTTTTTTAGGGGATCTACCCTCGAATAGTCATGGCCTAACAGCCCTAGCTATATTGGGGGTTTCCACCTCCAAACCCCCACTCGGGGCTTGGCCTAGCCCTAAACTCTAGCAAGGAATTATGGAGAATGTACAATACTTTCCCAATTAGTCACCACAATCTAACAATCCCTCACTTGGGGACTGATCAAGCTCCACACTAAATAATAATCTCCCACTTGGAGACTAATCCAATAGCTATGTTGCTACTCCATGAGACTCCCACTGGATCAAACTACCCTAGACTCTCTTGTTCTTGGATTCATGTTTAGTCTAGAAAATCAACCAAAGCTAAAGAGGAGTTTAACTTCTCTTGTGTAAGTACCTTTGTCAACATATCTATGAGATTTTCATTTGCATGTATCTTGGCCAACTTTTACTATCCATCCTCCAAAATTGACCAAATGAAATGGTACCACAACTATATGTGTTTGGTCTTGGAATGTAGAGCTAAATTCTTTGCAAGATGAATGTCATTCTGACAATCTATAAAAAAATAATTATCCTTTTGAGGGTGTTTGAATTCTTCCAAGAAGAATCGTAGCCATATCATCTCCTTGGCTACCTCTATAGCAACAACATAATCTGCCTCTGTAGTGGATAAAGCATTAACCTTCTATAACCTAGAAACCCAACTCACAACTACCCCACCAATAGTAAAGACATAACCTTTAGTACTCCACCTGGTATCAATATTCCCTGCCAAATTTGAGTCAACGTAGCCTTGTAAAGTAGTAGTAGAGCCCCCAAAGTGTAAAAACTTATTGGATGTTCCTCTCAAATATCTGAGAATCCATCTGACTGCATTCTAATGCTTAGTTCCTGGATGACTCATATACCTACTAACAATTCCCACAGCATGTGCAATATCTAGCCTCGTACATACTATAGCATACATCAAGCTTCCTATAGCTAAAGCATAGGGAACCTTTAACATCTTATCCTCCTCTTCTTGTGTCTTGGGAAACATCTCCTTAGTCAACTTCAAATGACCAGGTAAAGGTCTACTAACAACTTTAGCATTCTCCATAAAGAAACATTGCAACACCTTCTCAACATAATCAACCTGAGATAGCATCAATGTTCTATTCTTCCTATCTCTACAAATATGCATACCAAGTATTTTTTTTGCTATCCCCAAATCCTTCATAGAAAATGCATGTGCTAACTGACATTTTAGCCCCTCAATATGATGCATGTTAGACCCAAGTACAAGCATATCATCAACATATAAACATAAAATAATGCAACTGTCATCATCCAACCTCTTACAATAAAAATAATGATCTGAATAAAGCCTATTGTATCCATGCTCATGCATAAAATTGTCAAATTTCAGATATCATTGTCAAGGTACTTGCTTCAAGCCATATAAAATTTTCTTCAATTTGTACACTAAGTTCTCCTTACCTTTGACCTCAAATCCTCATGGCTGAGCCATATATATCTCTTCATCCAAATCACCATGAAGAGAGGTTGTTGTAACATCAAGCTTCTCTAAATGCAAATCTTCAGTAGCCACAATACTTAAAATAGTACGGATAGAAGTCATCTTAACAATAGGAGAAAATATCTCATCAAAATAAATTCCCTTTTTCTGTACAAATCCTTTTACAACTAACCTAGCTTTAATCTTTTCTTAGCTCCATCCTCTTCTTTTAACCTATAAACCCACTTATTCTATAAAGCTCTTTTATCTACAAGAAAATTACATAAATCCCATGTCTTATTCTTCAACAAAGAGTCCATTTCATCTTTCATTATAGACTCCAACTAAATCTTAGTATTCACCTGCACAACTTCATCATAACATTTAGGTTCACCAGCATCAGTAAATAAAATTAAATACAAAGAGGGATAAAATCTTTTTGGAGGTCTAATTTGCCTTGTTGATAGTCTGAAATTCATCGGTGTGTGTGGTATTTTTGTTGTCATTGTTGCACATCATGAGGAATGACAAGAACATCATCCTTTGGAGTATCATCTAGCACTACATAATCATCTTCTTTCTTCTCATGTTGTTGCAACTGATCTTTGTACAACACTTTCTCATTGAATATGACATCCTTGCTTCTTACAATTTTATGATTTTCAAAATCCCAAAGCCTATAACCAAATTCATTAATGTCATAACCAATAAATACAAATTTCTTTGACTTAGCTTCTTGATTGGTTCTATTTTTCAGAATCTATGTGAGAAAATGCTTCACAACCAAAGGTTTTGAGAAAAGAATAACTCACCTTCTTACCAGTCCATGCTTCCTCTAGAATACCACAACCCAAAGGAGTAGAGGGACCTCTATTAATCAAATATACAATAGTATTGATAGCCTCTACCCACATGTGTAAGGGCAACCCAATATGCAACCTCATGCTCCTTGCACAATCCATTATAGTTCTGTTCATGTGTTCAGCCACTCCATTTTCCTATGGAGTCCTTGGAATAGTTTTCTATCTATGAATACCATTAGTGGAGAAATAATCTTCAAATTCATGATAGCAATATTCACCACCATTATCAGATTTGAGACATTTTAATTTCTTACCAGTCTCATTTTCAACCAAGCATTTCCATTTTTTAAAAGTTTGAAATACATCAGATTTTTGTCTAAGAAAATAAACCCATACTCTTCTAGTTACATCATCAATGAATGTAACATAATAATGAGAGCCACCAAGGGAAGATACCTGAGTTGGTCCCCATACATCGGTATGCACAAGTTCTAATTTCTCCTTTTTGTTTTCCTTCCCAGTCTTCACAAAACTCACTCTTTGTTGTTTTCCATACACACAACTTTCATAGAAATTCATATTAACACATTTAAAACTTGGTAAAAATGAAGTACTTTCATACCTTTCTCAGTCATGTGCCCAAGTCTATTGTGCCATAGTGCTATATCAGAATTTATAGTAGCTATTTGTTCTCATTTCTCAAATACAACAACTATTCCTAAAAATTCATTTTTCTTTGAAACAATTAAAGTAGAAGGAACAATATGACCTATACAAAGATATAAGGTGCCTACTTTCATACCTTTTGCTCCTACAAGGGAACCTTTTGAAACCTTCCAATTTTTGTCATTAAAAATAAATACACAACCCTCATCACCAAGTTTCCTACTAAAATTAAATTCCTACTCAGACTTGGAACATGTCTTACCTCATGTAGTAGCCAATGATTCCCACTCTACAACTTAACCATAACTTTTCCCTTTCCAACAATCTAACAAGGTTCATTATCCCCAAAATAAATAAGTCCAAAATCCCCTTGGACATAATCAATGAAATAATGTCTATGAGGTGTAGCACAAAATGAAGTACTAGAATCTAAAACCCATGAATCATCAACACTTTCTAAAGACAAAAGTAAAACATCCTATTCGGATTTGTTACTTACCATATTTGCCTCCTTGTCTTCATCTAGTGTATCTCCTTCATTTTTCTTTTGATTCCAACAATATTTCTTTTTATGCCCTAGTTTTTCATAGTACTAGTAGTTGTTTGGTCCTCTTGATTGAGACCTCCTCCCCTTTGACTTTCCTCTTGATTTCCCATGATTTCTAGAATCACTTCCTCTTTCAGTTCTTCTGCCTCTACTTTGTGTGTTCAAAACACTTATGTAGATCCACCTAATGATTTCCTATGAATTTTCTCACTCAAAAAAACACCAATAACATCATCATATTTTAGGGTACTAGATCTAGGAACAAAATTACTCATAGCCATTACCAAGCCATTCTAGCTTTTAAGCAAAGAACACAAAATCAAGATAGCCCTAATTTTTTTTTATCAAAATTGATACCCACAAAAGATAACTAACTAGTAATAGTATTAAACTCATTTAAATGATCCACAATAGATCCACCTTCTATCATTTTCATATAAAATAAATGCTTCATGAGAAATACCTTGTTTGAAATGGAGGGCCTTTCATATAGTTTCACTAGGGTTTGCATCAACTCTTCTGTTTTCTTTGTTTTTGTAATATTAAATGTCACCAATGGTGCCAAGCATAATCAAATAATTCCAAGTTCCTTTCTATCTAAAAGATCCCATTCATCATTTGACATAGATCCCTTATTCTTGGTTTTACCTTCCAACAACTTCCATAAATCTTTCTGATAAAGATAGTCTTCCATTTGCATCTATCATAATTGAACCTAATTAAAATCTGTAATCCCTTATAGCTCAATACCACTACAAGAACCAATTTTCATATAAAAGGGCTTATGGAGTATACCCCAACAAGGAATTATGGAGTATGTATAGTACTTCCCTGATTAGTCATTACAATCTAACACTTCTCTTCTTCAATCTTCCAAGACCTTTGAGCTCTTAATACACCCATAGGATATAGGACAAATAATTTCAAAATGACTTTTCTCTATTGTCCTATTGGCATTATCATTGAATGAAATCTCAGCTTGATATATGACATGGTCTCATGACTAACCACTCTTGGTTAGGCACCTTAAAGATTTCATAAGCTCCTATTGACAACTTTTGTCCACCCTTGTATTTGGGGATGCTATGTAGACCCAAATGACAAGTTGGTACCTAACCTTTTCAACAATGTTTTGCAAAAATGAGCTATGAATCTAGTGTCCCTATTAAATATTATATTGTTTGAAAAACTATGAATTATTATCACTTCTTTGAAAAACAAGTTAGCTAGTTGACATGCATCACGCATTACCTTACAATGTATGAAATGAGCCATCTTACTAAATGTGCACACCATGAAATAGATGCTATCAAATATATTGTTTGTCTTGGGTAACCCTACAATAAAATCCATACTCAAACACTCCCATGACATATTGGGAATGGGAAAAGGCTGATAACGACTTGCATTAAAGGATATTCCTTTAGCCCTTTGATATATTATGCAACTTTCTACATACTTTTTGATATCCTTATGTATTTCTGGTCAATAGTAAAATCTTTGCACCAACTTAAACATCTTGTTAAGGCCAAAATATCCTCCTAGGATATCATTAACCAAATTTTAATAATAGGCCTTTTGTAAAGTGTAATAACCATATTTACTATGAAAGTGATTCCCAAAGTCTTTACACACCTTGTAAGTTGCAAATAAATCTTACTCATCTTGATAAAATACATTTAAGCTATCAATACCTATTCTCTTGAACTGAACTTCTTGAATTGTCAACAACCTCCTTCTAAATCCATCAACAAACTTGTCGGTTTGACCCATCTTGTGTTTGCTAATAAATGTATAGGCTTGAATGTAATCTACCCACTTCATGTGCATATGGTTCAACTTGTCTTGGGATTTCAAAAAGCTTAAGGCTTGATTATTAGAGTAAACAAGGAATTCCTTGGGTAGGAGGTAATGCCTCCATTTTCTTAAGGCTTGAACTAATGCATACAATTCCAAGTCATATGAAGAATACCTTTTCATGGTTTCATTTAAATTTTCACTATAAAATGCTACATGCCTACCTTCTTGGCTCAACAATTCCCCTACTACAACACTACTAGCATCACTACCACTATAAATAGTTTGTCAAAACTAGGCAGTATTAAGATGGGTAGCTACTTTCTTTTTCAAGGTTTCAAACCCCTTGTCATCTTTCTCTATCCACTAAAATTTGGTTTTCATACCCGCCTTAATGGTATTTAATACTAGAGCAAATATTTTACTAAAAATATCTAATGAAATTCCTATAAACCTAAGCCAACCCATGGAAAATTCTTACCTCACTAGTTGTCTTAGGAGTAGACCAACTGAGGATCACTTCAATTCACCCTATGAGATCCAAAAGCCAAGGTACACTAGTTCCTCTTTCATGTATTCACACTTATCCAAATTGATAGTTAGTTTCGAATCAAATTTTCAAAACAATATCCAAGTGTTTAAAGTTCTTTATAATGACCCGCTAGGGAACCCAAGAGAAATTAACCTATAATGTTGAAAAGTTTACTAAAACATTTCTTTTAAAAGATTAAAACATACAAGAGATAATAATGTGGAAGTAATAGCATACATTAACATCACAAACATATATAAGAAAGACAATAATAATTATATTTCTCAAAGGTTCCATAATGTTGAATCGTACATAAAAGTTTTATTAAGTTTAAGTTCAATAATTAAGAAAGTCCATGACATAGGAATAACCACATCTGCCAAAATATCACAAAATAATCTACCATTTCAAAATGATGCATACTCATTTGTTGCACATGTCGCAAGGTATGAGATGCTAAAATAACATACATCATGATCAAAATATCATCCCATAGGATAAAAAAAAATGAAGTACACAATATTAGAGTAATAATTCGCAACATAATCATCAAGTAGAAAGAATGGAACAATTGCATCAATAGTATATCTAGCATTGTTGTTCAATTGTCAGTTCTCAATAGTAAAGAATCACTACCTCCTAAACTCATGGGACCTAAGTGGCCCCACTCCCACCATGCTAAGGAGATAATCCGAAGTCCCAAAAAAATAGCAATCCAAAAGATAGCAAGAATCTAAGTCTCAAGATACTGAAATCAATCTATCTCAAAGGTACTAAGTACACAAGGTAACATATAATCCCAGAGGCAATAAGACACATAGGAAACCTAATATTCATGTTGGAAAGTGTCATCACATGAGCCAAAACTAAGGTTATCTTGGAAGTCTCTTAGGATCCCAATCCCCTAGTGACTCTATTGGGCATCAAGATCCTTTCATGCAAACAAGGCATACCGATGAAGCAAGGTCATAACCAAGCACCCTCTCTACTCCCATCCTAGTTTGTACTAGCACTCAAGGTATGATTGAGGTATCACAATTGACATCTTGTTAATTCATTTTAAAACCTATTAATTATCAATCAATTATTAATACTACTTACAATGAGTTACCCAACTAGCCTATTTAGGGATCTAGCCCCCATTGCAAGCTAGTTCCCAACATAAACATAGATAACCTACTCTAAGCTCATAAAAGTGTATCTCATAAGAACCACCATAAACATCTCAGTTCTATGCAAGCAACTGGGATCACAAATATATCATATATTAGAATCCTTAATAGGTTGCATCAATCACTCACAACATATGAGTTTACAACAATTTTTAGCAAAGGATTGACTGTCTCTAGAAAAAAAAACTACTCATAAAACCATCATAAAAACAATCTCCTTTCCAAGCCTCTAGTTAATGTTCCTATTTGGTTGAGCTACTAGGTTTCCCATGCAAATCATCACAAGGTAAGATATAACATTAAATACACAATAAGGCAAGTGTATTGCAGCCATGTATTTTTAAAAATATCTTCATAAAGTTTAATTTGAGTAAAGTTAAAGTTGTTGTTTACCGAAGTTCTCAATAGATATTATTTTCTAAATTTGGTTCAATCAAAAGGATATAAGTTCCATTTCCATTGTTTAAGGATCCATAGTGTCATAAATACTAAATAGTATTGGAGAACAATATTAAATCCATATGAGTAATTACTGTATCTATTCATTACCAACAAGTCATAGTTAATAATATTTAAAAAAAAAAAAAAAAACTAAATGATAACATTATTAAAAAATATTAAATTCCATTAAATAACATTCAAATATTATATCATTACATCATAATTAAGATTTAAGTTAAACCAAACTAAATTTAGATAAAAATATATATAATGATTTTTAAATAATATTTAAATATATATATAATAAGATTTTTTTTTTCAAAGATAAAAAACATTAATAATTTTTTTTAAAAATAAAACTTTTTTTTTTTCACAACTCCAATTTGGGGCTAGCTATGTGTGATAGCCTAATCACTACTCGTAATAGCCTTTGGTGTTGTTGTGACAACACTTAGTGTTTCTTGTGATAGCCCTTGGGCTACTACGACAATCCTTAGTGCTACACGCAACAACTCTAAGGCTGTTGGGGGTGGGGCTTGGGACCCCCCACCCCCACTTAGTATTTTATTATTTTTTAAATAAAAAGAGAACAATTCACTCCAGACATGATCTTAAAAAAAAACTATTTATCATAGTAAATTTTATTTACTATGATAAGTATATTTTCTAAACATATACTATATATATAAATGTTTTGTTAACAAATCTTATAGAGAAAATAATTTCAACCATTCAATTTTAAAAAAAAAGAAAATCTAGCAAATTTTCTTTTGTTTCCAAACCCTAGCTCTCATATAAGATTTAATCCTTTTTTTGATTTTCCATTGTAATTTGAATCTTGAGTTTTCATTGTTGTTTCCAAATAGACATAACATAAATTTTCCCATAGATTTTACACAATAATTTTTCATTCTTGTAGGCATAAAGAAGACAAAAGCATGAGGAAATTTCAAAAATGAGTTTTAGGTTTCTAGTATCTACAAAACCCTAGCTCAGTCTAATGCTAAACAATTGGTGAATCCTTGAGCCCATGAATTTCCTAGCTCCAATAGCCAAAAGCCCATAGAGAAATTCATGCCTACTAGTTCTAAGGTTGTTCCTCTGAACCCATGTGTGGAGAAATGAGCTCCAATTCCCAATTAAAGGCCTCTAACCCTAGTTAGGGTTTCTGTTTCCAAAAGGCTTCTCACTTAATTTATTTTCTTTTTATTTTATTTTAATTAAATCTTTCATGCACATTTTCTACCCTTTTTATATTTTATTTTAAATTTCCACTCTTCTTAATTTAGCAAGCTACTTTTAGAGAATAATATGATTATTGCAATTTTAAATATTATTCAATTCTCGTTATTTAAAAAGTAACTTCTAAATTTACATAGGCTAAAACTTAAATAATTATTATTTTGCCAACATTAGTTTTTTTTTACATATATAATTATTTTTATTCTAAAGTTGACTTTTTAACTAAGTCTTTTAACTTAATGCTTTTATTTTATTAATTATCAATTAATTAAATAAAGTATGGTTATGTTTTCTTTCTAAAGTTTCTTTTCCATTTAAATTATTAATTTAGTTTATTCTCTTGGCTGACTAATTACACTAAAAGTCACAAGGTGATCCATGTACTCAAAAGAGACTTGACAACTAGACAAAATATAAAAGTCAAAGTTAAGGCTTAAGTCATCGAATTCTCATCACCTTGATGAATTCAAAAGGGCAGAGAATTAGATACTTGTCCATTACCACATGAAAAATTGGCTTAGGGTTGGGCTTTGGACTTGAAAACTACCTCCCCTCTTTTAACATTGAGATATTGCAATAGGGAACACTCATCTTGGTAATTCAAGGAAGTCGATACCTGATACTTGTAACCTACAAAAAAATCAAGCATTTACATATGCATAAATAAATAAATTGAACATGCAATGGTAGGGAGTGGTACATCATGTAAATCCCAACTAGAAGGTGACTACGACTCCCTCCCTCCCTCAACCACATTAGCCATTACAAACATAAAAGTAAAATAGACATGCACACCATATACATGAAAGTATGGGGAAGTATCCATAATTCATATAACAAAACATCATAAACTTATCTATAATCATTATATGAAAAGCATCTAGGCAACATCACATGAAAATCCATGGATCACAATAACACGTGAAACATCCCAAGCATATAGTATCTCACAAAATATATAAGAAAATCATGGAGATAGTATCAACCCATCTGGGTAGCCAAGTACTACTACACCAAATAACATAACATGAAAACTAGCCTAAAAGTGTTCAACAATATAACTAAAAGAAAAATAAGGTAGGCACTACATCCCCCCCCACCCTAAAATTAGGCTTACTACTAGAAGCCTACAAACGAATAGGGATATAAATCACATAACATAGCTACATCCTGTTAGGATTAACCATGGACATAAATAAAAATTACATGCAAATATAACCAATGTAAGAAAATAATAAATTGAATAGAAGAGAATACAAGACACAAGGATTTAATGTGGTTCACCCAATCCTTGGGCTATGTCCACCAACAATAAGTCCAATATGATTATTATTATCCTGTGATTACAATCTGCAATCCCTTACAACTCAATACTTCTGCAAGAAGCTACAATATCATAACAGTATGATATCCCTAACCCTAATCTACTTTATACAAGCTTTTCTTTGCCTACAAAATAAGGGCTAGAATAAGTCATCCAATAGGAAAATAACAACCAACACCTTTTACAATAGTAGAGTCATTTTTAGCTTCCTAGGGTGCTACCTTAGGACCCTGCAAAAGGCACTGCCCCTTGACCCCATCTTGGGGGTGCTATCCCCAAACCCCTATGGAAATAATATAAGGGGAAATTGTACTGAATAAACCTCCGAGTGTGATTAGGCTCCACATCACAACACATTCTCCAAAATTCCAACTTTCTCCTACATATCCTCCAAAATTTCCTCCTTTCCATCACTTTTCAAGGTGTGTGTCAATGATGATCTTTCCACCTCCTTCATCCACTCATTCACAAATCTTCCTACCTAGCATCCATCAACCATAACTTCCTCCCAACCACTCCACCACCTTTATCTAGACCTTTTCATAAGTCCTTGACCTCCATTTCCCAACCCATTTCACCCTTCTTTTCACTATCCTACCAATATCTATGAGAAAATGGTAAAAACTCCTTGAAAATAATAAATAAAGAGAAACAAATATCAAGAAATACCATATGTGTAACTAGATGCTTGAGTCCTCTCTTTGATTCCTTATCATGTATCCATTATCTTTCAATTCCACTTATCCTCTTCCACTTGCACTCTACACTAGGGGCAAGCTCCATCCATACTACACTATCCTACATACTTCCATAATCCTTTCATATATTTGATCTTGACATTCTATTTATATCTTGCATCACATAGTGCTTGTCATGTTCATTTTATTCCATCCTCCATTCATACACCTACATACTTCCATCCCCCTTTCATATGTACTTGGTCTTGGTTATTCCATCCATTTCATCTCTCACATTTCATCCATACTCTTCATATCATTATCCCTATTTCATACCCTCCCTCCCATATCCCTTATTCATTCCACTTTCATACCTATGCTCGTGATCAATACTAGAGGCACAACAACAAAATGTTCATATATTATTTGAAAATACACAGGGCTTCCCTTGCTCCATACAATAGCCTTTACACCATCTTTCCATTTCCACACATCCTTTCCCACCATATTTTCTTCCATTTTCCTATCCTTGGTATGGGGGATTTGAACTCCTTTGAAACATGGTCCTTGGCTCCCCATTGTCTGATACATATCCTTTGGTCCCCCATATTCCTTTCACCATTCCTTCCACCCATTTATTACTCCTCCATTTAGATATCCCCACCCTTCCTATCCATTTACCATTCCTTGGTTATCCCTTGTCATTGGTTCTAATCTATTCCACCTTCCATCAATTCGTACTTCTCCCAATTTAATTCAATCAATTCATTTATCCTCTATTCTAATCAAATTTCCTTCTTCCTATCATTTCCTATAAATCAATTTACATCTTATCTAAGTCTCCTTTTTCTTCTCATCAACATCATTCATCTCATTCAATTAAGTTCTTCCATTATCTTATCATATCTTATTCATCTCATGACATTGAGCTTCAACCCATCAAACTGATCTTATCAAATAGTGATTGCAAACAAACTTACACAAATTCACACTGAGACTAAATGTTTTGAACCTTGTTCCTTTCACACAATTTTTAGCAAACAATCAAAAACATTTCAATACAATCCAATCAAACAGTCATTTTTTTCCTTACAAGACGCATCCTTCCTATACAGGCTTAACAAATTCACCATCAAAATAAAGTTCATAGCAAGAACTGTGGACTGCATATAAAGTCTTTTTTGTTGAATTTATCTTTTTGTATCAATGATAACCTTCTCACGTGTGCCTAAATCTTCAATATCTTGGTATGATTTGAATGACTTAACCTGATTGCACATGTCATTTTGTGATATGATCTATTTTCATGATTCTTTAGCACATCTCTATTGGTTTTTAAATTATGGTTATGCATTTCTCACTGGGGGCAATAGGTTAGCACACTTTCCACCAAGATCCCTAACAAGAATTTGGGTGTGTCCAAACCTCTCCAGTGTGTATATGTCATATTTTACATCATGACTTTGAAGCCTACATCTATGTTCCTAAATTCTCTATTTTGTTGAAAGTCTAGTCCATACAAAGGAATATTGTCATCTATGTTTCTATAGCATTTGCTAGGGTGCACTCTCCCATATGAACACAACTGAATCCCATGCATTCATGTAGTTAAGTTGCATTTAGATTAATCATTATCCAATTCACCCTACTTCATTCTGATCTTACCCACAAGTCATGCAATGTCATCTTGTAAGCCTTTTTCCTTTCCTTTTCCTTCCCATGTCTATTTTTGAGAAAATGGGGCAAAATATATTCTTTTTTCACCCCATTTCCTCAAGGGGGCACCCTCCTCCCCTAACTTCACTTCAACACCACTCCTATGATTCCTATCTTTTCTGGGGCAACCTATATTTTCTTTTCTTTGATATAATGTCATCCCAACATCACATCAAATAGGGGAAAAATGTAGACACTTAAAATTATTCTAAACACTATATTAATTCATTTAATATTTCCTTTGACATTATAGTTAATTATTTACCAATTAATTATATTTGTCATATTCTTCTACTTATTTAATTAAATAGGTTCACTTTCCTAGTGTATTTAAATTTAATTTAAATACTTCCCCCCTAATGTATTGAATTTATTTAATGCATAGTGCTCCATAAATCCCCTTTTAAATAAATCTTATTTATTTAATTTCCTCCATTCCATTAAATTCTCTAAACCTGTGATTAAATTAAATCCTATTTAATTTAGTCTTAAACCTATCCTAAAACCTAGTCTACACCCATCACTTTCATCTTTCTAAGCCCACTCACTACTTAAACCTACTTATTTATCCTAAACACCTGGTTAAACCCCTTTTAGCTCCTAAGTGTGTGCTCACACATGTGTGAGAAAGCCTTCACACTTCTCACACCTCTCGTACCTTCCACACTTCTTACACCTTTGTTCCCCCACTCCTTCCTTTAAGTTTGCTCACACATGTGTGAGCAAACTTTGAATGTTGACCTTTGCATGTCTTGTCTCCTTAGCCCATGTCTCTCCCTTGTGGCACCTACGTGGATGCAACATGGATGCCACCTCCCAATGCCTCTCTCAAACCTATAAATAGAGCCCTTTTCTCAAGCATTTGAACATCTCCCTCATTTGCATTGTAATCATGCTAGTGTGATTCTAGAGCTTTTTAGAGATTTTCATGCTTAGAACTAACCCTTCATAGTTATTTGCATTACTTAGATTTCTAGCTTGCATTTAGCTTTCATGGTAGTATGATGTTATAGATTTCTTTCTTGCATTGCACTTCCATCTCATATCTTAGAATCTTTTGAGGATTGGCTCACTCATAGTCATTTCTTGAAAGTTTTCTCCACTCATTTAGTATTACGATCATATCATTTTGCATATCATTTTATCATTCAAGGGATTCAATAGTTATGTTTTGGGAGAGCACATCTACATCCCTCACACTTGAGCACACCAACAAGGCCTCTTATGGGTGCCCTTGTTGAGTTGCTTTGAAGTTATGTGAGGACTTTATTTGTTGGTTGCAAAGTTGTTTTAAAAGTCAAGTAGACTTAGTGGTTTGTCAATCTTATTTGAATCTTGAATGCATATGCTACTAATGTTTACTTGTTTATGCGTGCTCCCAACAGGTTAGGTTTTCCCATATACAACAACCACCATAGGTCTGTGCATCTTATTGACACTTGGGTGTGTTAAGTAAGGTGCATGATGGGCCTCAAATAGAATCAATGTATAGATATTGTCTAGTGGTGGTACATAAATCCTTCTTGATTAATGTAAAAGGCCATTTGACTCCAACACATAATCTAAAATTCTTCCCTCTAAATGCTTGCTCGAGTCAATCTCTATACTCACTTCCTAATACCATGTATTTTTAGGAAGTGTCTAAAGAATATGGCCCCTTAAGTCAATAATGAAATCTAATATCTCCTACAACTCAAAGTGTTAGCTACTATGTTCTCTTTTCTTTGAATGTACTTCACCTCAAAGTCATACTTGTTCAAAAAATCTATTTGACACCTCTACCTAGTTTTTGGATTAGGTTGCCTAAAGATGTAATGTAAGCTACAATGATTGCTATGAAGCTCAAAATTATTCTCCAACGAGAAGTATCTCCATCTCAATAAGGCATGAACCATTATAGCTAACTCAAGATCATGAGTGAGATAGTTTAGCTCATGATCCCTTAGCTTGCGAGACTCATATGCAATCACTCATCCTTCTTATATGGGGACTGCTCTAATCCCTTTTGGAAAGTATCAGTGTACACCATGAAATCACCTACTGGATTAGGTACTTATAGAATAGGTGCAATAGTCAAAAGATCCTTGAGCTTTTGGAAAGCCTCTTCACACTTCTTCATCTAAACAATTTTCTTTCCCTTTTTGTGGAGGGAAGTGATAGGATAAGAAACTTTTGAGACATTTTGAACAAATTTGTAGTAGTACTTAGCCAAACCCATGAAGATAAAAATCTCAAAAACATTAGTGGGTGTAGTCCAATCCACTATAGCTTGGATCTTTGTAGGATCCACTTAGATAACGTCTCCTGAAATAACATGCCCCAAATATTGTACCTTACACTAGAAGAACTCATACTTTGCTACATTGGAATATAACTAATTATGTCTAAGACACTGAAAAACTAACCAAAGATGCTCCTAATGAGAACTAAAATAAGTTAATATATCATCCAATAACATGAGTACAAACTGGTCAAGGTAAGCACAAAATATCTCATGCATCAGGCATGTGAATATTAATAGAGTATTCATCAAAGTGAATGGAACCACTATAAACTCATAGTGACCATATCAAGTGTGGAATAATGTCTTATGGATGTTTGCATCATGAATGCACAATTGATGGTACCCTAACTTAAGATCAATCTTAGAGAATCCATTGGCTCCCTTAATCTAGTCGAATATATCATCAATCCTCAATAAGGGGTATCTATTCTTAATAATTGCCTTGTTCAACTATCTGTAGTTAATGCACAAATGTAATAATCTATCCTTCTTCACAAAGAGAACATGCACTTCCCATGGGGAAACACTTGGCCTAATGGAACCCTTGGCTAGGAGATTCTCTACTTGTAGTCACAACTCATCTAGCTTTTTAGTATTCATTTGGTATGGGGCCTTAGATATGGGTTCTGATCCTAGAATAGGGTCAATACAAAAATCAATGTCCCTCTTGGATGACATCCCTAGAATTTCTCTAGGAAAGCTATCAATAAAGTCCTACAAGATAGTGTGGTTTAGATTCTTGTCCTTGAATTCCTCATCCTCCTTTAGTTCATTCACCATAATGGAAAACACCCGACATCCCTTTTGGATCCTCCAATTAAGCTAAATCAATAAGAACAAGCATAGTAATACAAGTCTCTAGATGCCCATGATCTTTGTTTCCTTATCTCTATCATCTTTGTTCTTAATAATCTTCCTTCTATAGTCAATGCTAGCTCCATGAAATGACAACCAATCCATACCTAATACCACATCATAAGATTCAAGGGGAATAAATTGAAGGTGTACCATATTAGTGAATCCTCCTAGCACCTAAAGCTAGTTCCACTTGCCAACCTATGTCTTGCTTAACATCCTCAAGCTTGCACTTGGATACTATAGAAGGTGATATGAAAGACTTCTTAGCACCAAAGTCAAATAAAATAGAAATATGTGTACCTCTAATAACTCTAATGGTCTCAACAATGATACCCTAATGATCCACCTGACAGTGGTCTACCACTACAAAAACTCTATGTGGCCTCCCTGCATCACCCACTATATCCTCAGAAGCTATGGGTCTTTGCCTAGAATATTATGAAGCACATTGTGGGGAGTTGACTAGAATGCACCTAAATTGTCCACATGAGAAACATGCTATACCTCCACTTGAACCTCTACCAGTTAGAGGTGCACTAGACTACTAGTGGCTTCCCTTACTAGAGAAGGAGTGAGTACTCTATGTCAGCTGACTATACTAATTGTACTTATCAAGGTACACATTATATAATTTCTAGGAGTTGTATTGCACATTACAAAAATTATGGGATTTGGAACCACCACCACCTCTCTAAGCTAACTAAAAAGTTCCTCTTCACTGATGATGTAATTAATTCCCCTAATTACCCTAATTCCCATTTGAGAAAGAGGGCTTCATGTTACTATCCTCTCCTTAGTTTTGTGTGCCTTTTGGATCTTGAAGGTGCATTTCAACTAGTAGGTGCCCCCACAAAACCACCATATCCAAAACTTACATTTTGATTCATAAGAATACTCCATTGAACTGCATCCTTAAGAGTCTTAAGCTACAAAACCTTTGTTAGATTGTGGTGACTAATCAGGGAAGTACTGTACATACTCCATAATTCCTTGTTGGTTTTTGGGGTTCGATTGGGCCCCGAGTGGGGGTTTGGGGGTGGCAGCCCCTAATACAACCAGGGCAATAGGCCACAAAAAATTTTTTGGGCCCTATTTTAGCGAGATTTTGGGCTGACATGTAATTATTAATTATAACCCTAAATCAATAAAAAATTGTATAAAAGGGCTTAGGGTTAGAGATTATTAAATAATTGTGAGGAAAAAATTGGTTCTTGCAGTGGTATTGAGCTGTGAGGGATTACATATTGTAATAAGGTTGTAATTACTAGGTTGTAATAATATTGGACTTACTATTTGGTGGACATAGCCTAGGGATTGGGTGAACCACGTTAAATCTTGGTGTCCTGTGTTCTTTTTTGTGTGATCTATTATTTTCTGATATTGGTTATATGTGCATGTGATTGTTATTTTCATCCATGGTTTAATCCTAACAAGTGGTATTAGAATGAGGTTGTTTTTTAGTTATCCTCTACAGGAAAGGCTCACAGTTAAGTGGAAGTCTAATGGTTGAGTGGGAGTGATGGAAGAGAAGGGTAAGATGAGAGTTGATAGGTTTAATGGGCAAAATTTCCAGTTATGGAAGATGCAAATGGAAGACTATCTTTATCAAAATGATTTATGGAAGCTGTTAGAAGGAAAAGCCAAGTATTAGAGATCTATGTCAAATGATGAATTGAATCTTTTAGATAGAAAGGAACTTGGAAGCATTCGATTATCCTAGAACCATCGATGGCATTTAATATTAAAAAAGTGAAGACAATAGAAGAATTGATGCAAACCCTAATGAAACTATATGAAAAGCCCTCTACTTCAAAAAAGGTATTTCTCATGAAGAGTTTAATACTATTACTAGTTAGTTATCTTCTGTGGGTATCAATTTTGATGAAGAAATTAGAGCTCTCTTGATGTTGTGTTCTTTTCCTGAAAGCTGAAATGGCTTGGTAATGGCTGTGAGTAATTATGTTCTTGGATCTAGTACCCTAAAATATGATGATGTGATTAGTGTTATTTTGAGTGAGGAAACTCATAGGAAAACCTTAGGTGGATCTACATCAGGAAGTTCTTTGAATGCACAAAGCAGGGGCAAAATGACTAAGAGAAGAAGTAATTCCAAAAATTGTGGGAAATCAAGAGGAAAGTCAAAGGGGAGGAGGTCTCAATTGAGAGGACTGAATGATTGTTGGTACTATGGAAAAGTAGGGCATAAAAAGAAAGCTTGTTGGAATGGAAAGAAAAATGAAGGAGATAAACTAGATGAGAGAAGGAGACAAATGTGGTAAGTAACAAATCCAAAGAGGATGCTTTGCTTCTATCTTTAGAAAGTGTTGATGATTCATGGGTTTTAGATTCTAGTGCTTCATTTCATGTTACACCTCATAGAGGTTATTTCATTGATTATGTCCAAGTGGATTTTGGACTTGTTTATTTGGGGGATAATGAACCCTGTTAGATTGTTGGAAAGGGAAAAGTTAAGATTAAGTTGCAGAATGGGAATCATTGGCTACTACATGAGGTTAGACATGTTCCAAGATTGAGTAGGAATTTAATTTCTATAGGGAAACTGGGTGATGAGGGTTGTGTAGTTGCTTTTAATGATAAACATTGGAAGGTTTCAAAAGGTTCCCTTGTAGTTGCAAAAGGTGTGAAAGTAGGCACCTTATATCTTTGTATAGGTCATATTGTTCCTTTTACTTTATTTTTTTTAGAGCAAAATGAATGTTCAAGAATAGTTATTGTAGTTGAGCAAGGATAACAAATAGTTGTAAATTCTAATATAGTGTTGTGGCACAACAGACTTGGGCACATGAGTGAGAAAGGTATGAAACTGATTCATTTTAAAAGAGTTTTACTAGGTCTGAAATGTGTTAATATGGATTTCTATGAAAGTTGTGTGTATGGAAAACAAAAGAGAGTGAGTTTTGTGAAGACTGGGAAGGAAAACAAAAATGAGAAATTAGAACTTGTGCATACTAATGTATGGGAACTAGCTCAGGTATCTTCCCTTGGAGGCTTTCATTATTATGTTACATTTATTGATGATGGAACTAGAAAGGTATGGATTTATTTCCTTAGACAAAAATCTGATGTATTTCAAACTTTTACGAAATGGAAATGCTTGGTTGAAAATGAGACTGGTAAGAAATTAAAATGTATTAGATATGATAATAGTGGTGAGTATTATAGTCATGATTTTGAAGATTATTGCTCCACTAATGGTACTTATAGATAGAAAACTATTCCAAGGAATCCACAAGAAAATGGAGTGACCAAATGCATGAATAGGACTAGGAGCATGAGCTTGCATGCCGGGTTGCCCTTAGACATGTGGGTGGAGGCCGTCCATACTACTATGTATTTGATTAATAGAGGTACCTCTACTGCTTTGGGTTGTGGTATTCTAGAGGAAGCATGGATTGGTAAGAAGGTGAATTATTCTTTTCTCAAAACCTTCGGTTGTGAACCATTTGCTCACATAGATTCTGAAAATAGAACCAAGCTGGAAGCTAAGTCAAAGAAATGTGTATTTTTTGGATATGGAATTAATGAATTTGGTTATAGGCTTTGGGATTTTGAAAATTATAAAATTGTAGGAAGTAGGGATGTCATATTCAATGAGAAAGTGTTGTACAAAGATCTATTGCAGCAATATGAGAAGAAAGAAGATGATTCTGTAGTGCTAGATGATACTCCAAAAGATTATGTTCCAATCATTCCTCATGATGTGCAACAACATCAAAAATAAATACCACACACACAAGTGAATGTTAGTCAACAAGGTAAATTAGACCTCCATAAAGATTCTCTCCCTCTTTGTATTCAATTTTACTTACCAATGTTGGTGAACCTAAATGTTATGATGACGTTGTGTAGGTGGATACTAAGATTTAGTGGGAGTCTACAATGAAGACGAAATAGAATTTTTGCTTAAGAATAAGGAATGGGATTTATGCCAGTTTTCTATAGGTAAAAAGACTTTATAGAATAAGTGAGTTTATAGGTTGAAAGAAGAGGAAGTAGGTAAGAAAATATTTAAAGCCAGGTTAGTTGTAAGAGGATATGCATAGAAAAAAGGCACTAATTTTGATGAGATATTTCCTCTTGTTGTTAAGATGACTTCTATTCATACTATTTTAAGTATTGTGGCTACTGTAGATTTGCAATTAGAGTAGCTTGATGTTAAAACAACCTTCCTTCATGGTGATTTGGATAAAGAAATATATGTGGCTTAGCAATGGGGATTTGAGGTCAAAGGTAAGGAGAACTTAGTGTGAAAACTGAAGAAAAGTTTATATGGCCTGAAGCAAGCACCTTGGCAATGGTATCTGAAATTTGACAATTTTATGCATGAGCATGGATATCATAGGTATCATTTAGATCATTGTGTTTATTTAAAGAGGTTGGATGATGAAAAATACATTATTTTATGTTTATATGTTGATGATATACTTGCAGTTGGGTCTAACCTGGATCATATTAAGGGGTTAAAATGCTAGTTAGCACATGTATTTTCTATGAATGATTTGGAGGCAGAAAAAAAAATCCTTGGTATGAAGATTTACAGAGATACAAAGAACAAAAAATTGATGCTATCTCAGGTTGATTATGTGGAGAAGGTGTTGCAATGTTTCTCTATGGAGAATGTTAAAGCTATCAACACACCTTTACCTAGTAATTTGAAATTGGCTAAGGTGATGTGTCCCAAGACACAAGAAGAGGAGGATAAGATTTCCAAGATATCCTATGCTTCAACTATAGGAAGCTTGATGTATACTATGGTATGTACTAGGCTAGATACTACACATGCAGTGGGAGTTGTTAGCAGGTATATGAGTCATCTAGGAATTGAGCATTGGAATGCAATCAAATGGATTATCAAATATTTGAGAGGAGCATCCAATAAGTGTTTACACTTTGGGGGCTCTACTACTGATTTACAGGGCTATGTTGACTCAAATTTGGTAGGGTATATTGATACCAGGTGGAGTACTACAGGGTATGTCTTTACTATTGGTGGGGCAACCATGAGCTAGGTTTCTAGGTTACAAAAGATTAATGATCTATCCACTACAAAGGAAGAGTATGATGCTGCTATAGAGGTAGCCAAGGAGATGGTATGGCTTTAGTTCTTCTTAGAAGAATTGGGACACCCTTAAAAGGATAATTACTTGTTTACAGATAGTCAGAGTGCCATTCATCTTGCTAAGAATTCAGCTCTACATTTAAAGACTAAACACATATAGTTGTAGTACCATTTCATTCGATTAGTTTTGGAGGATGGACAATTAAAGCTAGATAAGATACATTCAAATGAAAATCTAGTAGATATGTTGACAAAGGTAGTAACAAGGGAGAAGCTAGACTCCTCTACAGTTTTGGTTGGTCTTCTAGACTAAACATGAAGCAGGGTGGTTTGATCCAGTGGAAGTCTCATGGAGTAGCAACATAGCTATAGGATCAATCTCCAAGTGGGATATTATTTTTTAGTGTGGAGCCTGATCAATCCCCAAGTGGGAGATTGTTAGATTGTGGTGACTAATTAGGGAAGTACTGTACATACTCCATAATTCTTCACCAGGGTTCAAGATTTTGGGCTGACATGTAATTATTAATTGTAACCCTAAATCAGTAAAAATACTTGTATAAAAGGGCTTAGGGTTAGGGATTTTTATATAGTTGTGATGTGAAAATTGGTTCTTGTGGTGGTATTGAGTTGTAAGATATTATGGATTGTAATCATGTTTTAATTACTAGATCATAATAATATTGGACTTGTTGTTTGGTGGACATAGCCCAGGGATTGGGTGAACCATGTTAAATCTTGGTGTCTTGTGTTCTTTTCTGTGTGATCTATTATTTTTTGATATTGGTTATATTTGCATGTAATTGTTATTTCTATTCATGGTTTAATCCTAACAACCTTCACACCCCCAATGAAATGGTTGTTTAGTCCTTGAATAAAGTATTGTACCATTAGTGGCAAACTATCACTGATCCCTACATACAAAATGAGATCAAAGAAATTAAGCTTGTACTCCACCATGGTCATGGTATAGTACCTCAGATTATGAAACTAATCTACCCTTTGTTGGTGTCACTACTTTGGTAAGAAGTGATCATAGAAGTTTTCAAGGAATTATTTCCATGTAATAGTATTCATGTCTACTTTGATTTTCTTTTCCTTTATTTCCCACCACATGGCCGCAAAGATATCCAAGTGGGTAATGGAATACCTTTCTTTGAAATTAGAATCAAAGTCCTACATCAAAAAGCATATGTCCAAGGCAAACAACCAATTTTCTACATCATAACTAGTACCTTCTCTTGGGAAACTTTTAACCTTAGCTTGTTATAGGTCCTCCATTTGGGCGTCCTTCATAGAACTCTTCCTATCAGCATGATTCTTCAAGGACTCCTGGATCTCTATCTCTCCTTATTCCTTGAATAACATGATTCATCATGATCAATCCCCTTCTGAGGATGTAGGCACTCTAAAATAATCCTCAACATCTAACTAATGTTGACCTCCTTTGAGTCAACATGATGCTCTCCAATGTTCTCCTCCCTATTCTCCTCCTAAATAGGTCTCTCACAATAAATTGTGTGATGGCTATTATGTCTAACCCTTCTTTGTTCTCTACCTTGTCCTAAGCTATGACCCCTCACACCATATCTAGTCTCAGTCACCATCTTCCCACAACAACCAAGCAAAAAAATGACATACTAAAATAGGAAAAAGCCATGAAATCACAAATTAGAATCACATTAATATTTTTTTTGAAGATAAAGGATATAAGTTCCCCTAATTTTTCCATCTTACTATGTTTTGTTTATGACAATTTTGTTGTTCAAGTTTTTTCCCAATTGTTTTCAAATTTTGTGTTGTTGATGTGGATTTTCAAGTTTGAGTGCAAGTTGTCTACTTGTCATCTAGTAGGCACACTTTATGCCCATAGTTCCTAGTGTAGAAACTATGCTCTGATACCAAATGTAACACCCTACTAGGTAACCCAAGATAAATTAACCTATAATGTTGATAAGTTCGCTAAAACTTTTTTAAAAACAAAGATTAAAACATAAAGAGATAATAATGCAAAAGCAATAATGCAAATACGTGCATCACATACATACATAAGAAAGGGAATAATAGTTATATTCCTCAAGGGTTCCACAACATTGAATCACGTATACAAGTTCAATTAAGTTTAATTATTAAACAAGTTCATGACATAGGATTAACCATATGAGCTAAAAACTCAAAAAAGAATATACTAATATAAAAGGATGCATACTCATCCACTACACATACCACAATGTATGAGATGCTAAAATAATATACATCATGATCATAACATCATCCTGTAGGATCACAACAAATGAAGTACACAATATCAAACTAAGAATATGTAACATAATCATCAAGTAGAAAGAATGAAATAAACATCAATAGTATATCTAGCATCAATGTCCAACTATCATATTTCAATGGTAAAAAAATCACTACCTCCCAACCTCATGGAACCTAAGTGGTCCCACTCTCTCCATGCTAAGGAGATAATAACAAGTCCAAAATGGATAGGAATCCAAAAGACAACAAGAATCTAAGTCTCAATATTTTGAAAGTAGTCTATCTCAAAGGTACTAAGTACACAAGGTAGAATCTAATCCCAGAGGCAACAAGAAATGTATGAAACCTAATATGCATATTGGAAAGTGTCATCACATGAGCCAACTCTAAGGTTATCCTAGCAATCTCTCAAGACCCCATATACCTAGTGACTCTATGTGGCATCAATATCCTTTCATATAGACAAGGAATATTGATGATGCAATGTTGTAACCTAGCACCCTATCACCCTCATCCTAGTCTATACTAGCACTTGAGGCATGGGTGAGGTATCAAAATTGATGTCTTGTTAATTCATTTTAAACTCTATTAATGATCATGTTATCACTTCTTAATACTACTTACAATGAGCTACCTAGATAACCTCTTTAGGTCTTTGATGCCCATTGCAAGCCACTTCCCAACATATACATAGATAAACTACCCTAAGCTCATAGAAGTGTATCTCATAAGAATCACCATAAACATCTCAATTATATACAAAAAAATTGAATCACAAAAATATCATATATCAGAATTCTCAATAGGTTGCATCAATTTCTCACAACACATGAGTTTACAACAATGGTTGGGAAAGGAATAATCATGTCTAAAAAAAAAAATTCATGAAACCATTATTAAAACAATCCCCTTTCCAAGCCTCTGATGAATATTCCCATTTGGTTGAACTACTAGGTTTCCCATTCAAATCATCACATGGTAAGGCATACCATCATAATATAGAATAAGGAAAGTGTAGTATGTAGCCATGTATTTTTCAAAATATCTTCATAAATTTTAATTTGATTAAAATTAAGGTGGTTGCTTATTGAAATTCTCAATAGTTATCACTTTCTAAGTTTGGTTCGATCAAAAGGATACAAGTTCTATTTCCATGGTTTAATTCAGATTCATAGTGTTGTAAATACTAGATAGTATTGGAGCACAACATTAAATCCATATAAGTACTTACTCTATCTATTCATTACCAACAAGTCATAGTTAATAATATTTAAATTCAAATATTAAAAAGACTGAAATGATAGTCTTATAAAAAACATATTAAATTCAATTAAATAACATTCTAATATAATATCATTAAATAATAATTAAGATTTAAATTAAACTAGACCAAATTTAGATAAAACTATATATAAATTTTTAAAAATAATATAGTAAATCTTTAATAATAAACAGCTGGGGCTGGTTGGTTGGTTGTTGGTTGGTTGGTTGGTTGTGACAACCTAAGAATTGCTCGCAACAACCTTTGGTGCTACCGCAGGAGCCCTTCATGCTCATGCATGCGCCAACTCTAAGGTTGTCGAGGGTGGGGCTTGGGACTGCCAACCCCCATTTAATATTTTATTATTAATTTTATTTTAATAAAAGGAGAACAATCCCCTCCAAGCATGATTTCTAAAAAAAGTATTTATCATAGTAACTTTTATTTACAGTGATAAGTATATTTTTTATATATGTATATTTAAAAAAAAGGTTTTGTTAACAAATTTGATAGAGGAAATAACTTCAACCATTTAAAGTAAAAAAAAAAAAGGAAATTTGGTAAATTTTCTTTTGTTTCCAAACCCTAGCTCTCATCTAAGATTCAATCACTTTTTGGTTTGTTTTTCCATTGTAATTACAATCTCAAGTTTTCACAATTGTTTCCAAACCAAGTGTATTAAGTTCTTACAACAATTGTTTCGAGAATTTTTGTAGCTAGATTTATGAAATCAAATGCAACATAAATTTTTGAAAATATTTGACACAATAATTTCTCATTCTTGTAGGCACAAAGAAGACATAAGCATGAGGAAATTTTTTAAATGGATTTATACAAAACCCTACCTCAATCTTATGCTAAACAAATGGTGAGTCCTTGAGCCGATGAATTTCCTACCTCCAAAAGCCCACAAAGAAATTCTTTCCTATTGATTCTCAAGTTGCTCCTCCAAACCTATGTGTGGAGAAATGAGCTCCAATTCCCAATTAAAGGCCTCTAACCCTAGTTAGGGTTTCTATTTCCATAAGGCTTCTCACTTAATTAATTCTGCTTTTGTGTTATTTTAATTAAATATTTCATGCACACTTAGCACCCTTTTATATTTTAATTTAAATTTTCACTCATCTTAATTTAGCAAGCTACTATTAGAGAATAATATTATTATTATTATTTCAAATAATATTCAAATCTTGTTATTTAAAAAGTAGCTTCTAAATTTATACAGGCTAAAATTAAATAATTATTATATTTCCAACATTAGTTTTTTTTAACATATTTAATTATTTCTAATGCTAAATTTAGATGTTTTTACCAATTCTTTTAATTTAACGCTTTTATTCAATTAATTCTTAATTAGTTAGATAAAGTATGGTTATGTTTTTTTCCTAGAGTTTTGTTTTCTATTTATATCATTAATTTAATCAATTCACTTGGATGACTAATTACACTAAAAGTCACAAGGTAAGCCATGCACTCAAAAGAGACTCTAAAACTAGACAAAGTATAAAAATCAAGCTCAAGGCTTAAGTCATCAAATTCACGTCACCTTGATGAATTCAGAAGGGTATAGAATTAAATACTTTTCCTTTAACAAATGAAAAATTGGATCAAGGTTAGGATTTGGACTTGAAAACAATCTCCCCTCTTTTACCTTTGAGATATTGTGATAGGGCACACTTATCCTGGCAATTAAGGGAAGTCGATGCCCAGTACCTACAACTTGCATAAAAGTTGAGTATGTACATTTGCAAACACACACACACACACACACACACACACACACACACACACACACACACACACACATCTAAACTAAACATGCATTGACAAGGAGTATTACATCATGTAGATCTTGACAATTTTTTTTCCAAAATTGGATATCTTTAATAACTTTATAGCTTGCATAAGAAAGTAAACTAACTATGCTGAATAATAAAGACAACCATAAAGTAAAGTAACTCAAAACACCATTTTTTGTCAACTAGGGAAACCTGGCCAAGGGAAAACCCTAGTGGGGATGGTACCCACAAAATGATCTGCTAATAAAAAGTATCTATGAAAAGATATTGACCATGTTAGGAGACTATTAGATCTGGTAGTGTCTCAATCCTTGTTAGAGGGCTTAAGCCTTATTAGAAGCCTCAACCTTGTTAGGAATTATTATTACAATTTATAAATGTATGCAAGATGATCCTACTTCCCAAACATGTAATATATTTAATTAATATTTAGTATACAAATGATAGATACAAAAACCTCTACTGATATCTTCAATATATGATATTTGCCTTTGTTTCTCTTGACAAAACTTGATCTTGACACTTCTTTGATCTTCAATTAGAATTCACATCACATAACATATATAATCATATCATAAAAAATGTGCACTAAACTTCACATTCATAACTTTCCTTTATACTTTGTTTCTATAATTTTTGGCCTTCATCTCTTTACACGCTTGGAAAATTAAAAAATTGAATCTTTATAACATAGGGTTAACATCTAGGATGTCATCCTTAATTTGTTAAGTAATTACTTTGGTAAAAAAAAAAAAATCCCTTAACCTAAAATACTTAACTCTTTGTCTTTACTCTATTCTATCTGTTCAACATTATCATTGTGAAACCAAAATATCTTAGTTTGTACTATCTATACTATCTTGAGAACTTGCATACATCATCATCAAAGTCTCTGCTAACTATACCTAACTGTGTATGTGTTGATATTCTCTCAGTGAATTGTGTTGACCAAAAAGGTTCATGTGTTGACACATATACTTAGTGACACTTAGAAACATTTATATCCCAAAATATTATCTCACGGATCTGCTAACTTGATTTGAGCTATATGTTTCCATAAATGAAAACATCATATCTTGCTAACCTAGCCAAATTTTCCAACGATCTCCCCCTTTGGCATTAATGGCAACATATGAGAAAATTGGCCAAGTCCTAAAATAAAATCTTCAAAACTTGTAACATCAGTTACATGGCTATTACAAAATCTCAAAAAATGTGAATCGTCATAATTTATGCCATCTTTCCTTATATATCCTAATTACATTATAACTCCCCCTTAAATATATTTACCTACAATTTTCCTTTTTGTATCTCCCCCCCTTTGACATCAATGATAAAGGTGTCAAAAACTATATACATGTCAAAATTTGTATTGATTACCTTAAAAAATTCTAACTTGATAGCCACAAGATGCAATCAGAAAAGTTAGTCTTCAAAATGGAAATTTTCATGTCCCATTTGTCTTTCACTACATCTGATATGTTGAGCAATGCACATTGTGCATATGAAGCAATTTCCATTGCCTCCAAGTTTGTGTAAGAAAATTTTTCATAAGATACCTTGACTAATATGCATTCATCTAGCTGTCTCTATACACAATCAATTTTTAGAGTAAGGTTCTCCCTTAAAAATGAAAATCTCTTTAACATCCTTTCCTTTTTGAGCTCCAAAAGCCCAATATCATCATATATTTTTCTGACTCTGCACTCTAAATCCATAATCCACACATTAGGATTCTTTATTTGATTCATGAGATCCTTTAACTCTCTGTTCATTTGATATATCTTTGATAAATGCATGAGATAGAGCACATTTACCATATACTTCCTTTTCTTCTGCTAGATATCTTCTCAATTCCTTGATATTTTCATCAAGACTTTTCAAATTGCTTCTAATGTTTTCACATAGTTTTTTGAATATTTCTGCATTATGCAAGGTTTGTGCCTTCATATTAGCTGCCTTTGACAAGTGAGTAAACATTGTGCCAAAAGATTTGATTACAACTTTTTCTCTATTCCAAGGTTCTGATTCTATAATTTTTTTTGAAATAATGCTTTACAACTTCTCTATCACTTCCATTAGTGAACTTTGAAGAATTTTCACCTTTTTATTTTTCTTAATAATCTTACTAAGTGATGATATTATCCCAAATTTATCATCGTCTTTTGATTTATCCCCTGAAAAAGCTACTAATGTAAGTTCAAATGTTGACCTAGAAGGGCTAGATTCAATTTTGTTTGATTATTTTCTGGATTTTCTTTCTTCCTCTTTCTCTTACTCCTTTTTATTCTCTTCTTTCTCTTCTTTCTTCGTCCTTCTTCTTGTTTTCTTCTTCCATCCTCTTTTCTTGTTCTATCCTCTTCTTTTTCTCTTCTTCTTCCTTTTTCTTTCTCTCTCCCTCTTCCTTTTTCTTTCTCTATTCCTCATCCCTCTTCTTTCCCTCCACTTTTTTCTTCTTTCTATCTTATTCTTCTTTTGTTTTCTTTCTTTCTTCTATCCTCTTTTTCTTCTCCACTTCTTTCTTTTTCTTCTCTTCTTCTTTCTTCCTCTTTTGTTCTTCTTCATCCTTTGAGCTGGTCTAGCCCATCAAATTTTCAACAATATTTGGTCCATAATCCTTACAAGGATTCTTTGTAGTATCCAAAGTAATATTTTTACTGTCTATCTACATAGTATTAGTACTAACTATTGTCTATGGCATTTTTGTTGATTCTATTGCCTCTTTCATTATAGTATCCTTTTGGTCTCTATTGCTACTATAGGTCTAGAAAATGTAGAGATTTTTCCCCACAACTCCTTGCTATCCTTTTCTTTGATGGATTCCATAGAATTCGTAGCTTTTGCAATAGCGTTTTAAGTTTTCTTATTGATTTCTTCATAGTTTATTACTGTTATTATATAGCTCTCTTCTTATTCCTCAATAAGGGCTCAATGCTTTTCATGATTCTTGCAAGATGCTAATCATCTTCAACTTTTCACAAATTCTTTATCACATTTTCCATTACCTTCTTATCCTCTTCTATTACCCTTTTTTCTTATTTATTAATCTCTCATAGAGATCTTTTGGAATCTAAACTTGAATATGTTCAAATCTTTTATTAGACAAAATCACATGTCTAACAACTATATTTTCTAACTAAATTCCTCCTCTGAGTGCCTTTACAAGAAAAAAGTGTTTTCCTCTTCTCTTAATGACTCTCTTTTGCTTTGGAGGTTCAATTTTCTCATGTTTTACTTCAGTTAACATCATAGGCCTTCCGATGCTAGGAGTTGTAGTTGTTTCAACCTTAGTAATGATAACTTCTTCCTCTTGCATCTTATGGACTAGTGGAATAGTCTAAGGTCAAACTTATGGTACTACTTCATATGACATACAAGGTATCTATGCAGATGAACCTACAATAGTCAGTCTTTGTATTGCACTTTCAATTGCTAAGGTCTTAGCAATCAATATCTCTAATTGCCAACTAGCCTTCATTTATGTAGCTACTCTGATAGCCTCTTTGAATTCCTCTCTAATCATTCTAGACTCCTTCAAAATAGTATCTATTTTCTTATCAACTCTTTTGTTTATTTCCTTTCTATGGAGCTGAGTGTCTACCTCTTTGACCTTTTCTTCATATGCGCCCCTTATAATACTTTCCTTGTCTCTTTCTAATTCAATAATTATCTTCATATACCCTTCTATTAGTTCTCTAGTCATCTCATATCCCATAGGCTCAATGAACCTAACCCTTGGTTTAAATTCTTCCATACAAGTCACATCAATTTCAACCCTAAAACAAATATCATCTTTGTACTTCTTTACTAGGGATGGTGAGATTATGTATCTTTATTTCATTTCATCTTGGAAAGTCTTCATGATCTTGGTTATATCCTCTATTATCACATTATCTGAATGCAATCTATAATAAAGTGTAATTATATTTATTGTGCATCTATTAGTATTCTACTCATAATCTAGAATACTAGGGAGGATTTCCTTATTACTTGGAAGAAAAGTTGTGTGTTCAATGACTCAAATATAAACATTGAATTCTTGGTCTTCTTAATTCTATTTATATCATCTAGTAATTATTGTCTCAAGATTTCACACATGTTGACCTTTTCCTTCTTAACTACCATAAGACAAGCTTTATGGATAAATCTAATAGACACTAAATTCAATCTTGAACAATGGTTCCTATTATACCCAATTATCTTTCTTATCAATCTAACATCAGTTTCATTTATGATATCCAATCTCATATTCCTTCCATACGACTTGGTTTTTAGATTTATTTCTACTAACCTCTTAAAATTCTTTTCATTCATAGGGTTGCTACCTTCATTTCTTAGTCTAGTAAGCCTATGAATCATAACATTGTCTATTATAACTAGTATGTATCCAACCGAGAACACATCCTCATGAATTCAGCTCAAGGTGATTCTTGTCCACTCGTGGTTATCAAACTCCATGTAGAACATGTGCCTATTTAGGTTTAGTTCATTAAGGTGATCAAACCCTTTCTTAAGTGATAGGTCATTATTCTAGACTAAATCTAGGTCATTGTGAATATCATTATCACCTATACTTTCAAACTTGTAGTAAATGTATGCCCTAACATCTTCTATGTGTACAACATTGTGGGGAACTTAGGAGAATTTTCCTAGTGGGCTATCTTCCATTAAAACATGTGGGTGATTCTTGAATTTATACCTATGTCTCTCACTAACTTCACATACTATTGGGGTTTCCATTCTTTCAAATTAAAAACTCCAAATTACAATTGTGCAAGTGATAAATACCTAAATTCTATAAAACTAGAGCTTGTTGAATTTTCTTCTTAAATCACTTCAAATTTTCCTTTAAATTTTCTCCAAATCTGTCCTTTAACTCTTTCATGATCAAATGGCACTCAACAACTTTATTTCAACCTTTAAATCATATCTAATTCAATTCTGCATTAATTACACAAATATACAATCAACAAAAAACTATTTCTATCTACTAGTGAACTTTTTCTTCTTTTCCCACACACATGTGAAATCCAAATATTATGTGTGCACTTAACCATAACTTCTTCTCATCATATTCTATATTATGTGTACACTTAACCATAACTTCTTCTCATCATATTCTATCTCATACCAACCACATAAATCTCAATCCTTCTAAAGTTTCTATGTTTTAGATCCTAAAGTCTTAATGTTTTGCATGAAAAATAAGTTTCTCAATCAAATGATGATTGGTTACCAACTATCACTAATTTTACTAAACATTATCAGGTGCTTCACTTGATTGACCTTCCAACACAACATATGAACTTGATGGTTCCTTACCTTTAACAAATGATTTATCAAGGTTACTAACAAGACATTTCACATTTTCTCTTTGATTCTTAATTCTATTCTCATTTCTTCTATTGTTGTTCATATTCATTATAGGATTAGGGATTCTCATGTTTTTCCTCATGTTCATCCAAACAAATCTTGTTGTGTGTCCCATGTTATTGCAAATCTAATAGACTATAACATTTTTTCCATATCTAGGTCTCGACTAACCAATCCCTGCTCTACAATCTCTAGCAACATGTCCAAATTTGTTACACTTATAACACATAGTACCATTCCTTATAACATTTCTTCCCCCAATAGGTCTATTTTCTATAGGGTTAGTACCTCTAAAAATTCTACTATTATTATTATTATCAAATTTAGGTTTCATACACTTTATTGCTCTATGACCAAACCCATGACAATTATAAAAATAACCATAAATAGGTTTAAATCACTTACTAGTATAGTCCCTTTTCATATGACCAAATTTATTGCATGCATAACATCTACTTTGAATTTATTTCTTACTTCTTTAGGTGATTCAACTTGCTAAGGTTGTTTAGGTACATCAAATTTCTTAGGCTGATTAACTTGCTTAGGCACTTCTTTAGATTAACTTGACTCATAATTGCTCTAGTTATCTTCCTTGTGCCCAGGATGATGGATCAGAAGATTTGGTTCTTTTCTAGCTTCAGAATTGTTAGCTAAATTTTCTCCAAGGTATCAAAGACCTATCTTATCATAAGACAATCTTTGTATAAAGATATGCTCATCTAGATGTTGCTTGGACTGAGTTAAATCTCTTTTCACAATAGTATTGTACTTCTCAAGCTTTACATACTCCAACTTTTTAGACTCAAGCATAGATGTTACTTTAGTAAGATTGGATCTCAGATATGCATTTTCTTCTTTCAAATCTAACTCAACTTTACTGTTATCATCCTTAATGATCAACTTCTAATTAGTAATCTTTAGTTCATGCTTCATGATCTTAGTTGCTTTCTTTAGTTTTGAAATTTCATCACTCTCCTTGATTTGATCTTTAGGATTTTTCTTGGACTTAAGATAAACTATCTTATCTTTTAGCTTCCCAATGTAGTCTTTAGCATCTTCATACATGTCTTTCAAAGTATCTCCTTCTTCAATAAGAATATCAATCTACTCAAGAGATTCTTCTAGCTACTTCTATAACTATTCCATATGCACATGGATCTTACTCAAGCTATCATGCCTTTGTTGAATAACTTTTCTCTAATATCAATTTTTAGAAATAAGGAATACTAAGAGGGGGTGAATCAGTATTTCACAATTTTTTTCCTAAAACTAGATATTTTTAACAAATTTATAACTTGCATAAGAAAGTAAATGAACTATGCCAAATAGTAAACACTACCATAAAGTAAAGTAACTCATAAAATTGCATTTTGTTAACTAGGGAAACCTTGGCCAAGGGAAAACCCTAGTGAGGATGGTACCCACAAAATGATCCTCTAATCAAAAGTATTTGGTTACATATATTGACCATGTTAGGAGTTTGTTACATCCATATAGTGTCTCGGTCCTTGTTAGAGGAATTAAGCCTTGTTAGAAGCCTCAACCCTATAAGTATTTATTACAATTTACAAATGTATGCAAGATGAGCCCACTGCCCAAATGTGCAATATACAATGAATACTCAATATACAAAAGATAGATACAAAAACCTTTGCTAATATCTTCAATATCTAATATTTTCCTTTTCTTCTCTTCATAGAACTTGATCTTTGCACTACTATGATCTTCAATCAAAATTCGCATCAAATAACATATATAATTATATCATTAAAATTGCACACTAAACTTTGTATTCACAACTTTCCTTTATACCTTGTTTCCTTAGTTGTTAGCCTTCATCTCTTCACCCTTTTGTCAAATTACAAAATTGAATCTTGATAACTTAGAGTTAACATCTAGAATGTCATCCCTAATTAATTAAGTAATTATATTGGTAAAAAAAATAAAATACTTAACTCTTTATCTTTACTTTAATTTTTTTGCTCAACATTATCATTATAAAACTGGAATATCTTAGTATGTATTATTTGTTCTATCCTAAGGACTTGCATACATCATCATTATAGTCTCTGCTAGTTATATCTAACTCCACACATGTTGATCTTCTCCCAATGAATTGTGCTAACAAAAAAGGTTCCTATGATGATAGATTTACTCAACAACACTTAGACAATGTTCTAATTTTACATCCCAAAAATTATCTCCATGATATGCTAACTTGATTTGGGCTATATGTTGCCATAAAAACATTATATCCTACGAAGCTAGCCAAATTGCTAACAAAAGAAGAGTCAAACTAAGGGAAAAGATAAATATGATATGAGGTAACTTAGGATTCTATTTTAAGCATTGGAGGAATTTGTCATGAATTTGGGCTGAAAGAAGAAAATGAGAGGTAATGTAATTTATGATAATTTTTTTTAGAGATGAGAACATGAGAATCACCTAGTTACTTGTTATTGGTGTCTTATAATTAGACCAAGGCATGCATAGAATCATTAAATAGATTTGATAATGGGGAAATCCATAGCGAATAGAGAAAGACATAAAAGTCTACAAAGATGAAGATATAGTACTGCACAAAAATGCCGTTAACATACTGAAGATTAGGGACATCAAAATGATCCTACTCAAACATAGTATCATGTTATGCAATCTTTGGTGACTACAATTTGGAAATTGAAGGCTATGTAGGCTGTGATCTTTATACTTGTGATGTGTTGAACATATATTGAAGTTACAATAGAGCTAGGAAGACACCTTACTACTCATGTGAATATACATGGAGGTCCCATTAGAATTAATGGGGGGATATGGTTAGAGACAGGCTCTATGGTTCCAATCTTTAGGCCACAACTAGTATTTTGGAAGCTAGACAAGCTTTATTTGTGCCATTTGGAAAATAAAAAGAGTGACATTGTGAGTGCCAATCACCTATGATGATCTCAGAGTGAACTCCATATCTTTATTTTTTGTCATGGTATTCAAGAAAGTCTTGGTGTGAGAATATTATTCAACTAATCATTTTGAATAGGGAACTCATCATTGTGACACTATATTACTTGTAGTGAAGATTGATATTTATAAATTTGTTGGCTTCCATATTGAAATTCTCTAGAATAAGTTTATTAACAAAATGAGTGACATTGTTCAGTGATTGAGGAAAAGTACAAAACTAAAGCAAAAATATTCAAAATTCTTTCAAGGAGGATAATAGAAATAATATATTCAGGGTTGTGTTGGCTCTCATACTACATTTTTGTAGTCATCAAAATGGAACAATAAAATGTGGTAACTTAAACTATTTCACTTGTCTATGTTCTAGCATCTTTAGAGAAATAAAAAGGATGAATTTTTTAAGTTTGAGCTTCTCTCTAAGCCATATAAAGGCATTGGATATTGGTTTGGTTAGACAATCAAGAATGAAGTTGTTAGTTATTTATAGAGTAAATACTGATAATGTTATACATAATTTCCCAACTCAGGCACTCAACTTTGTCTTCAAAGATTACTATAAGATATCATTCAATTTCAAGAAGGGTAAGGATGTGTACTAAAAATCTTCATGTGAATTTTTAATGTCATGCATGTATGAGCCTACCTCCATTGTACATCACAAGGAAGTGATGACTTCCAAATGATTGTCACTTTTATTTATAAAAGTTATTAGAAGGTGAAGATCTTACAATAACTTAAATCATGATATACATTTTGTGTAAATGTTGAAATAGATCATGGAAGGTTTTATCTTTTAAATCAGCAACTAAGTGTTAGATGCCATTAAATTGATGGTCTATAATTTGTTTGTATAGATATATGATAGGTATTTGGTGAATATCTTTCCTTGATATTCTGACAGTCTATTTTTGTATTGATTACTTGGGTTGTTATCAATTATTGATGTTCTAATAGGCCATTAATCAGAGTCATTGCTGAATATCACATGTTGATATTCTAATAGGTCAATATTCATGTTACCTAATATGATATCAGAGCAAAAATAGTATTTGGTGAAATTAATGTGTTGATATTCTGATATGCCAATACTCATATGATGTCATATAATGGAAGTCTTTAGATCAATTATTTCCTTGATGTGATATTCCTAAATATTGCTAATGGTGTATATTTTCCTATAGGTTTATCCTTCCTAACTAAGAGGGAGTTTTAATGTTAGTGTAGTTCTAGTTGAATAAAATGCAGTAAAGATATTTAAAATAAATGCAAATATATTAAATTTAATTTGTATATATATGAGATATATACTTAATTCATATATGTATATATATATCTTACTCTTTATCATGAAAATAGATAAATGTTATTGATATCTAATGAGAGTTAAAGAGACATGTCTCTATATAGACATGCCTCTTAAAATAACTTGAACCACATATAAATCTACCAGTGCTATTACAAGTTACATTCATGATAAATCTACCAAAATTTAACATATCTAAATAGACAACCAAAAAATTACCTATAATGTCCTTTACCACCTCATTCATTAGTCTCATAAAGGTGCTAGGAGCATTGATCAACTGAAATGACATGAAAATCCATTCATATAGCCCTTCTATGGTCTTAGGGGCAATCTTCCACTCAACCCCATATTTGATCCTTATTTGATGATAACCACTTTTAGGATTAAAATTGGTGAAGTACTTTGAATCTCCTCAATAGTCCATCAAATCTTCAATTATTGGAATGAGAAATCTATACCTAATTCTAATCATATTGATGAATCTAAAATCAATGCATATCTCCAAGTTCCTCCTTTTTTGGTTTCCAAAACCATTGGGACTATACATGGAATAATACTCTTCCCAATGAGGCCATAGTCCATAAGAACTTACACTTGCTTGGCAATATCTTCATTTTGTTGAGGTGTCATCTTATATGAAACTTTCTTGGGAAGGGAAGCCCTAAGAATGAAGTCAATCTAATGGCTTATATCCCTTTGGGGTGGTAAGATGGTAGGTGTTCCATCCCTTACTATATCCTTAAATTGATCAAGTAGTACTTGTACTTCTACAAGGATTTCTATCATTTTTCCTCTCCTTTTTGTAGGCTTAAACACAAGAGAAAAAGCTACATCATTTCCTTCCTTAAGGGTTTTTAGGAGCACCTTTTCCCCAACTAAAAGGAAATAAGGACCTATAGACTTGGTCTTTTCCCCTTCCACTATATATTGGTTTCTAAAAGTAACCCCATCTTTCTTGAATACATAAGAGCTATTTCCCCTGTTATGGATAGCCCTCCTATCATGTTGCCATGGTCTACCTAATAGAAGATTGTAGGCATCCATGGGTATCACATCACAAATTACCTTTTCTTTGTACCCTCCTATGGTGAATTCTTCCCATGATTTCTCATTAACTAAGACATGTTAACCTTTGTTGAGCCAAGTCACTCTATAACGGTTACTATGGGGAATCATATTGACATTCCAGTCATGTTTGCTATTAGTGAGATACACTTATTTAGATTGTGAGTTCATACTAAGCATATTGTATAGTTAATAGTGTTAACCAAGCACTTCAATTGTTACTGAGTCCTACAATTGCTACCAAGTCCTATGAATGTATTTTAGTTTGAACCAAGTAGTTACTATAGAGTTGATGAAAAATAGTGTAAACCAAACATCTTAGTGTATGCCAAGTTTACTAGTGCAAACTGAGTTGTGCAATGCTTACTGAGTTTGCTGTTGATGTGATGTAAGTCTAGTGTTTTCTAAGCTACTTAGTGTTAACCAAGGGACTAAGTTTATACCAAGCTCACAGTGATAGTGTTTACTAAGCTATACAACATGAATCAAATGATTCATTTTATATGTCACATTGTACACAATATTCATTGAGTCACCAGTGCAAACTGAGTTCAAGACTACTTGGAAGTGATTAGTATGGACCTAGCTTCTATATCTACTGAGTACATGATGATGTTGTGCATTAATGGTGGATGTTGAGTATCAAAACCTCACTGAGTCCAACTTCAGAGCCTAAGTTTCTACACCTTGGTTGACTTTATAATATTTGTGTAAACTTGTATTATGGCCAACCTTGTAATTGTGTAAGTGGATTAATATATATGTAATATAATGTATCACATACAAATGATAAGAATGTAGAATGGATATGTAATGTAATCATAATAGAAGAGCAGAAGAGTGAATTACAAAGGCTACAGTAGTATAAGGAGCAACAAAGATTCATCTATCACACCAAGGTGATTTGTACAAGTAGAGGAATCTCATTCAATAGACCAAGTTATAGATCAAAGATCAGCTACTATTTCATCCTAACAAGTGGATTGATCAAATATTTTGACAAGGTAGACCTAATAGTCTTATGTAAATCTCTTTACCAAGAGTATACTTCATTATATGTTTGTAGATCCTTTTTCAAGGTGGACCTAGTAGTCCTTATTGCTCCTAATAGGGTAGATCATCAGAAGTGATCATTGTAAGCATTAATAGGCCAACTTTATACTGTAGTACTAAAGCTTGTGAGTATCATCCCCACCCCAATTTTACTTTCTATTTGGAAGGTTTCTGGGTCACCAAATCTTGTGTTAGAATGTTGTGTATGCTTTCATGTTTTTAGTTTCTCATGCATGTAGTTAGATTATAATTCATATAAAGGATTAATTGCTAATTGGGATAAAAGTTTTAGAAGTTACTGATTCACCCCTCCCCTCTTAGTAACTTATCTTGTCATAATATTCCAAAAATTGGTATAAGAGCATTGTGGTTCTTAGAGAAAAGTTTAACAACTTGAGAAAAGATAAAAGGCAATGGAGGTATTCAGACTTGACAAAGCTATTGACAATGAAAATCTAGATTTGGAATTGGCCATTGGACAACTCAAGAAAGAAAAAGAGCAACTCTCTCAATCCCTGAAAAGAAGAAAATATCTTCCAATCTAGATGAATGACTCACTCTATATTGAAGAAATAATTAAAGATATCTATTCAAGAAATTCAAATGAAACTAATTAAGCAATCAAAGAACTATTGGAAAAGAATAGTACTCTTTAAGAAGTAAAAAAACTAAGAAGAGAACAAGAAATTCAGTCAATAAGATTGTGTAAAGTCATGGAAGAGAAAAAAAAAGATAAGAGAAGAGATAAAAGGAAAGACTAATGAAATTAAACACCTATGCTTTCAGCAAATAGACTTCATTAATTAGCTCACCAATGAAAATGAAGAAATCATGAACTTGAGATTAGAAAATGAAAGATTGCAAAATGATCTAAACATTGAAAGGAAAACCAATGAAAGAATGTAAAAATCACAAGTAGAATGAATCAGTTGAATGAACGAAGTCACTTCAAACAAAAAGGGAAAGTAGGAATTGGATATATAGAAGAAGGTGAAACATCAAAGCAAGGAGCTCAAAGGAATAAAAAACCTACTTGCAATCATTATTTTAAGATAGGTCATACTTCAAACAAATGTTGGAGTAATGGGAAAGCAAAATTCAATTGAAAATGCTACAATTTTAATCAACATGGTCATAGAGAAAATGAATGTAAAGAGAAACCAAAATTTGAAGGCAAATGTCACAAATTTAAGAAGCATGGGCACAAATCATTAGAATGAAAAACCAAGATATTGAACCCAACAAAAAAAATTGTGAAAGCTATATTTAGTTAGACTATACCACTTGGTGTAGATGTCATTACTGTGGAGAATTTGGACACATTGGCATGAACTATGTAAAGCATAACTTGAGGAAAAGAGATACTACCAAAACATGATTCATTTATATAGAACTTTGTCATCTTGCAAAGAATCAGAAAAAATTGAGAAAACAATAGGTTCTAAAGTCTACCAAGAATGCAAGTTTGAGAAATGATGATCAAGTCACTCAAGAATTGGGTGACTCCACCATTTCCAGTTGATTTCTTAGAGGAGAATTGGAACTAGGCTACCAAAAAGGACATCTAAATAAGTTCAAGTTGATAGGACAAAAAAAATCCATAGCAACATCCAAGATGCAAAGGGATCTCTGAGTAAGAGGTACCAGTTTCTATCAAGTTACCTTCCTTATCGAGCAAAATTGGGTAATAAACTCTATAGAGCGAGGTTGAGAGTAACTAAATCTTATGTGGCTACTGAATGATGGAAGACTCTACTGAGTAATTAATGCAAGCGAAGTGGATGACAGTCTATCAATTTGATCTAACATTTTTACTAGCCATTTATGATGAAATTTGATAAAAGGAATGAAATTGAAGTCATTTTTACCATGAATTTTTTAGAGTGAATTGTGTAGAGTGATATTCAAGAGCATTCAAGAGATTTGAGTGAATTGTTACCAAAAGTTTTTGAATTCTCTCAAACCTTACCGAGTGAAGATGGTAGCTACTAGTAGCAAGGCAAGACGAGCTTCAGACATGTTGGTTCATGGTGTAGAATGGAAGGCACAAGATTTCAAGCTCACTCTTGTAGTTGCTAAAACCCTATATCCAAGTGGAGCACATTCACAAATCCCTCCTAAGGTACTATTGATCAATGATATTTTTTCTCATTTTAAATGTGCAATTCAAGATATTGGTACACTAGAAATGGATGAATGTTTAAAGGAGTTATGCATTGATGGTGTATTAAAACCTGAGCATCAACATCTAGAAGCTAAAGGTTTGACACATATTCCACATATGCCATGAGAATTTCAAATTGAATGGATTAGGTTTATCCTCAATCATGTGCACAATGGTTAGTTTTAGTTGGAGCAATTGATTTTGATTACCAAGAAGATGATCCATAGGATCACTGGTCTCCTAATGTTGGCAAAATCTAAAATGACTAAAACCCTAGGTCGGGTTGAACTAGAGAAGAAAACCCTAGTTGAGTGGGATGGTAGGGGAATGAAAATTAGTAGTGTCACTGACATGGAATTTAAGTTTGGTATTCATGTCATTGCACACAAGATCTACAATTCAAGTAGATTGAATAGTGTATCATGTGAAGCTATAGATCTAGCATACAACATAGTTAAGAATAACCTATCTCTTGACCTTGTTGAGCTACTATTGAATCAATTCAAAAAAAAACATGGAGAGCATTAGGAAATCAAAGAATAATTTTTGTAGGTTTGGCTCACTTTTAATATGTTTATTATTTTATGTTTAGAAATTCTTTCCATCAAAAGGTACTATTGTTTGGAGGAAAAATGTGCCAGAACTCTATTAGATTAATCAATACATTGCTAAGATGGGACACAATTAAACTAGTATCATGAAAAATTATGTTGATGCATTCAAGGAGAAAATGAATAAAAAATTTCAAATCCCCAAGAAACTAGTTGAGGACTATAAGGATGATGTTTGTTTTATGGTGGATAGTGATAAAGTATACATTCAAGTAGTTAGGCCTAGAATTGCATGGGTGAAACATCTAGGATATGAGGTAAATATTGATAAAAAAAAAGACATAATTAAGGCACTGATAAATGAGCCAATTGACCCCAAGGCTTCTTATTTTGGCACATGTGATGATGCTAAGGCTAGAATAGAATTGGAGATTAAGCTCCCTCAAGTAGTTAACAAAGGCAAGAAGAGGATTGCCAAGTTGAAAAAAAGTTCCACTCTCCTATTAACCAAGGGAAAAGGTAAAGATGAAGAAGAAAAGGATGAAGAATTAGAGGAAGATTAGCCATTGAAGAAAAAGGGCAAGGTAGTCATTACTAACCCTGCCAAGACATCCATTGCAATATTCACTAGGAGATCCTCTAGGAAGAAAGCAAACAAAGAAGGGGGAGACATAATTTTCAAGAGGTACCCACCCACATTTGAGGAGAGAATGAAAGTGTTGGAATCAAGTTATGGAATAACAAACTTCAAGGCATTAAAATATGAAACTAGAAGAGCTAATGAGTAGAAGCAGATTGAAGACATGTTGATATCCAAGATGGGCAAGTGGAAATACTCACCTGATCAACTCACTCAATAAATTCCCAATGCTTTAATGGAAAAAATCAAGCCAAGATGGGAACAAGCGATGAAAACTACAAAAGATATTCATGAACAGACCTTGAGACAACTTATACCAAATCTGAATGATAAAGAAGTGAAAGAATCTTTAAAGAAAAATGAAGAAAAATTAACATTAAGATTCAATACTTGTCTTATTTTGTTGAATGAAATAGATCATTTTGTGAAGAATGCAAAAAATACTTGGAAGAATATCTATCTTCTTCAAAAATTGTGTGATTTTTCAATTAGCATAAGTGACAAGGATGATGAAAATGATTAAGAGAAGGATGAAGAGAAAGATGATGAAGAAGTAAAACATTTTGATAATGACGATAATGAAGAGGAAGAAGAGAAAGAGGCTACCAAGGAAGGTACACAAGATGTTGATGAAGCCAACCTAGTCAAGATTAATATAGTAGTTATTGCCTCACTTCCTCACTCTCCAAGCAAAACATTGACAACACCAAGCACAAAGATAGTCTCACTAGGATTGACTGTGTCTAGCACTGTAAGCACAACCATTCAATAAATCTTTGCACCAGTCCAACTCAACACTTCATTGACTAAAGTTCCAAACACTTCATCTACCAAGCTACAAGTTCTACCCTCTACATAAATTTTGGCTACAAAAAGTATTATTTCTACTAGTATTTCTACAATGATTGCAGTATCAATTTTTGTAGTGAGTCCTATTATTTCTACTATTGTTTTCATTCCAAGTACATATGAAATAAGTGCAAGGATAGTTGAGATTAAGCCTCAACCAAGGAAATTTTTTTTGGGTAAAGGTAAAGAAAAGGAGGAGGATATAGATTTTGATGAAGAGATTGTCATTCCAAATTGGGATATCTCCAATCTTAATCTAGATTAGATGCAAACCTTTGTTGAACTTCTACAAAAGAAAGCCAAGCAAAAAAGGCTAAGAGAAGAAATGAATAAGGAGTTCAAGATCATTAAGGATGCCAAGAACATTCTAGCAAAGGCTATAGGTATAGAGGTTGATACTTCTAAACCAATTTTGTATCAGTTGGAAGAGGTAGTCTAAAAATACAATGAAGATCTAAATAGATAGGATAAATTAATGTAGAGAGTAGAGAAAAAGTTTGAGAATAAGGTTTTAGAACTTATTGCTCAAAAAATTTCCATTTACCAATTTTGTGTTAGTTGGAAGAGGCAGTCCAAAAATACAATGAAGATCTAAATGGATAGGATAAATTAATGCAGAGAGTAGAGAAAAAGTTTGAGAATAACGTTTTAGAGTTATTTGCTATTTTGAGTTCTCTAGAAACTTATTGTATTAATGTATCATTACTTTTTGGTAAGTTATGTGACACATCAATTTTCATAAAAGAAATAAAAGATAAATTGTCTAAAATTGATGAAGATTCGAAGGCAAGTGCAAAATAGTTGCAACTTGACCTGAGTTCTAGCTCTACTCACTTCAACATAATAAGATTTCTAAAAGATATGTAGGTAGAACTACTCAGAGAAGAGGCAAGAATTAGATCTACTTTGATAGATATCCAAAATATGATTCTTCCTAACATGGATGTACTGTAGAAGCATATTTCATATTAAAAAACCCTCATCCATAACAATAATTTCTCTACTGCAAACCACATGATTGAATTGTTAGCAAAAGTGCAGGTTGCATTGCACACATGTAGGGTCTTGTAAGAGAACTAGGACAAGACTTTGGCATTGATATTAAAGGTACATTCAAAATTCTTGTCTCATTTTGGAATTACTATATAAATACATATAGTATAAACCTTTGGCATTAATGTCAAAAAGGGGGAGAAAATATAGAAGTTATAAGTAGAAACTATAGGAGAAAGCTAAGCTATAAAGGGGAAGAAGCTTTAGAGAAAATGGGGGAGAAAGATGTAAGAAGATAGGGAGAGAAGATTGTAAGAAGAGTGTAAAGAAAATGTATATTGTATGTATAGTATATTGTATATTATACTTTGGAAGAGCATTGCCATGTACATAAATGTATCCTTTATAAAACCAATTTTGAAAAATCTGAAAAATAGTATATTCTACTGAGTTGGAGACATAAGGTGATGGATCATTTAGTTTTGACTGATAAGTTTTAGTCAATAATGCCAAATGGGGAGATTGTTGACATTCCAGTCATGTATTTTATTAGTGACATACATTTTTTTAGATTGTGAGATCATACTGAGCATATTGTACAGTTAACAATGTTATCCAAGCATCTCAGTTGTTACCAAGTCCTATAGTTGCTACTAAGTCCTATGGATAAATTTCAATTTGAATCGAGTAGTTACTACAAAGTTGATGAACAATAGTGTAAGCTAAGCATCTCAGTGAATGCCAAGTTTACCATTGTAAATTGAGTTGTGTAGTGCTTACCGAGTTTGTAGTTGATGTGATGTAAGTCTAGTTTTGACCAAGCTACTCAGTGTTAACCAAGAGACTCAGTTTATACAAAGCTCACAGTGATAGTGTTTATCGAGCTATACAACATGTATCAAATGATTCAATTTATATGTCGAGTTACACAGTATTCACCAAGTCACCAGTGTAGACCAAGTTCAAGACCACATGGAAGTGATTAGTATGGATCAAGCTTCTATGTCTACTGAGTGCATGATGATGTCAATCATTGACAGTGGATGCTAAGTATCAAAACCTCACTGATTCAGTCTTTAGAGCCCGAGTTTCTACACCTTGGTCAACTTTGTAATTGTGTAATTGGATTGATATATATGTAATATATTGTATCACATCCAAATGATAAGAATATAGAATGGATATGTAATGTAATCATAATAGAAAAGCAAAAGAGTGAATTACAAAGGCTACAATAGTATAAGGAGCAGAAAAATTCATCAATCATAGCAAGATGGTTTATACAAGTAGAGGAATCTTATTCAGCAAGCCAAGTTACAGATTAGAGATCAGCTACTATTTCATCCTAATAGGTGGATCAATCAAATCCTTTTACAAGGTAGACCTAACAATCTTATGTAAATCTCTTTACTAAGTGCATACTTCATTGTATGTTTGTAAATCATTTTGCAAGGTGATCCTAGTAGTCCTTATTGCTCCTAATAGGGAAAATCATCAAAAGTGATCATTGTAAGCCTTAACATGCCAACTTTATACTATAGTACTAAAGCCTATAATATCATCCCCACCCCAGTTTTACTTTCTATTTGGAAGGTTTATGGGTCACCAAATCTTGTGTTAGAATGTTGTGTATGCTTTCATGTTTTCAATTTCTCATGCATGTAGTTAGATCAAAATTCATATAAAGGATTAATTGCTAATTGGGATAAAAGTTTTAGAAATTAATGATTCACCCGTTCCCTCTCAGTAACTTAGCTTGTCATAATATTTCCAAAAAATCATTCACAATTTTAAATCACTAATTGTCTCCTCCAAAATAATATTATTTTTGGAACCTTAATCAATAAAAAAATTACTTACCTATCCCATAATCTTACAAATGATCCTAAATAAGGATCTTCTTTTTCTTAAAATCTTCTTGATAGGTTGTTTGATAAGAGTTCTCCTCACCATGAGGTTTTCTCCTACCTCAAAGTCCAAATTGAATTCAACTTATTTGAAACTTATTATATCTTCTTGAAGTTATTCACTCTCCTATATCCTCCTTAGGATGAAGAGGCCTTGTCAAGGAATCTATAGGAAGGGTACTCAAGTTGAGCCATTGTGGAGATGTTTGCCAGTAATATTAGTTACATTGTATATAAAAACTTAACATAGGGCATCCAACCTCCATGCAATGACTTAGAAGGTCTTAAATAAGTCTCCACTCCATGTTCCAACTAACTAAATACACCCATACTTTTTTTTGACACATGACACATAATTGTGCCCAAATATTGTCAATATGCTACTTGGTAATTTTGTAAAAGTTGTCATGGCAACTTTTTGCAACTTATGTAACTTTTGTTCTATAAATGCATCCATGCAATCTAAGGGTGTAGACTAATGTTTTTAGTGTCCCTAGGAATATCTAACACCTAAATGACCCTATAATTGTTATGAAACCATTTTTCATATCATGCCCAAATTTGGCATCCGTGATAATATTTTGCCTTATTTAGCAACATTTTTTCAATCTTGGCAAAACTCAAATTCAAACATTAAAAAATCAAACCAACATATCTAATGGAACATCCTCTAGTCATTATTCACATCATGACCTTTATAAGGTGTTACAATACAAAATGCTAGGGCTTAATGCTTAAACCCCTAAGTGCTCTTTCACCAAACCTCAAACCTTAGCTAGGGGTTTTCCTCATTAGAATTCCCTCTAGTATCTTGAGGGTATGAGATGACCTCAACCCTTAATTATGGGTTTCACTCATGATAACTCCCTCTCGTATCTTGGGGGTAGTTAAATAACGGTAAGAAATAGGTAGAAACTTGAGGAAAGAACACAATTCAAGCATAAATGCATCCATGTTCTAGGATATTTCAAAAATGAGACCAAAGGAGGAGGGATAAAAGGTCTTACAAAGAAAGAGTATAATTTTTAAGACAATACATTTAGTTCCCACTTTAGCAGGAGTATGAGATGAACTCAAACTCATAGTAAATTATCTCAAATGAATAAAATAATCTTGTCAATCATTAGGGGACAATAAATATGTCATGCTCCCAAAATACTTGACTTCTCGTAAAATCAAAAATAATAATAGGAGGAACCTCACTAACAAAATAAAAAAATGAAAAGTGGCATGATTATCTCTCCCAATAAGATTTGTGCTTTTGACTGCAAAAAACACAAAAGATAGAGCTAAATAGTCTTCCAGGTTTGTGTGCCATGCTAGTTAGACCTATTAAAAACATTTGTGCCTTTTGGCAACTTTTCTTGTGCATGTATGCATGCACCTCGTGTATGGATCAGGGTCCCTTATAGCCACAAAAAAATGATTTTTTTATGAACCATATGGATCAATAAATCAGTCATCATGGGGATTGCATATATTTGTGCACACCAAGATAGGTCAAATATTTGTCTTGCAAATTATGTTATGCTCATAAACCAATCCAAAATATGTGAAAAGAGAGTATAATTGGTAGTAACAAGTTATGTTATGCTAGAGCACTCCATCTATTATGCTTGGAGTGAACAAAATATATGAGACTATGTGTGCCTGTCTTAGATGGAAAGGTGAGTACTAATTTGACATCTTAATGAAGTGATGAACAAGTATAAAGAAATTTCAATGTTATAAATACATCCACAAGAACCATCTAGTCCAAGCCAAAGAGGTTAGAAATCCTATGAGGTATGTTAGCCCCGAGTAATAATGCTATTATTGTATGTAAAAGAGACACATTAGTTGTTATGTTGTCAAGCCTTAGTTAGTTAGATATTGTTCCAATTTATTATAGAACTAGATGATTTGATTGATGGAGACAATTTGATTTATGAAGATGACTCAAAGAAAGTATGATGATGAAAGAGATGATAAGTATGGTATTTAATGGGTACTTGAATGAGTTGGACTATAATAATATAATTTCGGTTTGATTGGTTTAAAATCATGTAATGATATGATTAAGTGATGAAGATCATGTATATATAAGATAATTTGGTTGGTGAAAGAAGAAAAAAAGTATTAATTGAGCTACTATAATTGTCACCGAGCATGTGAGAAAGAAGAGTGAAAGTTTAGTGTTAATTGAGTGAAGTTGTAAAGTCCAATAGACCCAAACAAAAAGAACATGTTAATAAACTATTAATCTTAGGATAATTTTTCATGGAAATTAAAGAATGTTCAAGAAGTTCAAAGGAAAAAGTCAAAGTTAGACTAGATTATTTAAGCTAAATGAAAGAAATTAAATAAAATACTAAGCTAAATGTTAATACAATATCTCAACTAGTGATCAAGAAATAAAATGACAAAGTAACATTATCACCTTAACAGAAATCAAGATAGTATAATATGGATGCAATACACAAGATGAGAGCTTCTATATGGGAAATTCTAAAGATAAGATAAGATGCTCAAGTCACCAAGATGCAAGAGGATTCAAGGATGGGCCAAGATGTAAGAAGATTCCAAGATGCAAGATAAGCTACGTGTAGGAAATATTATGACAAGCTAAGTTACTGAGAGGGGAGGGGTAAATCAATAACTTCTAAAACTTTTATCCCAATTAGCAATTAATCCTTTACATGAATTCTGATCTAACTGCATGCATACAAAACTAATAAACATGAAAGCATACAAAACACTTTAACACAAGATTTGGTGACCCATAAACCTTCCAAATCAAAAGAAAAACTAGGGTGGGGATGATACCCACAAGCTTTAGTACTATAGTATAAAGTTGGCCTATTAAGGCATACAATGATTACTTCTAATGATCTACCCTATTAGGAGTGATAAGGATTGCTAGGTCCACCTCGTGAATGGATTTACAAACATACAATGAAGCATGCACTTGGTAAAGAGATTTAAATAAGATTGTTATGTCTACCTTGTTAAAGGATTTGACTGATCCGCTTGTTAGGATGAAATAGTAGCTGATCTCTAATCTACAACTTGGTTTGCTAAATGAGATTCCTTTGAGAGTACAAATCACCTTGCTGTGATAGATGAATCTTTCCTACTCCTTATACTATTGTAGCCTTTGTAATTCACTCTTCTGTTCTTCTATGATGATTACATTACTCCCATATTGATTCCACATATTTTGGATGTGATACAATACATTACATATATATCAATCCAATTAAACAATTACAAAGTCAGCCATAATAAAAGTTTACGTAAATATTAAAAAGTTAACCAGTGTAGAAACTCGAGCTTTAAAGACTAACTCAATGAGGTTTTGATACTCAACATCATAGTCAATGCTCGACATCATCATACACTCAATAGATGTAGAGCTCAGTCCATATTGATCACTTCCAAGTATTCTTGAATTTGGTCTACACTGGTGACTTGGTGAATACTATGAAACTCAACATATAATTTGATTCACTTGATTCACACTACATAACTTGGTAAACACTATCACCTTGAGCTCAATATAAATTGAGTCTCTTAGTTAACATTGAGTAGCTTGGTCAACACTAGACTCGCATCACATTAATTTTAAACTTGGTAAACATTGCACAACTTAGTTTACATTGGTAAACTTGACATACACTAAAATGCTCAATTTACATTGCTGATCTTCAACTCTATAGTAACTGCTCAATTCAAACTAAAATATTTCCATGGGACTCAATAGCATTTGTAGGACTTAGTAGCAATTAAAATGATTGGTTAACACTATTAACTATACAATATGCTTGGTATAAACTCACAATCTGAATAAGTGTATGTCACTAATAAAAAACATGACTGGAATGTCAACAATCTCCCCCTTTGGCATTAGTGACAAAAACAGTTATTAATCAAAACTGAATTATCCATCACCTTATATCTCCAACTCAGTAGAGTATACTATTTTTGAGATTTTTGAAAATTGATTTTGTAAAGGGTATGGTAATGCTTCCTCTAAAGTAGAATATACATACAATATACATTTGCTTTACACTTTTCTTACAATCTTCTCCCCCTATCCTTTTACATCTTACTCCTCATGATTTCTATAATTTCTCCTCCTTTATATCATCTTATATTTTCTCCAATATTTTCTCCCCCTTTTTGACATTAATGCCAAAGATTTATACTATATGTATTTACATAGTAATGAAAAAATGAGACAAGAAGTCTGAATGTACCTTTAGCATGATTGCCAAAGTCTTGTCCCAGTTCTCTTGCAAGACCTTGCATGTGTGCAATGCCACCTGCACTTCTGTTAATAGTTCAATCATATGGTCTACAATAGAGAAATTATTATCATGGATGAGAGTTTTTGAATAAGAAATATGCTTCTACAGTGCATCCATGTTAGGGAGTATCATATTCTGAATATCTACCAAAGTAGATTTTATTCTGGCCTCTTCTCTAAGCAATTCTGCTTACATATCTGTCAAAAAATGATCCTTTTGAAATGGGCAGAGCTTGAAATCAGGTCAAGCCATAATTGTTGAGCACTTTCCTTAAGGTCTTCACCAATCTTAGACAAATTTTCTTTTATTTCCTTTGTAAAACTTAAAATATTACATAGTTTACCAAAAAGTAAAGTTACATTAGTACAAGAAGTTTCAAGAGAACCCAAAATAGTAGATAACTCTACTTGGTAAATGACAATCTTTTGAGCAATAATTTCTAAGACCTTATTCTCAAACTTCTTCTCTACTTTCTATAATAATTTATCTTGTCCATCTAGATCTTCATTATACTTTTGGATTGCTTCTACTAATTGATACAAAACTGGCTGATAAGAATCAATCTCTATACCTATAGCCTCTGCCAAAATATTCTTGGCATCCTCAATGATTTTAAATTCTTTATCTCTTTCCTCTCTTAGTCTTTACTGATTTTCTTTCTTTTGGAGTAATTCACCAAAGGTTTGCATTTGATCAGGATTGAGTTTTGAAATATCCCAATTAGGAATCACAATTTCCTCATCAAGATCTACATCCTCCTCCTTTTCTTACGTTTGCCCAAAAATTTTGTTCTTGGTTGAGGCTTGGTCTCAACTATCCTTGTCCTTATTGCTTGTGAATTTGGAATGGAAACAATAGTACAAATAGTGTGGCTTGCTACAAAAGTTGATACTACACTTATTGTAGAAATACCTATTGAAGTACCTATCAAAGCCAAAATTGATGTATCTAAAACTATTGAAGAGGGAAGAGTCTATAGCTTGGTAGATGAAGTAGTTGACACTTCAGCCCTTAATGTGTTGAGTTGTACTGGTGTGAATATTTATTGGATGCTTGTACTTATAGTGCTAGTCACAATTAGTCCTATTGAAGTTGTCTCCATGCTGAATGTTGTCACTATTTTACTTGGAGAGTGAGGAAGTGAGGCAATAACTACTGTAGCAATCTTGACTGGGCTAGTTTCCTCAACATCTTGTGTACCTTCCTCGATAGCCTCTTGCTCTTGTTCCTCTTCATCATCACTATTATCAAAATGTGTTACCTCATCATTTTTCTCTTCATCTTTTTCTTGATCATCATCATCTTCTTTGTCACTTATGCTGACTAGAAAATCACTCAATTTGTGAAGAAGATAGATATTTTTTCCATGTATTTTTTGCATTCTTCATAGCATGCTCTATTTATTTTAATAAAATTAGACAAGTATGTAATCTTAAAGTCAATTTTTCTTCCTTTTCTTTAAAGATTCCTTGACTTCATTGTTAGTCAGATTTGGCATCAGTTGCCTTAGGATTTGCTCATGAATGTCATTTGTAGTTTGCATTGCATGTCCCCATCTTGGCTTGATTTTGTTCATTAGAGCTTCTAGAATTTTTTGAGTAAGCTAGTCAGGAGAGTATTTCCATTTTCCCATTTTAGATATCAGAATATCTTCAATCTATTTTTGCTCATCAGCTATTCTAGTCTCATATTTTAATGCTTTGAAATTTGTTATCCTAGAACCTGATTCCAATTCCTTCATCCTCTCTTCAAATGTGGTTGGATACCTCTTTAAAATTATGTCTCCCCCTTCTATGTCTTCCTTCTTCCTAGAGGATCACTTGATGAATACTACAATTGATGTCTTGGTAGGCTTAGTAATGATTACCTTTCCCTTTTTTCTTTAATGATTACTCTTCCTCTAATTCTTCATCCTTTGTTTCTTCATCTTCACCATTTCCCTCGGTTAACAAAAGAGTAGAACTTATTTTTAACATGACAATCCTTTTCTTGCCTTTGCTAATAGCTTGAGGGAGCTTGATCTCTAGTTCTATCTGGGCCTTAGCCTCATCACATGTTCCAAAATATGTAGTCATGGGTTAAACTAGTTCATTAATCAATGCCTCAATTATATCTTTGTTTTCATCACTATTTACCTCATATCCCAGAGGTTCCACCTATGATATTCTAGGCCTAATTCCCTAAATATATACCTTGTCACCACCCACCATAAAACATACATCATTCTTATAATGCTCAACTAGTTTCTTGGGGATTCAAAATCTATTATTCATTTTCTCCTTGAAAGCATCAAAATAATTATCCATAATACTAGTGAAATTTTCTCCCATCTCAACAATATACTCATTAATCTGATAGAGTACTAGCACATCTTTCCTCCAAATAACAAGTCTTTGATGGAAAGAATTTTTGAAAATAAAAGAATAAACATGTAAATAGAGAGCCAAACTTATATGGATTATTCTTTGATGTCCTGATACTCTCCATGTTCTTGTTGAATTGATTCAATAGTAGCTCAACAAGGTCAAGAGAAAGGTTGTTCTTGACTTTGTATGCGAGGTCAACTGCTTCACATGACACACTATTCAACATGCTTGAACTATAGATCTTGTGTGCAATGATATGAATACCAAATTTCAACACCATGCTAATGACATTGCTAATCTTCATTCTCCTACCATCCCACTCGGCTAGGGTTTTCTTCTCTAGTTTGACTCGACCTAGGGTTTTTATCATTTTTACTTTGGCCAACATAGGGAGACCAGTGATCCCATGGGTCATCTTCTTTGTAATCAAAATAGGTTGCTCCAACCATAACTGGCCACTATGTACATGAATGAGAATATACCTAATCTATTTGACTTGGAAATCATGGGGCATGTGAGGAATATGGGTTAATCCTTTAGCTTTGAGATGTTGATGTTCAGGTTTCAAAATGCTATCAACACATAACTCCTTTAAACATTCATCCATTTCTAGCATGCTAATATCTTGAATCACACATTTAAAATGAGAATAGATGTCATTGATTAACAGTCTCTTAGGAGGGATTTGTGAATGTGCTCCATTACGATCTAGGGTTTCAATGACTATAGGAGTGAGCTTGAAGTCTAGTGCCTTTCATTCTACACCATCACTAGTACATTTGGGCTCATTTTTTGACCTTTATTGGTCAAAATTTTGACCCATTTTTCAACCAATCTTTGACCAAATTTGACCAACGAATTGGTCGATAATTTTTCGGTCAAAAATTTGATGAACATACTGGATGGTCAAAATTTTGACCAATACATTGGTCAAAAAATGTCCAGGTTGTTGAGCCATTTTCTGCCATTCATTGGTCGAACTTTCGACCAATGCTTGGTAGAAATCTGTAGGGCATTGGTCAAAATTTTGACCAATTCATGGTGGAAAACTAGATGGCACTGGTTGAAAACTTTTTGGTCAAAAATTTGACCATCCAGTAGGTTGGTCGAAACTTCGACGAATACAGTGGTCGAAAAATGTTGGCGTTGTTAGCACATTTTCTGCCATTCATTGGTTGAACTTTTGACCAATGCTTGGTAGAAATCTGTAGGGCCAATATCATGGACAAAAATATCATGGACCCACTTCCCATGTACTAGGTACAAAGATTTTTGATCATGAGATCGAGCTGAGATCAAAGGGTGGCATTGACTCGCTATGAAGAAGTGCTCGAAAGTTAAGTATAGCGAGTTAGCGAGTGTGGCCCACTACTGTTGAAGTGAAATTGCTGTCCACAAGATCAAGTCTGGATCGACGACGCTCATTGACTCGCTATAAAGAGATGTGCAAAAATTAGGTATACTGAGTTAACAAGCAATGGACCCACCATCATGTTCTTAAAGGTTGTTTCAATTGTCTAGCACATGATTAAAGTAAGATCAGTGATCATCGCTAGCTCGCTGTGGAAAGGTGCTCGAGAATTATGTATAACAAGTTAGCGAGTTGATGACACGTGTGCGTAGTCATGAATGGGACTGATTTGAAGGGCCAACCTTGAAGGAAAGGTAGAGGTGGAGGAGTTTCATTGGCTTGACTGCCAATGTGTTAAGAAGAAAGCTGAGTCAGCTTAGTTGTGATTCCTAGATCGTAGGATTTTTCAAGGATCAACGGCACAAGTTTAAAAAAGAAAGTGCGATGCCACTTTATTTTTCTGTTCAGAACATGTATGATAAGTGAGAGCTTTGAGTGTGGGAGAAATAGAGAATAACACAGAGATTTTTATTAATTCCAGTCCCATGAAAACAGAGATTGCAAATTTTTTGAGCACAAGAGCCTGATTGATTGTGTCATGTTAAGCCTGGTAAAGACGTGAAACTATTCTTCTATCATTTGAGAGAAATTTTAGAAGTTCAGAGAAGAACAAGTTCAACAAGTCAAGTAAGTACTCATATTATAACCTTTGTGGCATTACAATTCTCTCAATACTATCAAAATGCCTCCTAAGAAACCATTCTCTGGGCAGATTAATTTTATGGATAGGAATGTCCACGATGATTTATTAGAATTACTCCCAAAATCTACTGTATAGCCTGCACAAGTTAAAAATTTAATTTCCTTAAACCCTAGGCTTAAAATTGGTGATGGACTATATGACAAAGGGAACTGGGTTAGGGATGCAACAACTACTCAAACTGGCCTTATCTTGTTTAAAAAGTTGTTTTCAAAAAGAAAGTTGTTTGCCCCACATGCTAATGTCTGGAATTTTGATTTGGGAAAGTTAGTAGTCCCAAGTGTTTTCATGGATTATGATTTTCTTGAAGCCATTGCTAAGAATTATGACCAAGCCATTAGGGTTGTAACAAGAAAGGATGGTGTGCCTCTGGTCTCGATTACTCCTGAAGAAATTAGAGAGGTTTTTCACCTGGAACCATTATCAGACTACCATGTGTAAATCAATCTACTAGAATTAGAGAATGAATATAAAGCAAAGAAGGATGTAATTAGGGGAGGTGCACTAAGGGAACATATTGGTACAATAGGAACTTTTCCAGTAATTACTGCAACCTCTAGAGAGCCTTTAAAGAAGAGTCTTTTCACTTCCTGGGCTGTAGAGATATACAGGACCTTATGCCAAGTTTTTGGTGAAGATGAGGAAGAATTTATGCCCATTGGTTTCATGTAAATGATTGTTCAAATTGTTTCCTTCGGTGTAGATGTTATTTTTGATTTTGCTTCCTTTTTGGCTGAAGAAATTCACATTTTTTTAGTTGGGATTGCGAAGGGCAAGGTGGAAAAAACTCTTGGTCACTACTCTCTATTAATGCATATGTTTTTGTTTAAAGGAGTGACATATTTTGGTAATGAGATGGAACTAAATAGAGAGGAGAATGGGGAAATACTGCCAGTCTAGTTGTGGAGTGCAGATATGACCTGGGATGCAAGTATTGCTAGTTTTGTCAGATTTGATAGATATTTTGTTGCTAAATTGAGATGTCTCATATTGAGTGACAATCCCAGAATCCCTAGGGTACTAATGAGTCTCATCAGGCCTATGGATAACCCCCATGACTTGAAAGTTTCACATAATTGGGGAGATATCATCCCCTACCCTGTTTCTACTATTTTTAGAATCTACAATTTCAAGGGGAACCCTCATGTTTTGCTTTACCAAGTTCCTTTGAAGGTGGGAATGGCTGAAGTTTTATGGTAGTTAGGGGGAGTGGAAGAAATGTTTTTGTTGAAAAGGAAATTAGGGTCAATTTTCCCTACCTGCATAGTGGCCCATTAGTTTGTGATTACAAAAGGGGGATGGATCTTTTTGCATAAAATTTTGGAGCAGTATATGATGGCTATCTCTCATCCCTGTTTTTGTGATTCTGAGGGATTTTTCAATCAGATGTTGAGGCATAGAATCAAGTTGGGACCGGTCAAGCATGATTCTTATTATCCATAGGATATTATAAGGAATGAATTCTCATTGCAGGAGCAGGAAACTAAAAAGGAAAAATGGAGAGTTTATTCTCGGGTCTTAGAATTCATTCATTGTTTTGATAATAAATATGATCCTTTGGATAATGCTATTACAAAGGCTGACAAAATAAGTAAGCTCATGAATACCTTCCCTGAAATAATGGAGGTCATTTTTTTAATTTATTCATATCCTGATAAGGCCAAAGAGGTCATGAGGAGGTTGGATTTCACTCCAAATGTGAGAACTGATAAAATAATTGTACAAAAGAGGCCCAGATATACTATAATTTAGAATAAAAGGGTTCCTATAGACAAGGGTAAACAAATAATAGGATCTACCAGTATAGCCTAAGAGGAGAGACCTGAAGAGCCTAGTCCTAAGAGGCAAAAGGTAATGATAGAAGAAAGGCCTCAAGATGAGGAATAGTCACCCATCCAGTCCCCTTTGAGGATTGGAGAAGAGCAACTAACTGGTGAATAGGTTGAACAAATGGGATCACAGGGAGATATTTTTATTACTCACGCAGAATTAGATGAGGGTAACCCTCCAGAACTTCCTCTCCCAAGTTTGGATCTAACAATAGCTGATTATAGAGGCAGGGAGTTGGACCCTGTATTAGAGCAAGCAAGTCATCAATTTTTGACTGATGACAGTTTTGTGAAATCAAGGGCTTTTCAGTAGTTTGCATGGAGGACAAACATGAATGTTTCGAGGAGAAATGTAAAAAGATGAAAATAGAGCATCCAGAAATGGATGAAACTTCCATGCAAAACCAAATTAAAGAAGAAATGATGAAGGAATTATAGAATATAAGCCCTGAGGAGGGGAGGAAAATGATAAAGGCATCTAACATTTTATTATTGCCCAATTGGGATATTGCAGATGCATTAATTTTCAATTCTGTTTCAAGTAGATTGGAGTTGCAAGACCCAAATATAAGAGATTTCCAAGGCACTTCATTCATTGAAGATCAAGCTGCATTGGTCAGCTAGTCATTGAGAAAGGGATCTAGAGCCACACCATCACAATCAGATGAGTCTGGGTTGATGGGAAATATACTTGTAAGAAGGGTTGCTAACACTTCACATGTACAGGCAACATATTGGAATGTGGATTCTTCTAAGTTTGTGTTGGCCACTGCTAAGAAGGAGGAACAGGTTATGTCTAAGTTATAGAATAAATATGAAACACTTCTTGAGGCCTATAATAGGGAGGTAAAAAGGAGAATTGAACTTGAAAACAAGGCAATGGGAAAATCCACAAGGCCAAGAATAACATACCCCCGTCCTCCAGTGGAACCTTTTAAATCCACCTCCCTTGTAGAGATACTAGACACACCTCAAAGGCCTGAATATTATACAGCTAAGGAATTTGAAGAAGAGAAGAGAAAACTATGGGCCTTACATGTAGAGTTAAATATGCAGTATGAGGATAAGCTTAGAAAGGCTCTAATGTATTTAGCGAACAAAATTGAGTGGCCCTTATTCTTTGATCAGTTGGTAAAAGTAGTAGATATATGGGAGGAATTGAAAACTCATGATGATACATTGAAGCCTATTGTTAATAAATGGGGAAGAAGGGAAAATGAAATCACCCTTCTATGTTATTCAGTTATAAAGTCTTCCCATGACCATGTTGAAAAATTGTATGATATTGCTAATGACCTGTCAGATTTTGATAATAGGAGAGTTGCTCTACAACTGAAAATTGTTTCTTATTTGAATAAGTACAAGAATAAAAAATTTGATCTATTTCCTTGTGCCTTGGATAGAAAGAAGAAATTGAAAATAAGGAAGAGTGGAGTAAAGAATTGGATGACCTTTTCTGCACAAGGATAAATAAAGTTATTAATGAAAAGGGGCATGCCTGGTGGGCCACCACGATAGAGGAATTGGTTAAAGTCCAATTATTTTTTGATTCTTTGAAGTAAGAATTTCTTGGTTTTGAAAAGGAGGCTGGTTATATTTTAAAAAAGCAAAATGATATCCTACAGTTTAGCTTGCCAGATGATATACAATTTGACACTTGGATGGCAGATCTTCTATTGTACAAGCAGTTAGAGGAGGATAGTTCAGATGATGATGAGAAACTAGAAGGTGAGGTGCAGGTTATTGACACCTCTGCACTAGAACTAAAAAAAGAAGAAGGGGAAAAGGTAATAATGCCTGCTCAAGGTGAAAGCAGTGAGAACCCGTAGGAGAAAACCAATTTGGAGGTATCACAAGATCATCCTTCTTTGGCTAGCTTGGTAGCCACATATTTTGAGGAGTCAAAATAATAAGAGACAAATTAGAAGTTGATGATTCACAAAAAAAATGGAATGGGCCTACTTGAAGCAATATTTGATATGCCTGGCATTTTGTTGTGATTGTTTTTGTCTTTTGTATGATGCTTTGTTCCTTGGACACTTGTCAGATCACAATTGCCCTTTGCTTGTTGCAAGTCATGCTATATAAATGAGTTTTCAAGGCATTGTGATGGTCCGAGACTTGTGCAATTTTTTGTTTCTTTCAAGAAGAGTACATATTCAGTCGGTCAAATAGTATGCAGAGGTTTTGAGTTTGCTTCCATTTTATTTTCTGATAAGCAAATTGAAATGACAGAAATAGCAATCTATTCTGGGAATTCAATTGGTTTTCTATTGGTTATTGTATTAGTCATATGAAAAGGATAATACAAAGGGGTATTTACACTATATATGTGGATCATCAATTTCTATCTCCAGTTTATGGGTTTGTTTACTTTGAAGTCATTTAAATAAGGTTTATTTGGCTGAATGTAGTCTGGATGGGTTGTATGCTGGTTTTATTGTTGCTTTTAATTCAAGCAATTATATAAATGCTTTAGTAAATCAATAGGGTTTATGAGTTCATAAAAGGGATATTGCATAAAAATGGAGATGGGTGATTGCAGTTGATTAATTCTTATACAAGTTATTTGAATTAGATCTCCTGCCAATAGTCAATTTCTTGCCCAATGGATAAGGCACTTGTCCTATAAATCAGAAGTAAACAAGGATGAAGTCTGCTGTTGCATATCAAATCATCTTACAAAATAAAAATTATTTTCAATCCTGTTCAAGAATTATAAATGCTGGTCTCAACTCATTTATATGTAATTCCTGAGTCTTAGGTAGCTGCTATTTCCAGGAATATTTGTAAATTTTAGGAGAATTATGACTGGATCTGCTAATAAGGGATGTGTATAAGTTTAAGAGCATTGAAGAATTGAAGTGAGCTGTGTATGTATGTGAGGGTAACAGAGGAGAATCAAAATGAAACTAAGATAATTTCATTTTTGAATTCTACTGCACCGTGCACTTGTACAGATCCTTTCTTGTTCCTCTTTGTGCCCACCACTTAGCCCACATTATTGAGTGTCCTATACAAGAAAGTCTTATAGCAAGCAATTTACCCAAGATTCTTGGAGTTGTTCCACTATAAGATATGATGAAATCATGAACTAATTGCCTATTATTTAAGAAAATGAGAAACACTATAAGGCACTTTGTAGTGCTGCAATAATAGCCAAATCACCAAAGTAGGCATGCATTTTGGATCATATTCTCTCTCAGACATAGATGTAACATGCATTTTGGTTGTAGGTGATTTTCAGGAGCTTGGGGTTCACTATTAATTCCAACAACTTCGACTAAAATTTTTGAACAAGTCAAAAGTTGTTCCACTATAATGATTACTAATAAACTTTATCATTGTTCAAGTCAAAAGTTTATCATTAGAAAAAATGGTGGATAATTTTGTTCATGGTCTCAAGGAAAACAAAGACTACTTGACAATAGCAAGAAACAACACAGATGACTTAGAAATAGTCTATCACAATGAAAGACATATTTTTCCCACCATAACACTAGTAGTGCTCTACTGTCTCATTTTTGGTAACAGAGACACCCCCCAAACATGAAGGATTCACTCCCCAAACATCTTCAAACATGAAATGATCCATTGTCTATTAGACTGGTGTCTAATCCAGGCTAAACCTCCATCAACAATTACCATCCAACATTGCACTTGCACCAAGTTTTCCCACTCTCCTACATTTGGTTAATATAGTACAAATAAATTATCACAACCTCATTGTCTCCCACCAATAACAATGACTACAGGTGGTAGGAGAGAATCTACATTGGAAACTTCAGAATAAGTACAGTTGACTGTGCCTAGCTAGTCACTGGCTTGAATGCACCAGTCTATTATTCCTTACTCAACCCACAATGAAAATTAAAAGAATGCGTGGAAAAGATAACAAAAATAATAAAATGTTCTCACATTAAATATTAGTCAAAATGCATTTGATACATCATAGGAACTCACTGTTCCATGGGACAGAGACTGAATTGCAAAGAACAGGATTATTTTATTGATTATAATTTTTTCACAATGCCTTGTCTCACCACCCCAACTCTACTTCTCCCCCAAACACTTGACAAATCCCTTCTAAATAACCAAACAATAATAAACAACCACTGCTATCTAACTATCTGACTATTATCAGTTAGTTATAAACTGAAATTTGTTGTCTAGTTGACACAAAGTGTCAAATTTGACAATTTACAATCATATATGCCTTTAATATATTTCACTAACCTTTTCAAAGGTTTTATAACTTCACTAACCCTTCCAAAGACACCTAAAACCCTTACAAGCTATACTAGGCCTAAAGACACCTAAAACCCTTACAAGCTTTTCTTTGCATTTTTTCTACATTTGATACTTTTCTTATAGGTGGACATGTCTATCACAAATATCCAACATGTCTGTCCTTAGACTGCATGGAAAAAACCCTACAAAAAACACAAAAAAAAAAGGACATGAACCATCCAAACATCTCTAATAGCTTGTGGATATCCCAAAGATGCATAAGTGCATGACTTGTGAAAACCAAAAGGATAAGACTAACTTGTATAACAAGCGAATAACCAAAATGATTTTATGTCTGTGTTATGTTTGACAATGACAATGATATTTGGATTCAAGTATGAGGAAATTTGTATCAATCAATTCATTAAATATCATTTGAATACAAAGAAGATTTTAAGAGATTCAAGAGCATAATTATAAGCCAAATTTGTGGAAGATCTAAATCAGACCTAAGTGAATAGACATGTGAAGGCTTATTTTGAATATGATGAGCAGATCTAAGGCAAAATTTTTATGAAGGTATATTCCAAGTTTAGAGCATTTATTGAAAAACAATATTTCAAATCTTGGTGGATTATTCATAAGTACAAGGCAGATTTGTTGAAGACCTCGAAGGAGATCTAAGTCAAATCTACCTACATTATAAACACTTTGCATTTCAAAGGTCAGTTCCTTCTGCATTGCATGATTTGAGGTTGGTGTCTCTTGCTAATTGAGTCTACACATTTTTTTGAAGTTATATACATACATACATATATGTGTGTGTGTGTACATACACACACAATTCACCTACAAGGATTTCCATGAGAAATAGTATATGCATCTTGTCTTCTTTTGTTAGACATCAACTATGTGAATGCTTTCTACATTGCTTTCAGTTGACTAAATATATATATAATAAAATATGCAAGTTTCTATGGAAAACTAACTCCAATGTGGACAAATATCTAATAATTGGGATTTAAACTAAGCAAGAACTATATGTTCAATGAACCAAAAGATGACTGCAACGAGACTATTACAAGCAAAAAAACTTTAGTCTCGTTAAAGAGAATTGGGATGTGTGTTTGAAGACTTAACAAATTTGAGCTTCACTTGGTTTCAAGAATACTATAATATTCTCTACTTAACAAGGCCAACTAGTACATGAAGGTGGAAGCTCATCTGGCCTCACCCCCCTCCCCCTAACATCAATCTAAAGTACCCATTATCATCTAATTACATACTTCGTTCATTAATTCATCCATTTATGAACTATAACATTCAATCAATACAATCACACAACATTCATTAATATGATATAAAAATCATTAATACACAATACTAATCAAAACTTCATTAACACATAACAATATTCATTAACATAAAATAAAAATCTGTATTAATATGCATCATTCATACATAATTACTTAAAACAAAGTTCTTTCATTATCCAACAAGGTTTATCAAAGAAGATTTTTAAAACATCATTTCTTTTTTTTGTTTTTTTGATCTATCTTAAGAAAAGTGCTCATAGGGACATCCATATCTACTTCATTCTCCTCCTCTTCTGGCATGTTTAATGTTAAATTATGATGGCTCCTTCTCTTTGGAGGAGCAGGAGGTTGCTGCACTAAAGGGGGCTCTGTTGCAAGAACAAGTGAATGCGATAAATTGGCATACTCTTTTTCTTTTTCTAACTGTTACAAGTTTGTAATTAAGTACGAGTACAACATAAAATGTATTTTTCTTACCTGAAAATGCCACATCATGTACATTAAAATTTTGATTTGCCATCGCATCAACATGTTGAACACTTGGAACATGGTCCAGTCCTTTAGCATGATGTTCAACATGCTCTGAAATATTCAAAAAAGGGATACACGTCAAATTCCAATTGAAGATGTTAAATTGTATTCATAATTGCATAATTAATTTCCAATAGAAAATTAATACCTCCACCACTATAATGCACATCATGGCCTTCGTCAGGAGCAGGTTCTGTTGTAGGATATGAAGGCTGCAGTAAAATGTTATGCACATTGTTATGTAGTCAATTTACATTTAAAACTAATACCAAAAATGAATCTTCTCAACTATTTAATTTCATTTACTTTTCATTTGACCAATTTACCTGTGAGATATCATTTGGTGCACTGGATTCTTGGGCAAGGCTTACAGATTCTTCATGTAGGCATGCAACCACAACTTTATAGCCTTCCTTCAAGGCAATTTTTCAATCTTCATCTATGACCTCCACATTGAAATCTGTGCCTTGTGGTTTTTTCTTGATAACATCAATTTTCCATGTATGGTTTCATTAAACAAAATTGTTTGCAACATTATATTAAAAAAAAAAACAAAATTCATTGCTCTACTTACAAGTCGAGACTGTAGATTCATATAGCCACCAGAGCCAAGTTTGTGTTGGCCAACCTTTTCTGTTCTCGCTTTTGTAGTCACGGATGTGTCCTGCAATCTATGAATAATTTCAAACATCTTAGATTATATATTTACAAATATCAATAATTAGTGCATGATTACAATGTACTTAATACTATAATGACATACCTCTTTTTGCCCTGTGCTGCTTCATTATCTCTATCTTCACATAGCCTTTTCTCCTTTGCATCTTCTATTATTTCATTCCACTCCATTGGTGGAATCATAGGAGGACGGTTTAACTTTGGGTTATCCTTAAGACCCCTTCTATATTGATCCCTCACAGTCTTTATATGCTTTGCCGCTCTTTTCAAAAGTAGGCCAGTGTCAATAATGTTTTTCCCAAATTTCTCCTCAATGGATGCAATCAGCTGATTTTTTAATTCTCCAGCTTGTAAATTCCACTTTTTTAAAAACAAATAGATTGTTATATCAATAACTTTAATATATTACAATAAATAGAAGAAAATAAAAATTATGTAGCAATGATATGAAACTACGTACCTTTTATGTATGGTGGGTCCAAACAGTCTCAATGTCATATGAAAAAGATGTTCAAAGAAAGCATTATTACCTACAAAAACATAAAGGATTTATCAGTCCAAAATGAGTAATGTAAAAGTAAACTAAATTTAAACTTTAAAAAATATCAATTTTAAAGCACCTCAAAGCTTTCGTTCTCTTAATGGAAACATAGTTTTCTTATTCAGCAACAATGTCCCTTCATACAAACCAGTACTAATCACATGAACTGCTCTAGGAAATGGATCAGCTTTAGTAGCACTGCTCTCTATTGCTCTATCAACTGAAACATCATAAAAATTAAATGAAAATTTTAGTACTACTCTCTGTTGGTCTACCTCCCTGCCTATGTCCATGTCTCTCTATGTGTGGCTATATATATATGTATGTATGTATGTATGCATGGTGTGTGTATGCATGTGTTTGTGTGTATGCAAGCTTCTGTAGAAATCATTTAAGCACTAATGTGCTACTTCGTTGTTCATCAACTTGTAGAAAGACATTACAAAATATAGCACATTACAAAATATAGCAAAATAAGGTTTTACCAGTTCTACTGGGCATAGACAATAATGTTTGCATGGTCCTTGTTGCCGACAATGCAACAGGCAATAGTGGACTGCCAACTGAAGGAGGAGTCCGCACTTCATCATGAGCTGAAGAATAGAATATTTTTAGCAAAGAAATTTGCAATGGATAAAGATCAAATGGGATAATAGTGAGAAATGTCGACAAAAAAAAGGTAAGTGTTATAATGTTGATCAAAACAAACAAAGTGTTACTTACATGAAGGTACTATGAAACAACCTTGACCATGTTCAGCATGTGATGTCGCAACTGGCACATATGTCTATACAAGAACACATTAAATTAGAGATCATGATCCATAATATACTATAAAATATTAATATCTATTGAACTTCTATTACTGTTTTAGTCGAATTACTGCTTACTTTCAAAGATTGGATTCTACGGTCCAGTTCTATTCTCAGTGCCTCTTTCTCCTCACTTCTGTCACCCTTGATGATAATTTGAACAAGCTCATCAGTGTATCTTTGTGTAATTTTTTGGGTGATGAATACAGGGTTAGTACTAAGGCCAATGTCATGTAGATATGACGCCCGTATTTCAGATTGCATTTGATCAACGATCATTGTAGCTTTTTCCTATCAGTTGTGACATCAAATATTCGTATACTTTCATCAAAATAACTCCAAAGCCATAAAGAAAATAACATAATAATAGGACATTTGTTTCTATATTAACATTAAAATTTATAATAATTAATGTTTACCTCTACTGAAGGTGTCTGACATGGTGCATCCATATCGCCTTGTGAAAAAAATTAGAAAGTCTTAAAAATCAGCAGTGAAATTAAAGTAATAGACTTACAGAAAAATATATTAATAATAAAGTAGATTGTATATGTAAATCATTTTTCTTAAGTTAAAAATTTAGTGTAACTAATGTTTATATCTAAAACAATATTTGGCATGTTCTACTTAATGTTTATATGTGCACATATGGTTTGGAAAGAAATATTTGGTCCTACAAGACCCCATCATAGTTGAAATTGATCATACTTGAAGATTTCATTGATCATCATGATCGTCATCCATGTCATCATCATCATCATCATCATCATCATAATCATCACCATCATCGTACTTGTCACTTTAATCGTCATCATCACCACCACCATCTTCATCACCATCATCATCCTCTTGATCACTATCATCATCATGACCATCATCGCCATGATCATCACGATCTTTGTCACCATGATCATGATCATCATCAGCATCATCATCATCATTATCACCATTATCGTTAGCATGACCAAAATTATCACCATCTTCTTCTTCTTCATCACTGGGTAACTATTGTTCCTAATAATCATTTACTTCCTTTTGTGCTTCTTCAATATCTTCTTCTTCGATCACATTATAATTTACCAGCCTTCCTCTTGGGTCATGTCTAACAATAAATGACCAACCTGGTTTTTCTGGAACACCAAAGTAAAACAATTGCTCGCATTGACTTGGAAGAACATAGGGCTCATCTCCGACTGGCTCAAATGACCTTGTATTAATCATAGCAAATCCACCGTCATGTTCAATAATAGTCCTATTGGGATCATTTTGATTCAGTCGTAACCTAAAAAATTTGACAAAAAATAGAACTATTTTGAATGAATTAAAGTCAGACTCAAGTATATCATCCAAAATGCCATAGTATCAATATTCAGATTGTTGAGGATGTATATCAATTCTAGATGAAATATTGGTGACTGTGAAGACAACACTTATCCCAGAATCACACATTTTCTTCATTTCATCTAACATTTTTGTGCAGAATTTATAGCCATGGTAGTACATAGCTTTGTGTTGTTTGACTTGCAATTATTCAAACATGTCAAGAATCTTCTCATTGATCTGTGAGTTGATATTAAACTTATGTCTCATGATTAGTAATCTTATGCATACCTTTGTATCTCTTAAGCCATATATTAGATCAAGTACCATTGGCGTAACATTGGGATCTTCGTTACGATGAGCTTCTTTAACCAATGATGCAACACCATCCCATGTTAATGAGCGACCATTTTCTTGAGACTGTTCAATCCACACTGTCATCCAATCAAGATTGTTTGCAATATACAAGTGTAGTGCATCCCACTCATGACCGACTATAAAGAAGACAATTACACCAGTTAGAAACAACTTATATATATTGATGATGGATAAGAATTGTTAAATTACAAAAAAAAATTTATAATTACCTCTCACCCTCCTCAATCTACCTTTCCCCGTCAGGTACTCCCCTTTGAATTTGTCATTATAGTTGGGATCCCAAATGCGATCTAGATGGACACCTGTTGCAAACTTTGGAAGATATTCATTGATATACACCATGGTCTGGTATATCATATATCCCTCTATCATAGAACCCTCAGGACATGCTCTTTGTCGAACCAAGCCCTTCATAAATTTCAAATGCCTCTCAATCATCCACATTGATCTAGCTTGTACAGGTCCACACAATTCAATCTTCTCAACTTGATGTATGAGGTAGTGTTCTTGAGCATTGAAAAATGTTGGAGGTAAACACTTTTGCATTTCACACATAAGCTGTGGAATTTTTCTCTTCCAATATTTTATATCTTTTTTATCAATTTCTTTAGATGATAACCACCTAAATGATATTCAATATGCAAAAACACATAGAGGAGATTTCAAATAAAATTATACAATATATTTCAGATAAAAAGCTACAAATCTAAGAAAAAAAACTCTTGTAACCTCATGTATTTTCCAAGATCATATATAACTTGTTTAATACTATTGTCAAACTGTTGTGGAAGGGATAGAGGTAGGACAAACTGTAATCATTAAAAAATGATCATTTCAATATATTATTAAATAATGCAACTGGTACTACATTCAATGTTACAAATATGCTGTAAATAGAAAACATGACTTACCTTGAGGAAGGTATGCCAATCATGTGTCTTCAACCTTGGCCCAAAATCACCTTTCTTTGATAGAAGAGTGCTTATATTTGCAGCAATTTCTGTTGGAAAATTTGTTTTTTTTATAACTTCTTTTAATGCATCACTTTGTTGCTCTGTTAATAATCAAGGAAGGACCCTTGTATTTATGCGGTCTCCATTCCTATTTGATTCAATGAAAACTTTTAGTGCATGATTAGATTCATGAATGTTAGTACAAATTTTAGCAATTTGTTCTCTATCATGCCTTCCATCCAAAATTTTCCATAGTGTCTCTGTTACATTCTTTCCAATATGCATAGCATCAAACAAATGCATGATTGGGAGATCCTTGTAGTATGGTGACCTACTAAATTGAGTAGGATAACTTTTCATTCCTCTAGGAAGTTGGTCATTGATACCTTGACGACCTTCATGAGCATCAATTACAGCATTAGTAAATATAAGACAATATCGAAATACAAATTCTAAACTTTGGACGACAAATTGGACATTACCTCGACGATTTAGTCGATCGTATTCCAACTTCAATAAATGAGGTGTCATTCTTCGTGGCCTTGATGATGTCTCTTCTTTCCCATTGAAAAGATGTTTTTCGACAATTTGACACCTATGATTATTGTGGAAAAAGTGTCTAAACTCATCAAACACCTGCTTTCCTAAACTTCTCGAATGACGACATTTCATCTTCGAACCACAAACTGGACATGCAAATTTTCCCTTTGTCTAAAGACCTAAAAGGTCATGTATAATTGGATCATGTGCAATTATCATGTGCAACTTAAGCATTTGATAGTAATGTGTAAGCACTATAACAGACCAAAAATATGTGATCTTAACAATATAACATACTGCAAAAATGAGTTAGCCCAGAGGCATCATGTATTGTCCATACAAGCATTGCATGGAATTGAAATTGTCGATGTCCTATCGATCTAGAGATGTCATACATAGTGATGCCATTCCATAACTTTAACAACTCGTCAATTAGGGGCTCAATATACACGTTCATATCTTTAACTTTTTATTTACCTAGCAATTGAATGAATATAAACATTACGTAATTATTATAACCATTTTCATGCACTATTTATAAATTAATTTAGATAACTATAAAAAAAAATACCTAGCACAATCATTGAAAACATTATGTGCTCCCTCTTTATGGACATCCAAGGAGGAATGTTATTGTTAATAACAAAAATAAGCCATATTGAGTAAATAGATCTCATATCTCCATATGGATTGACACCATCCATCGCCAATGAAAGTTTCAGATTACGAGGTTCTTCTTTAAAGTGTGACCATGTTTCTTCTATCTCTTTAAATGTAGAACCATCGGCAGGCATTCACATAATGTCATCCTGACTTCTATTGCGTGCATGGTAATCCATAAATTGTGCCAAGCTAGCACACCTGAATAACCATTCCAGACATGGAATAATGGGAATGTACCAAAGAACCTTGTGAGGCACTTTTTTTGTTATTTGATCTAACTGATATCTACTAACATCACAATCAAGACATTCTGTTGCAAATTCATGTTGTTTATGATATAGAATGTGATAATTGGGATATGCATGTATTGTCTGATACTTCATTCCAATCTAATCCATAATGTTAGATAATTCTCGGTACGAACAAGGAAAAATGTTTGATGGTGGTAACAAAAACTCACTAATAAACCTACAACAACAAATATGCATTGTTAATATAATGAATAGTAATTGTATGCTAACCTTGAAGATGACAAAAATGAGATACCTTAGCATACGTGACATTGCTACATTGGATATGCTGTTCATAACCTTTAAGTTCACCAACAACCCTATAGCTGACAGTAGAGTTGTTTGGGAGCCTGGGTATAAGGGCTTGTGTGCCTTCTCAAGTAAAGGTATATCAAGACAATCTTCATCATTATTATTAGATTCACTAGTACCATCATTGTGAGCCTCTTCATCACTTGCCCCAATACCATCTTCTGGAATCATGTCCTCTGGCAAATTATTATCTTCTTCCATGGGAGCATTATCCTCAACTTGGATATTCACACCTCCATGTTCCTCCAGTAGGAAATACACATTCAGCAATGGACGAAAATTGTGGCCTCCTTCAACATGACCATATTGCCTACAATGACTTTGGGTTGTTGTGATTAGAATTCTTTGATTCTTTAAACCCTTACACTTTTTGCAAGGACAATAACATTTATCAGGTTTTCTTCAGAATTGAGCCCACAATGTAGCCATTGTCTCATTATTTTCTTCTAGATTCATATTGTTAGGTGTGGTCTTTCTTCATAGGAAAATATACCTACAAATAAATTGGACATGTTGTGATTAATGTTTATATCTACACATATGCTTTTTGTTAATTAATGTTTTCAAATGTAACTAAAATGATTACAAACATATCAAAAAGGACCTTCACAGGGTCTTATTACATCAATTGTTCTAACATGGTCATGTTGGTTATCTTGAGACCTTAATGTCTTGTCATGCCTTCAACCTTGACCTTAATGCTCCTGCATCATTCTCCCAAGGATCAAGGAAAGTTGGATCATCATGGAATTGAGTAGGCAGACCTTCTAGGAAGTTGCAATACTTCAACCTTGTAAGTGTCACATCAATGCAATGGGTACTAAACAAACAATTTAAGTTGATGAGAAATGGTTGTTATGAATTCAAATTGTAAGCATCACCTCAATGCATTGGGTATTAAACAAACAATTCAAGCTGATGAGTATGGGTTTTTATGAACCACAACTCATGAAATATGCATTAAGTCCATACCTACTGTTTACAATGAGTATGGGTTTTTTTTCTAAGAATATACCTGTTGTTTACAGTTAGTAAGTTTCTATATCCTCTAACAAATTTGAAGCAATAAGCCAAAGTCACACGGTTGAAGATGATCATTGTCCCCTCAAAGCGCCATCGTTTGATAAATTGTTGGATTGAAATATGATCTAGAAAGGGCCTTTCCACATAGTATGTTGCCACTATTTGGCAATCATCGATCATGTGGTTATTGCAAAGAGGCTAAGGACCAAACATGGAATCATGGAGATAGTGCATGGATGTACAAGGAAAATTTGTTGCTCTTTAGCTACTAATCTTGCTTTTTGCTTATCAATTAAAACATTATTTTTAAACTTGATCTTAATACTTTTTATAATCAATGGCTTTCTTTCCAATGTCTATCTCTCGACTCAACACATTTTTTCATTTTTCTTTCCTTCTCGCTTCATCATAAATACTTGGTTCACAAGCACTTGCTAAGATTATGAAGTGGACAATGACTTTCAATCTAGATAATCAAATGTTTGGCTCAACTTTTTTGGGTAAGTGTGATGATATGTAGTGCACTATAAATTTTATCTTCAATGAAAGGATTAGCAGCTTTAATTTTCAAATGGTGATCAACTAGAACTAGCTAACAATCTAACCTAAAAAATACATTTTATGCCAAATTCCAATAATAGTTAAAGACATTTAGCTATTGGAAAATGGCAAGATTATGTCTTATTTCAGATATGCAATAAAATGGGCAAGAAATGTTGAAGAACGTTAAGTTTTTATCCACCAAAACATGAGTAAAATTGTATAAACTGAATGTATTTTAAAAAATAATGTCAATTCCCTTCAAAAGAAATATTTTGCATGCAACTTACTTGCTGAAGATATTTCAAGTTCAGCAACTCTTTAATCGCAGGATCCACAATAGTTGGAAGCTTTGACCTGTCTGTCAGTTGTGGCTTGGCCTATAACAACAAAAAATTCTTAGTATATGCATCTCAACATTTAAAAAATACATCAAGCAATTCAGGTCAGTTACAGTCTATAAATTAATTGGCATTTCTTTCTTCTTTAACATATTCAACAATCAAGTACAATTAATAGGAATATAAGAGCAAAACTTGGAATTCTACTAATGTCATCAATGTTAATCTTGGGTACTAGTACAAAGCCAGTAAGAAATCTGTAGTTGTACCAACCAAGATATTTACAAGACTTGATCACAAAAGGTTCATTTAGCACAAAACAACTTCAAAAATATTGTATATATAAACTCTTTGACACTGTCAAAGGGAACAATTATTTTAATGATGTTTTACGTAAGAATTGCTAGAGGAAATGATAAGCATGAAATATCTTCAAGTTTTGACACTAAGGAATTGAAACATCCACACTTAGGAATTGCCTGGAGTATTTAAAGAGTGTGTATCCCACAAATAAAATTGGTATAAATGTTACAACCACCAAATTTGGAGGGCATAGAAATTCAGTCATCACTATCCTATGTAGTACACTTAATTTCATATGTTGGAATCATTTTGTGACTTGTACACATGATAGTCCAATAGTTTTTAATGTCATCTTCATCACAATTTTTCTATGATAGTCTAATAGTTATAGGTGGCATCTTCATCACAATTTTTCCATGATAGTTTTGTTGGTCTGAATTTTTGCATAATCGAATTCCTTTGTCCAAGGTATAGAAGAATTCAGATTGGGATCCACTTATGGTGAATAGGGTTTCTAGCCAAGTCATATTTTGTAGGTCTTTGAAGCAATTTTTTGTCGAAACCCTAGGTCTTGTTTTATTTTAAATTTTTTGGGCACAAAACTAAAAATATGCGAAGATTCCCATCCTTTTCAAACTTTTCGCACCCTGAGTCACATCTTTTCTTTTATGTTTCTAACTGCTCGATCCCTAAAAGATCTACAGCAATCGCTATCTCACTATGAAAAGATACAAGTGTTTTACCCTTAGTGACATAGCAACCACCGCTAAGTTGAAAAGTGGTATCGTCAAGTGGAAATAAGGTGACTGAAGATTGTATTGTTTCAGAGATATTTCATCAATTTTACAAAAGACATGTCAGAACCTAAAAAGGAATTACAACATTGAGGTACAAAAGGCATCAACAAAAATCTTATCTTTTTCAATTAGTTGCTTTGTCTCTATCGGAGAAATTGGGCACTTCGCTGTTAGTGACATGATGCCTTCACCAAAAATAATGGCCGGCAGTCACTTTTAAATTTTTCGATGATCGTAAGTTTTTTCAGGTTGCGTGGTGCACGTGCTATTTTATTATGTGTCAGATGCATTAACGAGGGTAGTTATGAATTCACTCACCTTTATCTTTCTGACCCTAAATTTTGATGAGTCACTAGAAATCACTATGTTGCTATCAGAGAATTGGTGTCTCTCACCGTTAGTGACATAGCACCCAAATGGAAAGTAGTACTGCGGCAACTTTTCAGAGTAAGTGGGTACCAGAAAGTACTCCATCAGATATCAATTATAAAGCTTTGGAACACGCTGGCATCTAATGGGCTACATGTATACGTCGAGAAAAGAAAAGACACTGGGATTCACTGTCGCTATTGGGAACTTGTTCTTCTTGCCATTAGCGACATAGCGCCCGGTCGAGAAATAAAAAAATATGGGCCCCAAGAAGTAGGTAATATAGCCAGGATTTCATCACGTCATCAATGATTGGACCCACGCCTTGTTCACAAAATATATGAAAGACTGATCGTCAGATCTATCTCAGATCCATGATCATCGCTATCTTGCTATGGCGAGTTGTACAAATGTTACGAATAGCGACATGGCGACAAGGGGCCCACCATATTTCTTTTGAGCAATGCATCAAATGTCATCTGCATGATCAAATCAGGATCAATGACGGGCACTATCTCGCTATGGCAAGGTGCTCACTGTATCACCTATTTTAGTAGAGTAAAATGAACACTAATCTATAAAAAGCATTCTCAATACTAAAAACAAGTAAACACTTAATATAGGACCAAAGAAGGAAAAATTGAGGAAAGTAGACCAAAGATGGTAAACTCCTCAAGTGCTTCTCATGATGACGAAGCTATGTCCCTGATGGATAATGGATGTATGCTCATGATGTGCTCAAGCTCCAAATGGATGAGTGATAATCAAATATGAGTGTGGATGAATGATTCAACAATGAAGATGTGGAGGGTTTTCAGCATTATAATAGTATTTTGGTAGTTTTTAGGCTCTCAAAATAGCATTATAAGTTTTCTTCAAAAGTGGATGATTTTAGTGAAGGAAGAGGCTTCTATTTATAGGCCAAGGGGTGGAAGGATGGATGGTCAAGATGCAAGGATGGCAAGATGGTGAGGGAGGGCTAGAATGCACTCAAAGGGGAGCACATGGATTGTGCTTGTTTAAAGCCAATTAGGAGGTGACACATGTCATAGGGTGATTGGGTGTGAGAGGGTAGGATATGGGTTGGTCAAAGGAGTAATGAGGGAGGTTGAGCCATAAATGGGGATGGTTGGGTCAAATAGAGATGGTTGGGTCATAAATAGAGATGGTTGGGAGGAGGATGAGATTATTGACTTTGGCTTGGGTTATAAATAGAGATGGTTGGGAGGAGGATGAGATTGTTGACTTTGGCTTGGGTTAGCAAGTCTTAACCCTTGCTTAAGTTGTGCACATGATTAGAAGAGGGATTAGGATTAGCTTAGGAGTTGGCTAACCTTTTATAGGGAATGTGACAAGTTTAGAGGGGGGATTAGGATTAGAATTGACATCTTCTAGAAGAGTCTAGGCTTCTAGGATGAGGATAAATAAGGTTTTTTTATAAAATAAATAAGGTTTTATTTATGTCAAGGGTTTGGGTTGAGGAGATATTTATTAAAATATTTTTAATAAATATGAAGATTAATATTTAATCTTAATTACATATTTTGAGTTGGGATTAGGGTTAGGAAATGATGAGATTAGCCTTTAATCGAAATTAAAGAAGGATTAGAAGATTTTGGAAGAGGTTAGTGGTCTTAAGGAAATTGGCCAAGTTTTGGGCAAAAAATAAATAAATAATTTATTTTGGGATTTTTGGTCAATTTATTAATTAAATAATTAATAAATAAGGAAATAATGTTTAAATAAGATTTAAACATTTTTGGGAGGGATTTCTTAATTAAATATGTTTAATTAAGATAAAGGGATTTAATGGTATAAAAATAAATAAATAAATTAAATAATTAAATAATTAATAAATGATGATGTCATCAAAGATTTTTTCAGAAAATAAAAATACTTTATTTTCTAAAGATTTTTTAGGTGTCTACATTTTGCCCCTCTTTGAGATAGTGTTGGATCAATACTATTTCAAAGAAGTTTGAAGATAGACAACACGAAGGAAAGTTTGATAGCAACATGATTGCCCCAGTCTTGAATAGAAGAAGAGAGAGTGGACTGTGTGATGCCCCCTCAAGAAGATGGTAGGGAGAGAAGGTGAGGTCTAGTAGCTTCTGGAAAGGTACAAGAATTTAGGACAAGAGGAGGACTGAGGGTAGCTAAAAGAGGTGATTCAAGGAAGTTATGGGAGAATGATACAAAGGAAAACCTTGTGCACAAGGATAACCAATGGGTAAGAACATTGGCTCTAGGGAGAGGGGAGAGGGTGATTGGTTTTCTTAATTGAACCCAGGGAAGTGAGTTGGAAGATAGGAGATTTGGGGAGATTATGATTCAAGCATTTATGATTGGGGATGACTAAGATTACAATTGATGTAGGAGCTATGATTAGGATTGATGAAGGAACTATGATTATGATTGATAAAGGAGCTATGACCATGATTGATGAAGAACTACGATTATGATTGATGAAGGAACTATGATTATGATTGATGAATGAGCTAAGATTATGATTGATGAAGGAGCTAAGATTATGATTGACAAAGGAGCTAAGATTATGATTGATGAAGGATTAGATACCATGGGATTGATAGGAGATATGATTGGGCTATGGATAAAACTGTTCGATCAGGATTGTAAGACTAATTGGATGGGATGCTTGGATAGGATGGGATATTTTGATAAGATGGGAGGATTAAGAAATCCATTGAAGCTTGAGCGTGTGGGTGTTCCAAAGGGGAGCACCACCATGTAGTTGAGCACTTATTTTGATATAGGAATATTGAGAATATGCCAAGGTTACTAAGAACATCAAGGCCTTTTTACCAATATTACATAGGACTGACATGAAACAAACATGCAAGGATTGCCCCAACATCACACTGGAATCCCGAAAGAATCAGAGTGGAAATGATATTGGGTAATCCACAAGAAAAAAATATTTCCCAAGTGCACCATGTAACCACAAGTGATCACATGTTTGGAATATGCAAGGGTCATATTCGACTAACTCACAAGTAGAAAAGAAAAAGAAAGAGACCTGATCAAAACCTTGTTCTTGAATTGCCCCATTCATAGCACACCATGATATAAAAGATCATGGCGAACATGAGGAGAGAACAACCCAAATCACTTGGAAGAGATACTTTAAGAACCAAAAGTGAAATCCTGAAAAGAAAATAAATCGAAAGAAAATGTAATCCACGAAAAAGTAACCTTTTGCCAAAGAGATCCGTAGGACTGGATACTAATAGACCAAGATCAAATGAGAGGAAGGATGTAGCTTGCAAGGATCTATTGGTAAAATCAAGGACTAGGATGAGCTGGGAAATCAGAACTATGTAGGACAACATTTTGATGACAAGGGATCTCGTTCAAGGATTCGCAAAGGCATCTAACCAAGAGAACAAAATTTTTTTATTTGTATTTGATTTTATGGATCAAGCATGAATGGATGTGAAGAGATGAGAAATATACAATGATACCAAGTGAAGGACTGACATGAAAGGATGGGACAGTGGAAAAACCAAAGTATTTACAAGGGATGACCGTACAAAAGTTCAACATGATAGGATAGTGGCAGGAAAGAGGAAGATGAGAAGATTAGTAGATAGTGCGATGAAAAGCGTGACAAGCTAGTGGAAAGAGGTAGGATATAGCATACTATTATGATAGGGGAGGGGAGCTATGGAAAGGATGGAAGTAGTTGCTGACTTGACAATTATGATGGCGGGTATTGAAGCTTGTTGCCGAAGATATGGATAGCGTGTAATGGAAGCAATGGAGAATGTGGTTGGTTCTATAAAAGGCGAGTGAATTTGATGAAAGATGAACAACAAGAAGTGTTAGCTGAAGCATAGGAAAAGTGTGAGTGAAGAATTAAGCTGTGAGTGAAATATCAATGGATTCGCAAGAGCATAGAAAGAAAATGCCAAAGTTGATAGAAGGAGGAATGGGGCATGGAGTGAAGAGGAAAATGAAAGCCAAGGAGAAAGGAAATGGGTGCGAGGGTAGAAGCGGGGCATAAAGTGGAGCCAACAAGAAGGAAGAGAAACCTTGCCATGTTGAAGTGTGCGACATTGTGATCGGGGAGTGGTGGAGGCTAGCAAAAGGAATCTAGCTCAAAATCAGCTAGAAGAGGAAGAAGGAGATCCGACCTTACTACAACTATTAGTAGAAGGTGTGATGCAACAAATAAAGGTGATGGAAAAAGAGAAGGAGACAAACTTACCAAGTGTGGAAGTGTGGTTAGAGGGAGCAAGTGCAGAATATCAGCCATCTGTAGAAGAGACTCTTCCAGAAGGGGAACAAAGATCTGTGATGCGACCAACAACGGTCAAATGGAAGAAGGGAAAAAGTAATTTAGGGGATATGATGCAGAGCTCTAGGGAACAAAAGGGTGACCTAGTGTTGTCTGCATTTTGGCCATTTCAAGTATTGCAATCCGATGCTGCAGTACAAGAAGCTCATGATGCAGCGGTGGTGATGGAAAAAGCATTGGCAATGGAAAAAGAACGGGCTGACTAGGCAGAGAAAGATGCAAATTTCTTTCAAGGCCTGATTGAAAGAGCGCGAGAGGATGGTGCAAGGACGGAAGTTGAGCACCTAGGGATGATGTTAATGATGGAGCAAACAAGAGTGGAAACTATGGAGGAAACTTTGGTAGCTGAGAGAGCGGCGATGGAGAGATGTGAAAATGAATTAGTGCTCCTGTGGTCGCAAATAGAAGCGTTCAGGGAGTCAGCAATGCAGACCAATAGTTTAGCACGGAGGGCACAAGAGCAGCTAAATGCAAGTAATGCACACATTACATGGTACCAGAATTAGTTGAATATAGTGAAACATGAGAAGGAGTCAATGAAAATGCTAGCGAATAGATATGAAAGAGAACGCGATATTGCGCAGAGGACAACAACTGTTCCAGGAGCGAAAAGACTACGGGCAGAAATGAAAGATGTCATGGAGCAATTAGTGAGAGTTGCGTGAGAGGTAGCCTATTACATGGGATTATATCACCAAGCGGTCCCTTTGGAGCAAAGGAGAGGAGTTGTATACTCCAAAAAATATTTTATGGAGCAGATAAACACACTCTTGAGGTGTGGTAACATCCCGATCCCCATGGATACACTTTGGGCAGGTGTGAGGATGACTCTAGGGGCATCATCATCTGGGACGGGGTCTGAAGGAATGCCATTGTTTGGACACCCTGTCTTGCCACCTCCCCCAGGGAGACCAGAATAAAAAAGATGCCAAACATTAGTAATTAAATGGACTACTGTTGTTGCTGTCGTAGGAGAATAGAAAGTTTGTGCTTATTGTTGTGGCAATCAAAGGGACAATAGATGTTGATCATAATGTAATGTCATGTTTTGCGTGTGGGATTTTTATGTAAGATAAATGGATGTTTTTGTGTTTTTGTCGAATATTTAAATGTTTTTGGGATTTTTAATATATATTTGAATGTTTTTGTGTTTTTGGGATAAATAATGAAATAGCATGACACTTGTAAAAGTGGGAAGAATACAATTGGTAGAGTAAGGGTAACCATGACTCGTAGGTGAGAATGTCTGTGTAGATTTAGCAAGTATGACAGACAATAATAAGACAAAATGTGGGGATGTTTCTCTAGGTGTGTGATGAGATGGATGTTTATGAGGCGTGGAAAAGGCATTGGGACCTACGCAAGGCTTGTGATAGCCAAAAGAGGTCAAGAAAGGCTTGAAAAGGCCAAAAGGGGGCCTTGAAAAAGGCACTTGAGCCTAAAAGGCATCTTAGGGGCCAAAAAAGATTTTAAAAAGGCCTTGAAAAAGGTGATTGGGCCTAAAAAGGAAGTTCAGGGGCCTAAAAAAGGTGCTTGGGCCTATAAAGGCATCTCGGGGGCCAAAAAGGATCAAAATAGGGCCTTGAAAAAGGTGTTTGGGCTTAAAAAGTCAATTTGGGGGCTTGAAAAAGGCGCTTGGGCCTATAAAGGCAGTTCGAGGGCCAAAAAGGACCAAAATAGGGCCTTAAAAAAAAGTATTTGGGCCTAAAAAGGCAATTTATGGGGCTTGAAAAAGGCGCTTGGGCCTATCAAGGTAGTTCGAGGGCCAAAAAGGACCAAAATAAGGCCTTAAAAAAAAGTGTTTGGGCCTAAAAAGGCAATTTATGGGGCTTGAAAAAGGACATTTGTACCTTGGAAAAGTTATTTAAGGCCTAAAAAGGCACTAAAGTGGTTCAAAAAGGACACTTGAGCTTTGAAAAATCATTTCAGGCTTAAAAAGGTGCTAGAGTGGTCCAAAAAGGACACATGAGCTCTGAAAAAAAGCTTTTAGGCCTAAAAAGGCGCTAAAGGGGTCCAAAAAGGACACATGGGTCTTGAAAAAGGCACTAAAGGGGTCCAAAAAAGGACACATGGGTCCTAAAAAAAAGCTTTTAGGCCTAAAAAGGCGCTAAAGGGGTCCAAAAAGGATACATAGGCTTTGAAAAAGGCTTTTAGGCCTAAAAAGGCACTAAAGGGGTCCAAAAAGGACACACGGGCCTTGAAAAAAAAAGCTTTTAGGCCTAAAAAGGCGCTAAAGGGGTCCAGAAAGGACACATGGGCCTTAAAAAAGGCTTTTAGGCCTAAAAAGGCGCTAAAGGGGTCCAAAAAGGACACATGGGCCCTGAAAAAAAAGCTTTTAGGCCTAAAAAGCGCTAAAGGGGTCCAAAAAGGACACATGGGCCTTGAAAAAGGCTTTTAGGCCTAAAAAGGTGCTAAAGGGGTCCAAAAAGGACACATGAGCCTTTTGAGACAGTATTGATATATCTATTGAAACAGGGTAGACTTAAACGTGGCCACTGCAACTTAAATAAGACTCAAAATCCTTCTTGATTCATATTAATAATGGTTGCTTGGAAGGAAGGCGACAATCGGCCTTGTGGCATCTCTTTCGCTATTTGAGTTGTGCTAGATTTTCCTAAGCCTGGAATTATGTTTCAGGACATTACCATGCTTCTTCTTAATATCAATTTCTTAATATCAGAAATTGAGAGGAATTTTGGGGTGGTATTTTAATGTTTCAAGCTTTTATGGCCATATTTGTTAGTTATGACCCCCTTTCGAATGCTTTGAATTTTTTTTTTTTTTTTAATTTTTGATATTGTTTGGTCAATTTTTTAATGTTTTTGGTATTTTTGGGTAGTTTATGAATTTTTTTGGTAGTGCTGGGTGATTTTTGAATTTTTTTGGTATTGCTAGGTGATTTTTGAATTTTTTTTGGTATTTTTGGGTAGTTTATGAATTTTTTTGGTAGTGCTAGGTGATTTTTGGGTGATTTTTGAATTTTTTTTTTTGGTTTTTGTTTGATAGTTTCTGTCACTGCATTGGCTATCAGTGCTATTTTTCCCTCCATCCTTGTGGGTTTGAGTGTTTGGGTGGTTTGTGCATAATCCTCTGGCAATCTGATGGAGGACATTGAAGAGCGAGTTTGGCTTCATTTTCTAGATGTATCGATGGTCAGTAGAGGAGCGATGGGGTTGGTTCTCCTTTTGTGGTGTGAGGCAACTGGCATAGGCCTTGCAAACGGTTACAACTCCAAAAGATTTTCTTCAAGAGGTCGATGTGAAAGGGTTGTAATTTTATTGGTTTCTCATTGTGTAGGGTTTGTGAAAGGTTTTTGTTTCATGTCAAGGCCTTTATTGTGGAAAGTAAGGTGTGTGTGAAAAGGTTTGTGAGAGAAGGAAGCCCTTGTTTTTTTTTTAAATTTATTTATTTTTTGGATTTTTGGATGATTTATGAATGTTTTTGACAACTTTTTGGCAATTTTTGAAGTTGAACTAGGATTTGAATGAGATAGTGATGTTGGATTTTGCTGTAAGGCTAAAAAATATACAAGCATGAAAAGGAAATGGGTGGATGACTCTGGAATGTAAGATAGAACATAGTAGCGGATGTAGGAACTTTTGGAAAATCTTGGAAAATGGGGAGATGGGCGATGAGATGTAAAGGGGTGATACAAGAGATGGAGATCATTGATAGATAATGGAAAGGCTATAGTACACTTGGCACCTATTTGCTAGGTTTTTACCAGGGACCTATCCAAGGTGCTTGAATTGCCAAGTTTTCACCATTGGACACTTTATTTTTCCTTGCTTGATTTTGATTTGCAAATTTTTCCCTTAGGCATAGAATTTCTTGAGGTGAATAATGTTGGTAGGATCATTTAGGACTTCACCTTCAAGGGTAGATAGATGATAGGCTCCTAAGCCAAAAGATTCTATGACCACATAAGGACCAAGCCATGTGGGCTCAAACTTGCCTTTCTTTTGTTTGTCAGCTTGAACCTTCATATTCTCTTTGAGGACCATGTCACCTTCTTGAAAATTGCGTGGATGGACTTTCTTACTGAAATTACACTTAAGGTGATTCTAGTAGACCATGAGGTGGTCATAGGCCTATTTCCTTTTTTCATCAAGTAGATCAAGTTGAGTAAGTCGAGCCACTCTATATTCTTCATCAGATATCTGTCCACGTAGAGAAATGCAGAGTGATGGGAGTTCAACCTCAATAGGTAGGACTACTTCAGCACCATAGACCAAGGAGTATGGAGTTGTGCCAATGGCTGTGCGAAATGAAGTGCGGTATGCCCATAGGGCGGGATTAATTTGCAAATACCAATCACAGCCGAAGTCATTGACAACTTTCTTGAGGATTCTGAGTAGGGTTTTTATTAGTTGCCTCTGCCTGGCCATTACCTTGTGGGAAGTATGGGCTAGAAAAATGTTGATGGATATGAAGGGAAGTGCATAATTCCTCCATATTTAGGTTTTCAAAATTACCTCTGTGGTCAATGAAAATGGTAGCTGGGATGCTGAAGTGACATATGATATGATATAGGATAAACTTGGACACTTGAACTCCCATAGCAGTGACAAGGGGAACTTCTTCGACCCACTTAGTGAAGTAATCAGTGGCAATGATTATCCACTTATGCCCTTCTGAAGAAAGTGGTGCAATAAGACGAATGAGATCAAAACCCTAGCAGGCAAAAGGCCATGGTGGTGCAATGGGTTGCAAGTCCTGTGCTAGAGCTCAGATTAAATTAGCATGTTGTTGACAAGGTAAACATCGTTTCACAAATTCACATGCATCATGTTCTAGAGTAGGCCAATAGTATCCAACCCGAAGGATTTGCTTTGCTAGCACCATCTCGCTCGTGTGAGCACCACAAAGTCCAATGTGTACCTCTTTGAGAGCCATCATAGCCTCATTTTGATCTAAACATCGAGAAAGAGTATCATGATAACCACGACGATATAGGGTTTGAGCGATGATAGTGTATCGGGAAGCTCTACGTATAAGGTTTTGGCATTGGGTTGGTGTGAGGTGAGGAGATATGATACCATTTAGTAGGTAAGTATGAATTTCATTGTACCATGGGGATTGGGGACCAACCAAGATGTAGACTCGTGTTGATTCATCATTCTCATATGTGGGTTCATGCAGCTGGTCAACCAAGAATTCATATTGTGTAGCTTCAGACGACATTTCCAAGAGAGAACCAATAGTAGCCATAGCATCAACTACCTTATTCTGGAGTCTAGGTACTTGTATGCACTGGATTTGAGTAAAATGCTCCTTTAATTGATCAACTAGATTTTTGTATGGTAGTAGCTTGTCATCCTTGGTCTGATATTCATTCAATGCTTGTTTAATGATAAGCTGAGAATCACCATAAACTTGAAGCTCTGTGATATTCCATTCAATGGCAATTTTGAGGCCTGCAACAAGGGCCTCATACTCTACAATGTTATTGGTACACCAAAATTGTAGCTTGAAATATTTAGGAATATAATCGCCTTGAGGTGTAACCAAGAGTATGCCAGTGCTAGAGCCATGAGATGTATGGGAGCCATCAAAATATAGCTTCCAAAGTGATTATTCTTCTACCAAATAGAGGTATTCGTCTGGAAATTCCATGATGAGTGGGTGATCTACAACTAAGGGTGCATCAGCCAAGTGATCTACAATAGCCTAGCCTTTGATGGCCTTTCTGTCAACATATTGAATGTCAAACTCACTAAGAAGTGTAACCCATTTTGCTAGGCGTCCGGTGAGTACTGTACGAGAGAGCATATATTTTAATGGATCAATCTTTTATATCAGTTGTACAGTATGAATCAACATGCAATGACATAGCTTCTGGGTGGAAAACACTACTACTAAGCATGCCTTCTCCATTGGCGTGTAGTTGAGCTCGTAGCCCACTAATGTTTAGCTAATGTAATAAATAGATCGTTCCTTTCCTGCATCGTCAAGTTGTGCTAGAAGAGCACCTAATGCTGTGGGAGTAGCTATGATGTACAATATGAGTGGGTGCCCTGCAACTGGAGGAACCAAAATAGGCAGATTAGCTAAGTATTGCTTAATGAGCTCAAAATTGCACTGGCAAGCTAAGTCCCATTTGAAATTCTGATCTTTCTTAAGCAAGTGAGTGAAAGGTTGACACTTATCAGCAAGTTGAGAAATGAACCGTCAGACTGATTGGAGTTTTCCTTGCAAAGAACGAAGGTGCTTGAGTGTCTTAGGAGGAGCCATATCCATGATGGCTTTGACCTTCTTAGGGTCAATCTCAATACCATGCTGTGACACAATGAAGCCTATGAGCTTGCCTAAGGTGACACCGAAGACACATTTCTTTGGATTCAGCATGAGAGGATACTTTGCCAATCGATTAAACACTTCTTCTAAGTGAAATAAGTGATCAAGAGCATTGAGAGACTTTACTAAAATATCATCCACATAATCCTCAAGAATCTTATGAATTAGGTCATGGAAGATGACCGTCATGGTGAGTTGATAGGTTGCCCCAACATTCTTTAGCTCAAATGGCATCGTATTATAGTAGAATGTGCCCTAAGGTGTAGTAAATGCTATCTTATGCTGATCTTCTTCTGCTATATGAATCTGATTATATCCAGAGAAACCATCCATTAGTGACAAGAGTTCATGACTTGCGGTGAGATCTATAATCATGTCAATATTTGGTAATGGAAAGTCATCCTTCAGACAAGCCTTATTAAGATCTCTAAAATCAGCGCAGATTCTAATATCACCAGAAGGCTTGGTAACAGGTACCATGTTAGAAATCCATTTAGAGTAATCTATTGGGCAAATGATTTTGGCCTCCAACAATTTTTCTAACTCCGCTTTAACCAATAAAGCAACTTTGGGGTGCATCTTACAAAGCTTCTGCTTAACGGGCCTGGCCCCTAGATCCACTGCTAGATGGTGCATGACTAGTTTAGGGTCCAACCATGGCATGTCCTGATATGACCATGCAAAGTGGCTTATATTTTCACGAAGAACCTCAATAAGAAGATCTTCTTGTTCAGGTGGTAGAGAGGCTGCGATGTATGTGATATGTGGGATCTCTGTCAAACTAATATTTACTGGCCTATGCTCTTGCAGGGGAAGGATGAAATCTCCATCTTCAGGTGCCTTAGAGAGGTTTTCACCATCAGATACATCCTTTATTTTTATTTCATTTTTTGAGTTATCTAATGATGCTCCAGAGGAGTTTTCACCAGAGGACATTTTTCCTTAGATTTTTTGCTTTTTTGTTTCTTTTTGTATTTCCGTTTGCGATTGGAGATTTCCTCCTCCCCAAAGTAACCTGTAGGATCTAGCTTGTAGACATATGTTGATGGTGGTGGTGACCATTTATATGGTGTTTCTACCCCCATGAATTTAAGGAGCACGTGCTCAGTGGAGAACTTGTCAACATGAACGACACTTGGTTGGTCCCAATCTATGAGTTCGGGGTGAGCAAGCGGGAGGTCTATGAGATTCAAGGATAATTGGCAGAGCACAGAGGCTTCAAGGATTATTTCATCAAGGAAAATATCATCGTAAGCTTTCTTTTCAACTTCCTCAGGGATGTCTTCAACCTCAACAAGAGTGTTTTGGATGTTCGTAAAGGTGTGGCCTTCCATTGTAGTGCCCCTAGTTGCGAGGAGTCCATAGCCCAAGCCTTGAGTTTTTAGCCCTTGGTGTGCTTCTATAGGTTGTCTCATACCTAATTCCTGGCAGCCTAAACCACCTCCTTGATAATCCCATTGCTCTGTGGCCAAACGATGTGACCAGGGATATTTTTGTTTAAAGTGATCAAGAATTGCTTCACTTTTAGGAGGGGGCTCCTTGTGTAGCCATGTGTTAATGTTTGGTGCATTCTCTTCTCCATCAAGAATACCTTTGGTAATAAATGTGGTAGGGCCCATTTTTTGAAGTCGAGAGGTGGTTTTCGATATAGGCCCTTAATGTGTTGGGCATCCTTGAGTATGGGGATCAAGTGGTAGAGCACCAACAGCAAAAGCATCTATAAGACTATACTCACCACAACCTTGGTAGTTGATCTTAACCATGGAGAGGGTGGAGGCTAAAATGGTGTCTGGATCATGGCAGGTGCTAGAGGAACTGGCTGTGGTGGTGCCAATTTCAATCCCAGGATAGTGATTGATGTATGAAGCTTCAAGCGCATTGCAATAAGCAAAGGGTTCAGGATCTACGTGGATGGTTATCTCAGTGCCATTATGCAAAAATTTGATACACTGATGATATGTTGATGGAATGACCTTAATGGCATGAATCCATGGGCGATCGAGGAGGATGTTGTATGGAAGGTTTAGATCAACTACATGGCAAAGTGTTTCTTGAGTGACTGGGCCAACTCTTATAGGGAGCAAGATGGTTCCTTCAGTGGTGCACTCCAAATTGTCATAGGCCTTGATGGTGATTACTTCATTAATGATATCTACCTCAGTGTATCCTACCTATTTCATGAACTTTAAAGTACATATATTTAAAGCTGATCCATTATCTATCATGACCCTTTTAACAACAAAGTCAAAAACCATGATGGCTATGCGGAGTGGAAGGATATGATCTAGTTTAACTTTTGGGATATCAGTGGTTTTGAAGGATAAGGCACATGAGGCTGAAAGATGGCCAACCAAGTTACGAAACTCAGTGGCATTTATGTCAGAGGGGATGCGTGACTCATGTAGAGTATTTTTGAGGATCTCTTGATAAAGTGGGCTTGTTCGTAAGAGATCTAGAATGGAGATCTGGGCTAGCATGTTTCCAAGATGTTCCAAGATGTTATATTGTGGCCCTAATGAGGATGATTCTAATGGAGATGCTCTAGATGGAGGTGGTCTTGATGGTGCAAAAATAGGTGGGCCAACTATATTGAGTCTAGTCCAACGAGTAACAACTGCACATTGGGTATCTGGGCCTTTAATGTTAATGACGTTGATGGATAGCTCAACTTGTGATATGCAACTGATAAGGCTTCCATAGTCTAAATACGCTAAGGTATAGTTTTGAGACTTGTCTCAGTTATCTCGTTGTTTGCCTTGAGTATTGTTTGGTTTGTTGATAGGTGGATTTGCGGGTGCTTTTCCTAGGTTTGTATTATGAGGAGGGAAAGCATTTTGATACATCATTAATCCTACATTGGGTGAAGTTTGTGCCCCCACTGTGATTTCCTTTTGATCAATTAGGTCTTGGACATAGTCCTTGAGTTGCATGCATTTGAGAGTGGTATGTCCTTTGACATGATGGAATTTGAAAAACTCATTATCTTTATACCAAGATGCCCTAGATTGGTTTGGTTCCAAGGGTTGTGTTGGTGGATGTTGAATAAGATTATCCTTAGCTAGTTTTTCAAATATTGCATCAAGAGGTTCCCCAAATGGGGTGTATACATGAGGTTTAGTACTTGCCAAAAGTGTGATAGCATTGGTTTGATTATCATGAGTAGGTATTTGTTGATTGTTTTGTATGGGTGAGGGGTGATACACAGGGGGTTGTTGTTGATAAGTTTGTTGTTGGCAAAATGTGGTAGGAACATTGGTAGCCGCCCCAAAAATATGGACTTGTCGAGTGTCAGTGGCACCATCTGTTACCGTATTCTTGTTTTTGTTCCAATATCAAGTTTTTTCATTGCTTGGGCCTTGATCTTGGGTGTTTTCTTTGTACAATCTAATGACACCATCCTTAATGAGGCCTTGCTGAAGGCCCATTCCTTTTTCTTTGATGTCCTTTTACATTTGCAAACAATTTATAACCATATGATGAACAAGGCTTGGGTGTGCATTTTTTATAAACATCTTGACAAGATGATGCTCAGGGATGGTACACGAGATCCTTGTTGTGAGGATCTGCTAGCGTTGCAAGTATTCTGCGAGGCTTTCTCCACCTTTTTGTTTAGTGTGGACTAGGTCTACTATAGATAGTTCAGTTTCAATGAGGTGGGTATAATGAGCAACAAAGCCCTCAAAAAGTTTTGCAAATGTTTTAATAGTACCTTGAGGGATACGACAGAACCATTCCAAAGCTGGTCCTGCTAGGCTCTTGGGAAAGAGTCATATGAGGAACACATCATTATAAGCTACCTCCTGACAATGCATATAGAATTCTTTAACATGTGTGACTGGATCACTTTTCCCTCTAAATTTGTCAAACTTGGGGGTCTCAAAATTTTTAGGAAATGGTATCATCATGATGGTTTTGTCAAACGGGTATGGGAAATCATTCTCAAACTTGAAAGTTCTAGAGTCTATCTCATCTTTGAGGGCTTTAAGAGCATTTTTCATCTCTTCCCATTCAGAGTTTATAGGTGGGGGAGTGAGTGCCCCTAGCATAGGATACATGCCTGGATCTGATGGTTGTGATTGATATGAAAAACCCTGGTTGCCATATGGTGTCTATGGAAAAATAGGTTGCACAGCTAGAGGAATGGATGTTATGGGTTGTTGGAATGTGTTTTGGGTATACTGTTGCATCTGTTGAGAAGTTTGTTCATGGGGAAGATAAGTATGAGGCTGCTGCCCTATGAGATATCATTGCGTAGGTGCTTGAGCATATTGTTGGTGTGAAGACTGCGGCTGGAAGGGTGGTAAGGTGGTTAATGCCTATGCAATGCTTTGGGAATACATACCATGTCCAATATATGTGGGTTGCACTCCTGCTTGAGAGTATGACTGATTATGAGTAGGGGCAAGGTAATTATTCTGTGGTAGAGTATTCATCATAGGGAACTCTAATGGTGGGATGGTTTGGCTATTTCCCAAAGGTGACATGGAGAGATAGTTGGTAAGGGGTGGTAGTGAATAACAATGTGAAGTGGTAGATGAAAGTGTTTGAGGGGCAGACATGGCTACAGTGCTAGGGGGAAGACCAATGGTAGGTCCTTACGCTATAGAAACATTCCAAGGTCCCAAAGGAAATGAGGCAGAAGAGCTTTGGCTAGCTACAAAGGGGTTCATAGTGATGTTGGGTGGGATGGAAGATGAGCTATTTGACCCTAGTGGTGGCATTTGAGTAGTAAATAAATTGGGTGTACTGTGAGGTGGAAGTGAAAAGGTAGTGTTGTTGGATGTAAATGGAGGATTTGGGGGAGTAGGGAAATGAGTGGTTGAAGCAGAGGCAAATGATACACATGAGGTTGGTTGGGATGTAGCATTTACTAAGGGTTGAGTGAGGATGGGATGGGTGTTTTGTGGAATAGGAGCAAGCACTTGGGTTGAGGGTATATTCAGGTTTGGAGGTTTTGTCTGATGTGGTTGACATCCAGAGAAAGGATCGATAAGAATAGATGACTCTGTGACTAGTGGTTGCCACCCAAACAAAGGGTGTGTATGATCTGAAATGTCGATAGGTGGTGGATGCCCAAAGTCAAAGGAACCAACATTATCCCTTAAGAAATTTGCCATGATGGTTTCCTTGTTTCGGTCTATGATGGTATTAAGAATGGTTGCATGACCAGGTTGGTTCATGAAAGCATCAATGTCTATGGAGGAACCTGTCTCTTCGAGGATTTGTGGTGGTGGATCTGGTGGCATCATAGAAACTACAGGGTATGGCTGAGCTTGAGATGTGTTATTACTATGACTAGGATCCATGTCCTTTTTCCTTGTGTTTCTACCAAAACGAGTGGTGGGTGGCATGAAAATGCAGAATGTTCCTAGGGATGAGATGCAATAATGCAGATGGATGCAAAGGGTGAAGGCTATTCTATGCAAATGATTTCCTAGGTTGAGGCAAAACTATATGAAAAACCTAAGGAGGATTGGGTTGGGGATTCTAACTTCAAAGATATGTTGCCAAAGCATGAAAGGTCTGCTTTTCAATGTGCAAGCTTGGTGGTGATTATGTCAACTTAAGGATAGACTGATGATCCTTTAGGAAAAACATGAGATTAACCACTTGTGGATCTCAACCTTTAGCTCAAAGTGATGAGAGATGACAAGTGACAAGCCTAGATTACACTAAACAAACCTTTGTCAGAGGGATAACCTCAGTGAGACTGGTGGATTTGCAAGATGGTAGGAATGACATAATTTTTGCAAGGTGACAACAATTTTGAAGGCTTGGATGTGAATTTTTTGATTACTAGTTAGATGTTTTGGTTCTAAAGAAAAGAACTAAATGAGATGGATGAGCTAAAATTCTTAAAGGGATAACCTAGAATTGTTGGCTTACCTACAAGGATGACTCTAAAGTGAAGCTTATGCAAGAAGATGTGGAGAAACAAGGGGGTCTAATCATAGAAATCATGCCTAGTTGGTAAGGCATAAGCATTGTTAACTCCAGGATGTTGGTTAAGGTGGATAGTGCAATCTAACCAAGCATCTTGAAGGGCTTCATCGACAGCTTTGTCCTCTGCTTTGTAGAGGTTGGCAATTTGAGGGCTTGGTGTTAGTTCCTTTCTCTTGGCTGAAAGTTCTTGGTATGCCTGAGATGGCTTGAGTTTGACTTTGTGAAACTTCTGTTTGGGTTTAGGTTGTTCTAACATAAATTCTTGAATGTTCTTAGCATTGAGAGATCTTGGTTGTTCTACTTCAACCTGTTCAACTTTTGGAATAGGCAGTAACTATGCTAAGTGTGCCCTAAGCTAGGATTGACTAAGTTTGGCAAACATTCATTCAACCAATAAAAAATCAAGCAATAGATAGGAACAACTAGATAGAAGTTTTTGATTCTCAAAATGTGATACTTGTGCCAAGGAGTGTGTATGTTTTACAAATGTTTCAATCAGTCACTTCAAACACATTAACATCCTAGATGGTTGTCTACAAGGCTGACAGTTGGTTTAGCTAGGGAATCCTCAATATACCCAAGGTATGTGAGGCCCAAATTCATAGATGAAATCAAAACAATGTCACATAGCCGAGAGGAGCAGTAACCCACTTCTCCTCTTTCACTTCTCAAGGGTATAAAGTTCTTTGAGGCTTAGCCTGAGTGACAAAATCTTGATTCCAAGAGAGGTGTCTTTGGATTCACCTGCTGATCTTTATACTCCATCGAAATGCTAGAGTTGAGGTCATCCCAAGGGGTGATGAAATCCCCAAGCAAGCCTCCTAAAAAATTTAAAAAATATTTTGGATCCTAATCTTATGCACCCAAGATGGCCTCGAAAGACAACAAGGGGAGAGAAGACTTGGATGATCTTGAACTAAAAAACATGCTTGTTCTTTTACCAACTGACTCTTATGTGTGTTGATCTAGACTTTGCAAGCACTCATGTTTAAGAGACAAATTTTCAATTCCAACTTTAAATGCACCAAAAAAAGTAAAATTGATCGAAGAATGAATACAACAAGAAGAGTTAGGGTCAACAAAAGTAAACTCGTGCGCCCGGAGGCCCTCCACATCAAGTATCGATTGATTTTTCTTTGAGGCATTCAAGATTGAGTGTGAGTTTGTTTTAAGCCCAAAAAAAAGATGTGTGAAATTTGATTTCAAGCGTGCACCTGGAGGCTCTCCACGTCAAGATTTGTTCAATTTTTTTTTTTTATGCCCAAATGAAGTGTTAGCGAGACTAATGTGCATTCAAGGAATTTTCTAACTTAGAAAAGCTAATAAAAACACAAGTGGAGTTTTATTTTTATGGAGCACTTAACACCCTCTTAGGTAGACCCATCCCCATATATGGCATTGAGATTGCAACCAGGGTTAGAATGATGGGTGATTAAAGGAGGTGAGTCCAACAACAAACTCACTCAAAGCATCTTTATTTGGTTTTTATAACTTAGAAAGTTTCTAAAATGTGGATTCTTTTTATGCCCCAAAAGATGAAGTGTGAGATATTGTAATTATTAATTGACCTTTTGCATTCAAGATTGTGTTTGTCATTTTAAGCATGCATTCCAAGAAAAAATTGATTTTAATCCATGGCATTCAAGATTGATTTAAGCGACATACATTCAAAGACAAGTGTTTAAACATTCAAGTTCATCTTGGCAACATGCATTCAAAGACAAGTGTTTAAACATTCAAGTTCATTTTAGCAACATGCATTCAAAGACAAATGTTTAAAAATTCAAGTTCATTTTCCAAGAGCATTAAACCATGTAAGGAGAACTTGCAAGAAACGTGATTAGTTGGTTTCATAAAAGTCTTCAACCGATAATGCATGAGTTAGCAAATATCCCTGCAAAAACCATCAAAGTTTAGTCATTGATAGTGAAAATAAGTATTTAAAAGGCTGCAAAATATGATAGAAACCAATACCATCATGACGAGCTCGGAACCAGCTTTTCGAGGATATTTCATTTTCTGAAAATAGAGTTCGGATGCTCAAGTTATGAGCAAAACACCAAATGTTGCTTCTCAAGGCTTAAAAGGGCATGTAGAAATGATGTCATGCTGACATCATCAAAGTGCAAGTTTGAATTTCATGGCCATATGGCTGTCATAGGCATAAAAAAAAAATTGACCTGCTAACATGGCAGATCCAATGGGCGTGGACTATGCATGATTAGATAGTGATTTTAATATGATGATGCTTTACTACAACAGCCAAAACCCAATGAATGAGAGCAACGGTGTTTGGTGGTCCTCAAAGGCTGCAGGTTGTGACTACAAATGGCATTGTGGTGGCTGCCAGGTTGGTCTAGATGGGTTTGGATGGTACCTGCAAGAAACATATATGATTTTTTTTTTTTCTACAACACATATATATGAATATGTATATTTTTACCAAACTTTCACAAAAAAAAGGTGTACCCAAATTTTATTTATTTATTTATTTTTTTTGTTTTTTTTTTTAAAGAAAATTTGAAGATGAGATTAAAAAAAAAAAATTCAGGATATGTTTTCCTCCTAAATGCGTCTTTCAACCTGCACAAACAAGCAAAACACCTTGCAACACCTTCAAACAATAACAAACGTTAGATCGTTAGTTTGCAAAAAAAAAAAAAAAAAAGAAGATCGAATATGGATTGAAATGGATGAATGAATGGCCCATAGTGGGGTCCCACCGGGCGTGCCAAAATGTATCACCTATTTTAGTAGAGTAAAATGAATACTAATCTATAAAAAGCATTCTCAATACTAAAAACAAGTAAACACTTAAGATAGGACCAAAGAAGGCAAAATTGAGGAAAGTAGACCAAAGATGGTAAACTCCTCAAGTGCTTCTCATGATGATGAAGCTATGTCCCTGATGGATAGTGGATGTATACTCACAATGTGCTCAAGCTCCAAATGGATGAGTGATAATCAAATATGAGTGTGGATGAATGATTCAACATTGAAGATGTGGAGGGTTTTCAGCATTATAATAGTATTTTGGTAGTTTTTAGGCTCTCAAAATAGCATTATAAGTTTGCTTCAAAAGTGGATGATTTTAGTGAAGGAAGAGGCTTCTATTTATAGGCCAAGGGGTGGAAGGATGGATGGTCAGGATGCAAGGATGGAAAGATGGTGAGGGAGGGCTAGGATGCACTCAAAGGGGAGCACATGGATTGTGCTTTTTTAAAGCCAATTAGGAGGTGACACATGTCATAGGGTGATTGGGTGTGAGAGGGTAGCATATGGGTTGGTCAAAGGAGTAATGAGGGAGGTTGAGCCATAAATGGGGATGGTTGGGTCAAATAGAGATGGTTGGGTCATAAATAGAGATGGTTGGGAGGAGGATGAGATTATTGACTTTGGCTTGGGTTATAAATAGAGATGGTTGGGAGGAGGATGAGATTGTTGACTTTGGCTTGGGTTAGCAAGTCTTAACCCTTGCTTAAGTTGTGCACATGATTAGAAGAGGGATTAGGATTAGCTTAGGAGTTGTCTAACCTTGTTTAGGGAATGTGACAAGGTTAGAGGGGGGATTAGGATTAGAATTGACATCTTCTAGAAGAGTCTAGGCTTCTAGGATGAGGATAAATAAGGTTTTTTTTATAAAATAAATAAAGTTTTATTTATTTCAAGGGTTTGGTTTTAGGAGATATTTATTAAAATATTTTTAATAAATATGAGGCTTAATATTTAATCTTAATTAAATATTTTGAGTTGAGATTAGGGTTAGGAAATGATGAGATTAGCCTTTAATCGAAATTAAAGAAGGATTAGAAGATTTTGGAAGAGGTTAGTGGTATTAAGGAAATTGGCCAAGTTTTGGGCAAAAAATAAATAAATAATTTATTTTGGGATTTTTGGTCAATTTATTAATTAAATAATTAATAAATAAAGAAATAATGTTTAAATAAGAGTTAAACATTTTTGGGAGGGATTTCTTAATTAAATATTTTTAATTAAGATAAAGGGATTTAATGGCATAAAAATAAATAAATAAATAAATTAATAAATGATGATGTCATCAGAGATTTTTTCAGAAAATAAAAATATTTTATTTTCTAAAGAATTTTTAGGTGTCTACACTCACTCGTTATGTATAGCAAGATAGCGCCTAAGTGACACGTGTCCTCAGAATTTTGTGGGTCCAGTTCAGAGGTGCCAACAATGAAGGAAAGGTACACATGGCAAATTTTTATTGGGTTGACTGCCAGCTTGTCAAGAGGAACATGAGTCATCTTTTCTTGCATCCCTAGATCGTAGGATTTTTTGTAAATCCACGGTGTAAATTTGAATATAGAAGGTGATGCCACCCTGTGAATTTATGAGAGATGAAAGCTTCACATGTGAAGAAAAATAGAGTATAACAGAGAAGATTTTCTTAATTCCATTGTACTCAAACAAAGATTCAGAGCATTTCTAAGCAGAAACATTTGTTGAGAAGACCATGCTGGATTCGGTAAGATTGTGAAGCAGTTTGTTAGTAGAAAGATTGCAGTAACACTCAGAAGAACTAGAGCAAAATTCAAAGTAAGTACTTGCATTATAATCCTCCCGCTATTTCAATTCCTTCGAGAGTTAATTAAAATGGCTCCAAAATAGAAAGTGTTTTTTGGTCAAGAGAACTATTTGGATAGGAATGTCCACGATGATTTTCTTGAACTGCTCCATTCTTCCACTGTTGAAACTATAGAAGTTAAGAGGCTAACTTCATTAAACCCTAGGCTAAAAATAGCAGATGGGCTGTATGACAAAGGAAATTGGGTTAGGGATGTAACAACTTCACAGACTGGTCTTGTTTTATCCAAAAAATGGTTTTCAGAGAGGAACCTTTTTGCCCCACATGCCAACATCTGGAATTTTAGTCTAGGGAAAATGGTGGTTCCTAGTGTTTTCATGGATTATGATCTTTTGGAAGCTGTAGCTAAGAATTATGACCAAGCCCTTAGGGTAGTGAGGAGAACTGATGATGAAATCTTGATTACAAGTAGCGCAGAGGAGATTAGGGAAGTTTTCAGTTTAGGGCCTGTCACTGATTATCATGTGCCCATTGATTTGAAAGGGTTAGAAAATGAGTATATGTCTAAGAGAGATGCAATTAGGCAAGGAGCACTGAGCGCACACATAGGTAGAATTGGAACACTACCAGCAATAATAGCATCCTCCATGGAGCCTTTTAAAAGGGCATACTTCAATTCTAGGGCTATAGAAATATATAGGTCATTGTGTAAAGTTTTTGGGAGAGATGAAGAAGAGTTCATGCCTATGGATTTTATGTATATGATTACATAGATTTCCTCTTTTGGTGTGGATATAATTTTTGATTTTGCTTCTTACTTAGCTGAGGAGATTCACATTGGACTTATTGGAATTGCTAAGGGTAAGGTGGAAAAAACTTTTGGCCATTATTCTCTGTTAATGCATGTGTTCTTATTCAAGGGAGTAACATATTTTAGTAAATAAATGGAATTAGATAGAGAAGAGAGTCGGGGAGCATTACCAGTTCAATTGTGGAGTGCAGATATGACTTGGGATGTAGAGAATGCTAGTTTTGTCAGGTTTGATAGGTATTTCACTTCAAAGCTAAGATGCCTCCTATTAAGGGACAATCCTAGAATCCCCAAAGCATTAATGAATCTCATTAGGCCTATGGACAACCCAAGTGGTTTGAAAGTTTCACATAATTGGGGAGATGTCATTCCATATTCTGTTTCTACTGTATTTAGAATATATGGTTTTAAAGGAAGCCCTCACGTACTACCCTACCAAGTGCCTTTGAAGGTAGGAGTTGTTGAGATATTGTGGCAGCTGGGAGGAGTGGAGGAAGCCCTTCTATTGAAAAGACAAAAGGGGTCAATTTTTCCTCGTTACACAGTGGCTCATCATTTTGTAATCACAAAAGGAGGTTGGCTTTCTCTGGACAAGATTTTGAATCCTTATAAGATGGCCACTTCCCATCCTCATTTTTGTGATTCTGAAGGATTTTATCATTTGGCTCTGAGGCAGAGAATTAAGCTTGGTAAAATTGAGCATGAATTTTATTTTCCTGAAGACTTAATAAGAAATGAGTACTCCTTGCAGGAGCAAGAGACTAGGAAAGAAAAGTGGGAAGTCTTTTCTAAAATTTTGGATTTCATTCATTGTTTTGATCCAGATTATAGTCCTTTGGATGATGCAGTTACAAATGTAGATAAGATGAGAAAAATTATGAATAATTTTCATAAAATAATAGAGGCAATGAATGAAAATAAGCAATTCTTTATTAGGTTCTACTCAAATAAGGCCAAGGAAGTAACGGGAAGATTGGGTTTTACTCCCAATATAAGGGCAGGTCAATTAACTGTCCAAAAAAGGTTGGGATATACTATTGTTCAAATAAAAAGAACACAGTGGACAAAGGCAAACAAATAATTGAGTCCACTAGTAGGGTTTTGGAAGAGAGGCCTATTGAGCCCTCCCTTAAGAGGAGGAAAATAATAAGAGAGGAGGATTCTCATGTTGAGGAGTATTCACCTTCACAAACCCCTTTGAGAATCGGGGAGGAGCAACTCACGATTGAGCAAATTGAACAAATTGGATCACAAGGGGGAGTTTTTGTCACTCAAGCAGAGATCGATGAAGGGAACCCCCAAGAACCTCCTGTGCCAAGCCTCGAGCTGACTGTAGCTGATTTTAAGGGAAGGGAATTAGACCCTATTTTGGAACAAGCCAACTAGCAATTTTTGTCAGATGACAGTTTTGTAAGGTCTAGGGCTTTCCATCAATTTGCTTGGAGGGCAAACATCCACAATTTTGAGGAAAGATGTAAGAACATGAAAATAGAGCATCCAGAAATGGATGAAGCCTCCATCCAAAATCAAATAAAGGAGAAAATGATGCAAGAATTCTAAAACATTACCCCTGAGGAGGGAAGGAAAATGGTAAAAACTTCTAACATACTATTGTTTCCTAGTTGGGATATTGTAGATGCATTGATTTTCAACTCTATTTCTAATAGACTGGAGTTACAAAACCCAAATAAAAAGGAATTTGTAGGGACTGCATTTAGTGATGATCAAGCTGCTCTTGTTATGTGGTCATTAAGAAGAGGATCTAGGATTGTATCAGCACAACCTGATGGTTCAGGACTGATAGGGAATATTATTGTGAGGAGAGTTGCTGATACCTCACACGTATAGGCAGCCCACATGAATGTGGATTATTCTCAGTTTTCCTTGGCTACTACTAAAAGGGAGGAAAAGAAAATGTTTGAATTACAAAGTAAATATGAGGTAGTTGTGGATGCCTACAATAAAGAGGTAAAAAGGAGAGCTGAGCTTGAGAACAAGCTACTGGGTGTGTGCTAAAATGTTGTCACACTTATATGAATCATTACATGTAAGAAAAATCAAGAATGAGCCCTCACAAATCGATCCATAGCTCTCTACTCATAGAGTGCATGGGTTTGCAATGGAGGCCCTTAGTTTGACCTATTTTTGTGTCCATGCAAGTACACCATGAGATGAGAGATTCAAAGAGGAAAAGCAAGAATGCTAGTCTCCATCATCTTCAAATATGCATGAAAATAAGATCTAATCTATGAAAGAAAAATCTAATCTATAAATGTAAGATCTAAGCTAAAAGCCCATGATGGGTGCAAGAGAGAAAAAGACAAGAAAATAGAAGTTCTCCACAAAAAAGCTTTTGTATTCAAACTCCTTCAAAAATTGGTCTTCAAACTTGCAGCATAACGATAGCATAATCATGGGTGTCTAACATGAGGAGAGGGCTCTCCCTTATAAAAGAAATTATGGAGGTGAGAGGCTTCTCACAACCAATATGGGATAATAGAACTTGATCCATGTGAGACAAAATTCCACCAATGAGAAAAGAGGAGTGGTTGAGAAGAAAGTGGTGATCCATGTGAGACAAGATTCCACCAATTAGAAAAGAGGAGTGGTTGAGGAGAAAGTGGAAAGATAAATCCCACTTAGATCACATTTTTAAGTGTAGAGAAATTAAATAAAAAGAATTTATTTTATTTCCTTTTTTTCATCAAAAGAGATATTTAAGTGGGATTTTTATTTAATTAAAAGGGAGCAAGTTCTTTTTAATTAAATAGAAGATATTTAATTAAATTAAAAGAGAGGTTTTTCTCTTAATTAATTAAATGTGGATGAACTGTTTAATTAAAAGAGAGGTTTTCTTTTAATCAAATGGGGATTTTATTTTATTTAATTAAAAGAGAAGATTTTATTTTAATTAAATAAGACTTGGAATAAAATGATCAATCTTAGAAATGAAATAAATCGAATTTGATCAAGGAAATTGATTTGAATTGATTTAATAAAATATTACAAACCATTGATTCAGAAAATTTGATAAATTAATAAATTGAATAATGGGGGCCCATAGTCTAGGCGACAATTTTTGGGTGCATACATTTGCCCCTCTTTGACTAATGTGTGATCGATTCGGGAACACATGTAGTCAAAGAAAGAAATTGAAGTGTGAGGTCAATTTGGGATCACAAAACAACCCAAATGTGTGGTCGACTCAGGAACACATCAGGACAAAGAATACAAATAAATTTTAACTTGAAAAAAGTTGAGGATAAAATTGATAAAACTAAATCAAGGATTGAAATTGATAATTACTGCCCCCTCGTGATTGAAATCGAAATGAGATAGAGGAGAAACAACAAATTGATAAATTTGATCAAATTGAACAAAAGATAAGGTTCTTGATGTAAGATGAAAGATATAAAAATAATAGAACCAAGGTAGATCATCAAGCATGAAATATTATGCCCCAAAGGTGATTTAGAAGAAAAGAAGTGGGGAAAAAGAAAATGGAAGATAGAAGTTTGAAAGATATGGAAAGAAATAGAAATAAGAAAAGAAAATGCTCCAAAAATCAATCAACTATTTAAGATAGAAATTTCGATTGAGATCATGAAAGAAAATAAGGAAATGAAGATCAAAACGTGACCACAATTGATTAAATGTCCACAATAAAGATGAAAGGAGAACCCTCTCAAACTCATAATGCAGCCTAAAAATACAAACTAACATGAAGTCTAATAATGCAAGCTACATGATATGCAATGGTGTACTTGCAAAAGAGCAACTGTAACATAGGATTTTGTGTTCATCATTCATTAGAGAATGTAAAAGAACTTATTTTCATCATTGGGCCATTATTAACAGACATCGAAAAATCACACAATCATCACTAGTTACAAATGCAACTATGAAGATATGAATGCGATTTATATTGGATTGAAATGTGGAAAGATTATAAAATAAGCATCAAAGACATAAAGGTCAAGATGACTTCGATGTTAGCTTACCCAATTTAATATAGAAAAACTATGCTCGCATCAAGGCATAGATACCAAGATGACTATAAGAATGGTTGTGCAAAAACGATGAAGGATGATGTCTCAAATTTCCTAAGTGTTTCAACGGGACAACAAAAGACACTCTAGAGTTCAAGACCATACCCACAAGCAAAAAATAAATAAATAAAAACATGTCTCATGCCCCAAGTCTTCTAGCGATGCATCATGGAGAGACTTATCAGACAAAGACACTCAACAAAAATCAATAATAGTTAGTACACAGAGAAAAAAAATCATGACATAAGTCAAGCATTAAGTGTGTTAACTGATACTGAGTTCTGAGGACAAGGATCAAATGCTTGCAAGAAGGTAAGATCACATGATGATACTGGGTAAGACCAAACCAATAAGTGTTAAAAAACACTCGATGTTAATGGGTGTTGAAAAACACCATTTGTGAGGTGTCCTAAAGACTCACATATAGCTAACATAGTTATGCCCCCTAGACAAAGACCAATTCGAAACCAAGGTAACAAGGACAAGGCATGGTGGAGAAAGGCTAAGTGTCGAGGACATGTGCTAAGAAACAGGGGTGCAAAGGCCTCAAGGAGCGCTCGTTTCCAAGTTTTCACCACTTGGATTTTTTATTTTATTTTATTTTATTTTTCAAGACTTTTTATAATTTTTTTTTTTGTATTTTTGCTACCAAGGCACCTGTTTCCAGGTTTTCACCAAGACACTTTTTCTATTTTTTTGAATTTTTTATTTTTTTTGTATTTTTGGAATATATAGTTTTTTTGAAGATACATCAAAGTTCCTTTTGCTAGGTTCTCACTAAGATGATCATTTTTTCAGGACATTTTTCAATTTTTAGAATTTTTACAATATATCATTTTTTTGGATTTTTTAAAATATATCAATTTTTTTGGATTTTTTTAAAATATATCAAATTTTTTGGATTTTTTTTTCAGGATCAATAAATATGTACAAAGATGCCCCTAAACGGAATGGGCATTATGGATATAACTTCTTCAAGTGCAAGACATTGATAGGATTAGGGAGCTGCTCTCCCTCTGCTATAGATAGTAAATAGGCACCTGAACCAAAAGCTGCTGTAATAATGTAAGGTCCAAGCCAATTAGGTTCAAACTTACCCTTTTGATCTCTATTCTGTTGATTCTTATGATTCACACATAGGACAAGATCTCCCACTTGAAACTCTCTAGGGTGAACCTTTTTGTTGAATGCTTTTGACATGCACTTTTGATAGACTCTCATATGGTCAAATAATGCTTGGCATTTCTCATCTAAAAGTTCTAACTCTTGAAGTCTCATGGCACGGTAGTCTTCATCTGTAACTAGACCTTTGAGAGAAACTCTAAGTGAAGGAATTTCAATCTCTAAAGGTAACACTGCTTCAACACCATATGTAAGAGCAAAAGGAGTAGCCCCAGTAGGAGTGTGAATACTCATTCTATAGGCCCACAAAGCTGGATTTATTTGTAAATGCCAATCTCTACCATTCTTATGAACTGTTCTATGCAAGATTTTAAGAATGGTTTTGTTTGATGCTTCTTCTTGACCATTCCCTTGTGGGAAATAAATAGAGGACCAATTTTGTTTTATCTTGAACTTCTTACAGAGTTGCTTAAGGTCCTTATTTTTAAATTAACCTCCATTGTCAGTGATAATCTCAGAAGGCACTCCATATCTACAAATAATATGATTCAAAATAAATAGAGAAATTGTCTTTCCTGAGGCAACAAAAAGTGGGACAGCTTCTACCCATTTAGTGAAATAATTAGTGGCAGTAATAATAAACTTGTGTCCAGATGACGAGTTGGGATGAATTTTCCCAACAAGATCAAAGCACCACTGTTGAAATGGCCAATGAGATATAGAAGGAATGAGCTCCCTACTTGGAGTATGTATCAGGTTACCATGTTTTTGACATTTTTCACATGACTTTGCTAAAGCTACTGCATCAATCTGCATTGTGGGCCAATAGTATCCTTCCCTAAGCAATCTTCGAGCCATGGCAAGACCATTAGAGTGTCCCCCACAGATACCATCATGGATGTCAACTAACGCTTGATCAGATTCGTCCTTTTCTAAGCATCTAAGAAGTGTTCCATCTAGACCCTTCCTATACAAATTACCAGAGATAAGGGAGTGATGAGAGGCATTTCGAATAAGGTTTCTATGTTCAGATCGGTTAAAGGTTTCAGGTATAATCCCATCACAAATGTATGAGTAAATGGCACCATAATGAAATGACTTATGAGCAATAAGGGTACAAATAACATGACTTTCTTGGGAATCATAGATAGGGTGATGTAGCTCTTCCACCAGGAATTCAAATCTTGATTCATGTTGCTCTAATTGAAGAAGTGAAGCAAGTGTAGCCATAGCATTAGTTGCCTTATTTTCTATTCGAGGAATTTGTTGAAACAAGACAAATGTGAAGTAGAGTCTCAAGGAATGAACCATTTTTTTGTAAGGGACCAATTTATCATTTTTTGTTAGAGAATCATCATTGACTTGGTTGATTATCAGCTGTGAATCTCCATAGATGTGTAACTCTGTAATTCTCCATTCTATGGCCATCTTAAGTCCATTTGTTAAAGCTTCATATTCAGCAATATTGTTTGTACATGGGAATAATAACTTGTAAGATTTAGGAATTGTGTACCCATGAGGAGAAACAAACAACAGACTAGCTCCTAAACCATTTTGCATAAAAGACCCATCAAAGAACATCTTCCATGTTCTTTCAGTCAGATACATGAGGTGCTCATTTGGGAAATCAACTTGAATAGGTGCATCATCTTGTAGTGGAAAATCAGCCAATTGATCTACTATAACTTGTCCTTTGATTGCTTTACGCTCAATGTACTCTATGTCAAACTCTGAAAGAATCATCATCCATTTAGCAAGTCTACCTGTGAGGGCAGCCTTACATAGTAAGTACTTGAGTGGATCTATTTTTGCTATGAGGTGTATAGTGTGCACAAGCATATAATGTCACAAATTTTGGGAAGCAAACACAATTGCAAGGCAAGCTTTCTCAATACTGGTGTAATTAATCTCATATGAAACAAGAGTATGACTAATATAGTATATTCCTCTTTCTTTCCCATGTTCATCAAGTTGAGCTAATAATGCCCCCAAGGAAAATTCTGTTGCTGAAACATATAGGATAAGTGGTTTTCCTGGGATAGGATGCATTAAAATAGGAGGATTTGCCAAGTATTTCTTGATCTGGTCCATGCTCTGTTCACATTCATCATTCCATACACATTTGACTCCTTTATGTAAGTTCTTGTTGAAAGGTTGAGCTCTGTCTGCCAATTGTGAAATAAACCTCTGTATAGATTGAAGACGTCCTTGAAGACTCCTCATTTGACTAATGTTTTTAGGAGGTGGCATATCCACAATTGCTTGAACCTTTTCTAGATCCACCTCTATCCCTTTTGCTGAAATAATGAATCCTAGTAATTTGCCAGAGGTAACTCCAAATGCACACTTTTTAGGATTTAACCTTAGTTGAAATTGTTCCATATGATCTAGAATGACTTCTAAATCATCTAAGTGTGTGTCTCTTTTCTTAGACTTGACCAAGGTGTCATCCACATAATCTTCCATGTTTTTATGCATCATATCATGAAAAATGGATGTCACAGCTCGTTGATAGGTAGCTCCTGCATTTTTTAATCCAAAAGGCATAACATTCCAACAATAGGTACCCCATGCACATGTAAATGCCATCTTTTCTTGGTCTTTAGGAGCTATCTTAATCTGATTATATCCAAAAAAACCATCCATTAAGGAATAAATCTCATAACCCGTGGTCATATCCACTATCATGTCTATATTAGGAAGTGGAAAATCATCCTTTGGGCATGCTTTATTAACATCTCTAAAATCTGTGCAAACTCGAATGGTTTTGTCATGTTTTGAAACTGGTACAATGTTTGATATCCATTCAGCATAGGCAATAGCTCTTATGAATTTTGCAGCAAGAAGTTTCTCTAATTTTACCTTGACTAAGAGAGCTATGTGAGGATGCATTTTTCTCAGTTTTTGCTTAACTGGGTTAACACCTAGAGCTATGGATAAGTGATGCATAATAAGATTAGTGTCCAACCCTGGCATATCTGAATAAGTCCATGCAAAATTAATCTTCTTTTCTTGTAAGAATTTAGTATAAGCTTCTTTTTCTTGTGATGACAAAGACTGAGCCAAATGTACCATTTGCGGAGCTTCATCCGTACCCAAATTGACTGCTTGTGTTGGCTCAATAAGTACTGAAGATCTATCTTGAAAATAACTAGGAAGAGAATCAAGTACCTCATCTTTAGGTGCCTCAAAGAGGTTTTCACCCTTGGATACGTCCTTTCTTTTTACTTTTTTTGGTTCTGACACTGCCACATAGTGGTTTTCACCATCATAACTCTTTTTCTTTTTCTTTTCTTTTATCTTTATTTTGCGACTAAGGTACTTGATATCTGGCTCTATCATACTAGCAGCTGGTTCACTAGTGGAAGAGACTACAGGTTCAATGGCATTCAAATAACAGGCTATTTCATAGTCATTTTGAAATGTTAAGATCTCAGGTTCTTGGTTGCATTGGGACCAATCAATTAGATCATGATGAACAAGGGATAAATCAATGACAGGTTCAAGATTGTGAATATGGATGATATCTCTAGTGTTTGAAGATTCAAGGTCTGTCAAGTAACTTCCTAAACTACCCGAATCAAGATCCGTCCTCACAAGCAAAGAATCATCCACTAAGGCAACATGTGAGTTCAAATCCTCTAATCCTACATATGATTCATTGAATAACTCAGTTTGAGAACTATATGTATGAACAACATCAACATCCATATCAACTGTGGAAGATTCTGAGAAAGAATCCCATTCATACTCATTAGAATCTATTTCAAAGTCTCGACTAGGATGCTTACACCATGAATGCTTGGGATGTCTAGATGTGGAAGCTTCAATATCATCAAGAGTCATTCTTTCTTGTTCTAAATTGGCAACTATCTCATGAGATACTAGATTATCTGAATCTCCCCAAAGGAGATTAGTAGAAGGGACCCAATCTTCACACATATCTTGTTGGATTTCTGAATTAGGTATGTATTCTTGTTCTTCTTCACTATCTGACTTATCAAGGATAGAAGCAACATTCTTACTTTGATCCACATACCCTAGGCCAACTGACTTCTTAGACTTGCATCCAGAAAGTTGATGATCAAGAGGTTCAACTCTAGCATCCAATCTATTACTAAGAGGACCATGTCCAGGATAACCCATTTTCTTGACAAAAGAATACCCTCTTCCATAAGCATTAGGTAAAGGAGTGAAATCTTCATTGTGCAAATACTTCTCTTCTCTATAAATCCAATCTCTAATAGCCACATCTTCTTTCTCATCTTGAATAGGCACTGACGACTGTACAAATGTGTCAAACAATGTCATAGCTGAAGAAGAAGGTTTCATCTCTTATGAAGGTTCACCATAAGACCTAGGTGAAACTGGTAATGCAGCGAGGGAGTTGAGTTGATATCCCCCCATGCCAAGGTCTATGGACTTAAACTTGTTCTTGCAATCAGTTAAAACTACATTAAAATCATCTGCTTGTCTATTAAGGGGAACATGAGTACTTTCTAAAATCGAGTTGATAGACAAAGTATTATCCCCAGGAATACATATCTCTATTCCATTGTAAGGAAACTTGACACACTGATGATAAGTAGATGGTACTACTTGCATATCATGAATCCATGGTCTCCCAAGAAAAATGTTGTATGCAAGGGGTCCAGCATCAACTATTTGGAACAAAACATCTTTTTCCATGGGGCCAATCCTAATAGGAAGGACAACCAACCCCTTTGAACTTCTCTCTGCCTCATCATAAGATTTGATAGTAATCCTTCTTTTGCTATCAATAACATGTTCAGAATAACCCAATGTCTTTAAAAGACTCAAAGAACAAATATTAAGCCCACCACCCCCATCTATTAACACATGCCTAACACGGGTTCGATGTATCATAACCTCAATATGAAGGGCAAGATTGTGCGGATGACTCAAAGATTTATCATCTTCCTTCGAAAAGGAAAGATGATGAGGGCTTGCAATATGATTAACCATGTTTTGGAATTGATCAATGTCTAAATTATTGGGGACATTCACCATGCACAAAGCATCCTCAAGAACCTATTTATGTCTTGGAGACAACTCTAAAAGCTCAAAAATTGAAATCTGAGCAAGGGTTCTTTGCAATTGATCAACAAGATTATAATTTGACTTGGGATTAACCATTGGTTTTGAAGGAACATTCTTGGATTGCACTTGTTTTGGTTTACTTGGTTGGTTTAAACTAGGTCCTTTGATAACAAGGGGACCTTGACTTTGTGTAACAGCATTTAGACTTTGAGAAGACACTTGCTTAGGTTTACTTGACTAGTCTGAATTGGGTCCTCTAATGACAAGGGGACCTTGAGATGACTCTCTAGAGTGAGTACCTCTTAACACCAACATAGGTTTTTCACCAAAGGTAGGAGAATTCAAATTTAAATTATAACCATTGGGATCTTTATCTTCCATCATGTTGACACTTTATTCTACAACCTCAAGCATATTGATAACATTTTCTGCACTTGAATAAGTGTAATTGATTGCAGCCCTGCCATTCTTAGGTTGGGAAGCTTCCCCTTTCTCATATTTGGGCAAAGGCTCTTTGAATACTGTGTGATCAGCATTGGTATTTAGTCCATCTATTTTAAGTTTTCCATTCTCAATAAGATCTTGAACAATATGCTTGAATCTTCCACATTTTTCAATATTGTGTCCAATGCCATTGTGAAGCTTGCAATAAGCCTTCTCATCCCACCACCATGGCTTAACTTCAGGTATATAGAACTTTGCAGCATCATAAGGGTGCACAAGATCACGTGCAAGTAGCTTTGTAAATATCTCTTCATATGTCTCACCCAATTGGGTGAAGTTACGTTTCTCCCTTTAGGCCTTTCTTGATATCTTGGCTTGTTACTATGTTGATTAGCACTAGCCAAATGGAGAACAACTTGGTCTTTAGGATTTGAGGAATCCACAACTCCATCATTGACCACTTTTTTGTTCTTATTCCAATTGATGTTCTTTCCTTTATCTTTGTTGTTGTTGTTATTATGACCATTATTGTTGTTGTTTCCATTTTTGGTCAAAATACCTTGCTCTCTCAAAACATCCTCAATTCTAAATGCAGCTTCAATCATGGTATCAAAGGACTCAAAAACCATCTTCTTAACTTCATACTTCATCTCCGAAATCATATTACTAATGAGGATTTCAATCTTTTCTTTCTTAGGAATAGTCCTAGAATAACAAGAGCACTGTCGTCTCCATCTTTGCAAGAAAGTAACAAAGGGTTCTCCTTGATTTTTCTTTGTGTGACATAAGTCCAATAGTGAGACAGATCATGAAAGATTGTATGAAAAGGGTTGAACAAATCTTTGAATTAACTCAAGGAATTTCTTAATAGGAGGAGTTATATCGGTAAACCATTCCATGGCTTGAGCTTTAAGACTCCTTGGAAATAATCTCATAAGATATGAGTCTTCACGATGAAACTCAAACCTCATAGTATAGAACTGATGCACATGATCATTTGGATCCCCATTTCCATCATATTTGTCATATTGGGGAATCTCAACTTTTCTAGGAAAATCTTTCATGTCAACACTCTTATCAAAAGGATTAGGGAAAATTGAATCTAGTGAAAAAGAACTCTTGGGTGCTGATATTTGCTTCATTTGTTTCTTCAATTTATAAATTTCTTCTTTTATGGAAGGATCATGCTTTTGAATCTTCTTATCAATATCAAATTTGTAAGGAACCTTAGCACCTTTATTGATTGAATGTTGAAAGCATGCATCTCTATTTTGGTCCATATAAGCTTCCATACATTGTTGAAAATGTGGATCTTTTGGTATAGCCATGAAATCATAAGAATTATATACAAATTTGGAGCTAACACCTCCATATTGTGAACCATGATGAGCTTGTTGTGAAGGTTTTCTTGAAACTCTAGGAGGTGTTGGTCTCCTATAATAATCATGTCTTGAAGTTTTCCTTCCTCTAGGAGTAGGAGATTGTGAATATGTTCTCCCACTTTATGGAGTCTTAGGAGGGGTAGATGGGGGAGAGTTGTTTCCACCACCAATGTGCACATTGTTGAATTGATTGTCAAGTTGTGAAGTCTTAAAAAAATCTTGTTCCTCTTGACAGGATTTCCTTTCCATCTCAATAATAACTTGCCTTTCTTCCTCTAGGTGTTGAAATTGTTCTTCCTTCTTAGCTTGTTCTTTTAGAAGAGCTTTTCTTTCACGATCAATTGCTTTGAGTCTTCCACTTGCATAACCTAGAGGTGTCATGAGCGGTGTACATGGTCTTGATTGTCTAAATTGATTACCAGTAAATGTTGCATTCACGTGAGCACTAGAAGGCTCACCAATTTGATCATCATGTTGGGCTTCCTCTTCTTGGTAGGCATAATGTCTTCCTTTCTCATCCCTTTGATGTGCATCCAAATACCTATCCTCAATAAGAAGTGAAGTTGGTCTACTTCCACGAGTGGGATCACCACTCAAAAGGTCAACATTATACTCACTACTTTGATTCTTCTTGTATCGTGCTCTTGTAAAACTCATATCCATAGCTAAATGAGGTGATGCTAAGGGTGTACTCAACTCAATAAGATCACCACTAAGGTCACACAAAACTTCGGGAATACTCTCAGGTGATTGAATAGACACACGTTCCTTTCCCTTACGTCTTCTACGAGTTTGAACTAAAGGTAATTGTTTAAAGACAACTTGAGGTTGCTTTCCTTGATCTACTTGATATCTTGTTGTAATCGGCATGAAAGAAAAAGTACTAATTGATAGGATAACCCTAAGAAACGTTGGTACCAAACAAGGATAGTAAAAGCACTCACTTGTCCAAAATAAATGTGATAAGATAGAATTTTGCAATAGGCATAAATCAACACTGCCACAGAGGTGCTCACAAATTTGGGTGAATACCCTAGCACATATGGACCAGGAGGATGATTTACCCAAATTATAAATAATTAAAATTGATTTTTTTTTTTTTTATGAAAGTGTGGACAAGAAATTACTAAAACTCTCCAAGTGTGATATCAAAGGATCCAAGTGTATATCTTTCTCAATAAGGACAATTTCTATCTTACCAACTCCAAACAAGGACTCTTGTGAAATCAATGACTACTAATTCAAGAGGTCAAAGCACAATAACCTAAGGTGCAAAAAAAAAAGCTTCTAACAATTGGTTAAGTAGCCTAATCTAAATAGGATCAACCTAGGGAGACTCAAAATAATGGGACAACAAAGTTATTTGATCATGAAGTCTCAACTCAGGAACCCATATTTGTTTTAAAAGATCAAGTAAGCACATCAATAGGTTTTCATCATTGAATAGGCACATAAGATAGCAATCAAGGAGTTCAAGCAAGTAGTCTTCAAACAATGAGCAAGGGAAAAAGCAACCTTGCGCATGAGCAATCAAGTGACTTAGTTTATGCTAATCCCTAGGAGAGCTAATTGTGTATGTTCTCAAAGAGTTTCACAATCATTTCATATATCCCTAGAAAATAAAAGTTGGCTTCTCTAAGGTTTTTAGTAATGGTTTGACTCTGCAACTTTAATGATTCACAGGGGTGACCTCCAATCCCGGCACACCGAGGTTTTGACACAGTCTGAGAACTTAATCTTCAAGAGCTGCTAGGGAGATCTGACAACCCACAATGAGCCATACCCCATGGAGATTTCTTCCATGAGGACATTTATATAGCGATTGTTGCAATCATAGCAGAAGTGGCTATTATTGCTTGAGGTTCCATCTGCAGTTTGCCCTGTATAGGGATTGTCTGCTATGGTTAACCCTCTCTAAAGGTGATCGACTTACAATAGTGGACCACAAGGGGACTTAGCTTTCAGATCCAAGGTTTTGACACCTTTTCACTTTTAGCCCAATCAAAGCAAGCAGATTAATCCGACATGCTAACTAATATTATTTCAAGATCTATGATATCAACCCCTAGTGATCTATCAACCTCTCCGGAGAAAGGATGCCTCAATCACCAAGTTGAAGATCCATCTATCTAAGAGATTCTCAAAGTATCCTCCCCACCTACAAGGAATCCGTCTTTGAGAGGAGTTTCACTAGGAACTCACTCCCTCAAGATCCACGAATAGTATTCATGGGGCCTAATTACTATGTGTGTACAGATGTTAATTCCCAAAAGAAAATCTATCCAAGAATAATAAAAAAGCACAAGGTGGTACACTTAACGCTTTAACTAATGCAAGGTGACTCCAAAGATGTGGAACACTTAACCCCTCACACAAGCCCAAAACGAGTCCACAACTCAAATATTAGTGAGTTCTAGAAAGCACAAGAGGGTTGCCAAGTGGAGCACTTAACGCTTCTATCCTGTAAACCCCTCCCCTTTAATGTGGCGCTGATCTTGCAACCACGGGGTGGAATGAGGGGCCGGCAGATTCAGCGAGTCCAATAACCCAATATAGCTATCTAAATCTATCACTAATAATCAAGCTTGCTAAATAAAAATCAATGGAGATTACAACCTAGTATCAATTATGCATGTGTTTGAAAAATAAAAGCATAAGCAAAACACACAAGCTAGACACATGAGAGGTTCATTTTAAGGTTCCAAATCAAAGTGTTATCAACCAAAGAAGAATACCTGAAGTCCTCGCAACACGCTTAGTAGATCTTACCTATTTTAAACAACTTTAGCACGTTTTTCCAATGAAATCACAACTTGCTGCTATGCTGTTCCAAAAAAATCAGAAAACACAGAAAAACCCAAAACTGTGAGCAGTTAGCAGAAAAAAACCAGAAAATGACGAAAATCCCTGCAAAAAAAATATGAATAACCTAGTCAACATGATTAGACCTTTTTTTTGCTATGATTTTGGACCCAAAAATAGAAATGAAAAGAATAAAACCCTACTAAAAACTAAAGAGCTTTGCAAAAATGTAAGAAATTCAAAAAAATCTCTTCATTTGTGCCCTAGGGACCCAATTTTTCAAAATAGGCCAGATTCATCAAATCGAGTTTTTGATCCTTAATACGGCCTCAAAATTCAAAACACAAAGAAAGAACCTCCCTTAGAATTCAAAAATATTTCTAAAAATGTAAAGTTTTCCAAAAAATATGCTGATTTGCGATCAGAAATGGCTTTTTATGAAAAATAAAGAGAAATTCATAACTCACGCAAATCATGTCAAAATGCTTTGAAAATTGAACTGGGACATGTTGGGAACATACCCAACCTACAAAAAAAAAATTTAGAACCAAAATCTAAGTGGTTTAAAAGATATGATTGAATCTTTAAACCAACTAGATTTTTTGCCTGCAAACCAATCTATATATGGGTTGACCTTAAAACCAAAGTGAAAAATTTACAAAAGCACTTGATTAGATCCAATATACTGCTGCAAAAAAAACCAGAGATGAAAAATAAAAGCAAATGGAGCTAGAAACTTGATTCAAGCCCCACGGTGGGCGCCAAAAATGTGTGCTAAAATGTTGTCACACTTCTATGAATCATTACATGTAAGAAAACTCAAGAATGAGCCCTCACAAATCAATCCATAACTCTCTACTCATAGAGTGCAAGGGTTTGCAATGGAGGCCCTCAGTTTGACCTATTTTTGTTCCCATGCAAGTACACCATGAGATGAGAGATTCAAAGAGGAAAAGCAAGAATGCTAGTCTCCATCATCTTCAAATATGCATGAAAATAAGATCTAATCTATGAAAGAAAAATCTAATCTATAAATGCAAGATCTAAGCTAAAAGCCCATGATGGGTGCAAGAGAGAAAAAGACAAGAAAATAGAAGTTCTCCACAAAAAAGCTTTTGTATTCAAACTCCTTCAAAAATTGGTCTTCAAACCTGCAACATAACGATAGCATAATCATGGGTGTCTAACATGAGGAGAGGGCTCTCCCTTATAAAAGAAATTATGGAGGTGAGAGGCTTCTCACAACCAATATGGGATAATAGAGCTTGATCCATGTGAGACAAAATTCCACCAATGAGAAAAGAGGAGTGGTTGAGAAGAAAGTGGTGATCCATGTGAGACAAGATTCCACCAATTAGAAAAGAGGAGTGGTTGAGGAGAAAGTGGAAAGATAAATCCCACGTAGATCACATTTTTAAGTGTAGAGAAATTAAATAAAAAGAATTTATTTTATTTCCTTTTTTTCATCAAAAGAGATATTTAAGTGGGATTTTTATTTAATTAAAAGGGAGCAAGTTCTTTTTAATTAAATAGAAGATATTTAATTAAATTAAAAGAGAGGTTTTTCTCTTAATTAATTAAATGTGGATGAACTATTTAATTAAAAGAGAAGTTTTCCTTTAATTAAATGGGGATTTTATTTTATTTAATTAAAAGAGACAATTTTCTTTTAATTAAATAAGACTTGGAATAAAATGATCAATCTTAGAAATGAAATAAATCGAATTTGATCAAGGAAATTGATTTGAATTGATTTAATAAAATATTACAAACTATTGATTTAGAAAATTTGATAAATTGATAAATTGAATAATGGGGTCCCATAGTCTAGGCGACCATTTTTGGGTGCATACACTGGAAAAATCCACCAGGCCTAAAATAACATACCCTCGCCCCCCTGTTGAACCTTTCAAATCTACCCCGCTCATTGAAATACTAGACACACCCCAAGGGCCACAATATTACACTACTGAGGATTTTGAAGAAGAAAAGAGTAAATTGTGGGCCTTGCATGTAGAGCTAGAATCTAAATATGAAGATAAACTAAGAAAAACTCTTACATATCTAGAAGACAAGGTTGAATGGCCACTAATCCATGATCAATTGGCCAAGGTGATTAACATCTGGGAGGAGTTAAAAGCAGATGATGAGGCTCTAAAATCTATTGTGAACAAATGGGTGAGAAGGGAGAAAGAAATAACCTTATTGTGTCTATCTATTATAAATAATTTTTGTGATCAGATTGATAAAACCTTTGACATTGCTTCTGATCTTGCTAATTTTGATAGCAAAAGGATACATTTATAGAAGATAATAATAGGCTACTTAGACAAATATAAGAGCCAAAAATTCAATTTATTTCCTCATGCCCTAGATAAGAAAAATAGTTTGAAAAGCAAAGAGGAATGGGCAAAGGAACTTGATGATTTATTTTGTTTAAGAATGAATCAAGTCATAAATGAAATAGGGCATGCATGGTGGGCCACCACAACAGAAGAAATGGTGAAAGCCAAAATATTCTTTGATTCTTTAAAACAATAATTTTTTGATATTGATAATGAGGTTGATTATATAATAAAGAAATAGAAGGATATTTTGCAATTCAATTGGCCAGATGACACATTATTTGACAGGTCGATGGCAGAAATGCCTTCTAGTGAACAATTTGATGTAGATAAAACTGACAGTGATGAGGTGCAGGGCGAGGAAGTCCAAATCATTGATACCATCACTACTCAAACCCAATTAGAAGAAGAAGACAATAAAAACCTGTCACTTTTAGTTGTAGAACCGAGACCACAAGATGCCAATACAATTAAAGAAAAGGAAAAGGTAGAAGTTGTCCTTACCATGCAGAATGAAGGTGGTGGAAGCCTGCAAGTGGAGGTTAATGTGCCCTCATTTTAACAAGCTTCATCTTTGGCTAATTTAGCAATTACATATGAAGATGAATCAGATCAATAGCCAACTCAGCAACATCAGAACATGTAATAGAAGCTGACCCATCAAAAGGAATGATTTGATTTCGATATCTTCTGTTACCCATAGTTTTGTCATTTTGTGATAGGTGTATGTAGATATTCCTTGTAAAAGATACCTGTCAGTTTCTCTTAGCCTAAAGCTTGTTGCATTTCACACTATATAAGTGAAATTCTAGGGCAAGAGAAAAGGTCCGAATTCTATTTTCTAAGTGATATTCTTAGTCTATTTTTTGTCCACCATTTTTGAGAAAAAATTCGTGATGTATTTTCTTTGTTAGATCTTGAGAATACATGAATATAGAATGATCTGTGTTTCTTTCTGAAGGTTATTCTAAGTCTATTGTAAATTGTATACAATTTTCAAGGAAAATGAATACAAATTATGAACTGTCCCCATATTAGTTCTTTCTAAACTTTGTCTCCTTTTGATTACTTGGTTATCTTGATGTTGTATAAGTAAAGGCTTGTGCAATTGAATGCAGTTCAATTAGGTTGTATATCTATTTATCATGGCTGTTAATTCAATGGATTAAGTAAAAGCTTTGATGAATTTGATAAGGTTGCTACAGTAGTGGAAAGGATTTTGAATGACAATTTCTGATAAGAATTGCTGATAAAATCTGTTGCAAGACAACAAATTAGATCTAGAGATTTGTAGTAGACTCTGAACCCTAATGGATTAGACACTGATCAAATTTAATCCAGCTAAAAGAGAAATGTGTCACACATGATTGTCAAAATGTAGAATTATAATCAACTTTACTTTTATTTCCTGTAGATCTTCAAAGTTGGCCTCTACTTGTTTGCATGGAATGTTTTAGCTTTAGTTAGCCATTATTGCTGAGAACATCTACAAACCTATAATATATTTTTGGCCATATCTATTATATGGGATGTGTTTATTAAAGTATCAAGAATTTTACATGTATTGGAGAATTTGAGATGAGAATCAGAATGAAACTAAGATAATTCTCATACAGTTTTCTCAGTCTTGTATCATCCCTGGGTATACCCAACCTAGTTTTGCAGAGCCAAAAGAGTAGAAAACCACCCTTGGTTTTGTAGAAGTTTTGCCCAAATGGTGTGCACATACAATTGATAATAAGAATTGGCTAGGCTTTAGACTGTGTGAGTATTGTCATCTTGGTATTAAGCCTTTTTTTGCTTAGTAGTTTTAAAACACCAACAAGTTTTTTATTCATCCAAATGGAAACCCTTGTAGGAAGACCTAATTGCAATGCAACAATTAAATGTAATGGTGAAATATAGGAGAGAGATTCTTTTGGTTGAACTAGAAGATAAATCATCTTCTAACAAAATGACAGAGACTTTCGCTAAAGGATCCAAAGTACATCAATTCAATTATAGTCTAGTAAATTTACGTGCCATCTTAATCATAAGTTTTTGAAGATAGTCCAGTATTTGTAGGTGTCATCTTCATTAAAAAATTTCCATGATAGTCTATTAGTTTGAGGAGTCATCTCCATCACAAGTTTTCCATGGCATACTTGTAGTTAGAGGTGCATTGAAGATCTTTTATCACTACATGAGCTAGTAGTAGATGGTGATTATTCATTATCATCATCATCATCTAACATAGAATCACATGAATATCATGTTTTATAGCCCACATGGCCTAGGTATTGAGGGTACAACTCCAAGCACTAAACACACCAGATTTCAAATTATTATCTTTATGTGTTGATGTTTAAGTTGAATGTTGTAGAGTTGAAGAGAGAAACACACTCAATTTTTTTTTTCTTTTTGTTCTTTTTTTGAATATGGAACTATTGTCTAAATGATACAATATAATTATGTATTATTAAAACAAAAATACAAGAAAAATATGATACCAACACAACTATATTTATAAAACAAAAAATTTGTCATTATTATTTCTTCTAAGCTTTTACAACTACAGCTTCTGCATATACATTTCCTTTCTTTTCTTTCATTACTATAACAAAAAGTATAATAGTTGTTACAATAGACCAACATTCCAAATGATAAATCTGCATCTACACACTTTCAATAAAATGAAACAACAAGTAAATTACATTCTTTTTGCAACTAGGTTCTTTTTAACACTTATCATCAAAACATCACTGAGAAAAAACACTTGAGCGGAGACTCTCCCATTTATATTACACAACAATGGCTGAACTTTGGCATAAAAAATAATAATAATAGTAATAGTATTCACTTCCATCTTCAATATTATCATAAAAACCTACAAAAAAAATACACATGTACCTATGGAAATATGCTCAAAGAGAAATCCCTCTCCTCGACCACCGGAGATGCAGGTGTGATTGGAGGTCGTGAATGGAACAACTTTTGAAGTCGAGCACATCAGGAAGAATGAAAGAAAGACAATATCGAGAGTTTTGAACTACTATTCCCCTATATTGATGCAAATGCAGGGCCCCCTTTCATATTATTCCCAAGGCTAGCAGGCATCATTAATTAAGTGGGTGGAGAAAACTTGAAACGAAATTGGACTTAGAGAAAACCATGCAAAAATGCAGGGATAACCATGTGAAAATGCTCCAAAAATGTCAAATGAAACCAGGCATGAAAAACATAATTGGGAAAATGTTTTTTGAACTTTGTGGATGTCTAAGCCCTATGTTGGTCAAAATTTTGACCAACACAGGTCTTATATGTAAAAAAATGAAATTTTTGCCTTTACATTTCGACCACCCTAAATTTATTTAGTTGATGGTCAAAATTTTTGGTCAAAAAATGATGTTAAATGTAGTAGTGCATGAACTAACATGACTGACCCTCACTTCACCTTGCTACTAGTAGCTACCATCTTCACTCGGTAGGGTTTGAGAGAATTCAAAAAAAATTGACAACAATTTGCTCAAATCTGTTGAATGCTCTTGAAGACTGCTCTACACAATTTTCTCTCTAAAATTCATGGTAAAAATGAATTTGATTTCATTCCTTTTATCAAATTTTGCCATAAATGCCTGGTACAAAAGTCAGATAAATTTGACAAACTATCATCCACTTTGCTTGCATTGATTACTCAATTAAGTCTTCCATCATTTGGTAGCCATATAATATTCAGTTACTCCTGACCATGCTTTGTAGAGTTTGTGACCCAACCTCAGTTAGTAAGGAAGGTAACTCTGTAGTAACTGGTACTTTTTACTCAATGATCCCGTTGCATCCTGAATGCGGATATGAATCTTTTGTCCTATCAACTAGAACTTATTTAGATGTCTTCTTTGGAAGTCTATTTCTAGTTCTCCATTTAGAAATCAAGTTGAAATGGTGGAGTCACCCAATTGTTAAGTGACTTGATTATCATTGCTAGGGCTTGCATTCTTGGTAGAATTTGGAACCCATTATTGTCTCATTTGTTTTATGATGTTATTAGCTTCTGCCTTATTTTCATCTTCTATTCTTCCAACATTCATATAGTTGTTGGAAAAAAAACCAAGTTCTATACAGGTAAAACATCTCTTGGTAGTATCTTTGTTCCTCATGTGATGCTTTACACAGTTCATTCCAATGTGTCAAAATTTTCCATAGTAATGACATCTACACAAAGTGTTACAGTCCCAACCAAATATAGCTTTCACAATTTGTTCTACTGGATTTAATATCTTGGTTTTGCATTCTGATGATTTGTGCCCATGCTTTTTACATTTGTGACATTTGCCTTCAAATCTTGGTTCCTCTTTGCATTCATTTTCGCTATGACCCTTTTGATTACAATTGTAGCATTTTCCATTGAATTTTTCTTTCCCATTGCTCCAACATTTGTTTGATGTATGACCTATCTTACCAAGTGACTACAAGTAGGTTTTTGGTTTCTTTGAGCTCCTTGCTTAGATGATTCTCCTTCTTCTATATATCCAATTCCTTCTTTTCCTTTTTGTCTGAAGTGACTTTGTTCATTCAACTAGTTCATGTCTGCTTGGGATTTCAACATTCTTTCATTGGTTTGCCTTTCAATATTTAGATCATTCTTCAATATTTCATTCTCTGATCTTAGGTTCATGATTTCTTCATTTCCCTTGGTGAGCTGATCAATAAATTCTACTTGTTGAAGGGATAGGTGCTAAATTTCATTTTTCTTTCCTTCTATCTCTTCTCTTATCTTTTTTTTCTCTTCCATGACTTCACATAATCTCACTAACTAAATTTCTTTCTCTCTTCTTAGTTTTCTTACTTCTTCTTGAAGAGTACTATTCTTTTCAAATAGTTCTTTGATTGCTTCATTAGCTTCATCTGAATTGCTTGGAATGATATCTTCAATTCTTTCTTTAATATAAAGTGAATCATTCATCTAGATTGCAAGATATTTTCTTCTTACTCTGTGCCCTTTCTCTACAAAAAAAGAAGAGATATATATCAAAAAGAAAGGGAACAACAAAAAATGAAGAGATATATCATAGGAAAGAAATGCACCTAACACATATGCATAATCACAAGGCTCATTCACTTGCAGATGTCATAACCTAGTGTATATATCAACCCAGCTAATCAACAACTAGACCCATTTGACTAGTTATGACTTGTTTCTTTCTAAAAATATCTTCTATGATATGTCTTTGTAAAATTTCTTGTGAACTCAGACCATTTTTCATGGTCTACAATATTTTTGTGCAGGATCTTGAGGTAAGTCACTTAGCATGGTTGAATGAGTTTTATTGCTTTATTATTTGGATTCTAGAATACATAGGCAACTATATCATATATGTAATAAGCACCTTGAAAAAGATCTCTCTAAATATATAAACAGATACATGTTTACAAGGAAAAGATTTTTTTTTTTGCATATGTACCCCTTCTCACCCTTGAAGAAAATCATAGAGCTAGGGCATGTAGATCACAAGGGCATTGCATGACAATGAAATCATAGAGAAATTACAAAATAAGACAATGAAATTACAAAGCAAGGGTACGACATGACAATGAAATCATAGAGCAAGAGTACGAAAATTAAATGTGGAGATCACGAGGGCATAGCAACCAAATGCACCAATCACAAGGGTTATATGACAATGTTCATACCTCTCCACCTCTTTCATGTGTAGCCCTCTCCAAAATAAAAAAAAATGGAAAATGATTATCACGTTTCTTTCTTTTTTGTTTTATGCTCATGAGGATGTCATAATTATGACACCAACATTGGTATTGTGATGTCTTTGGGGAAAATTGTAAAGAAAATTGAAAATGACCACAAAATACACCACCATCACAAATTTCAATCACAATATGACCCCAAATGTTGTAGTGTCTTTATCTCCACACATTATGTTGCCTTTTAATCATAACCACTCACTTTTATTCTTCAAGAGATGAGCACATGGATCAACCAAGAATCAATCTCCATTATTGCTCACACTTGTTTCCTCTTAATCTTGACGGTCCACTAATTTTCATATTTCTTTAAAAGGGAGCTCTCTCCTCACTCTTTCATAAATTTACTTGGAGCTATTTTTATGCTATCACTTTTCTTCTTGAAATCTTCTTACATCATAGTGTTGACATTCCAGTCATGTTTGTTATTAGTGAAATACACTTATTCAGATTGTGAGTTCATATTGAGCATATTATATAGTTAACAACATTAACCAAGCATTTTAGTTGCTACCAAGTCCTAAAATTTCTACTGATTCCCATGGATAGATTTTAGGTTGAACTAAGTAGTTACTATAGAGTTGAAAATCAATAGTGTAAAGAGACCATTTCAATGTATGCAGAATTTACCAGTGTAAACTGAGTTGTGCAATGTTTACCAAGTTCATAGTTGTGATGCAAGTCTAGTGTTGACTGAGCTACTTAGTGTTAACCAAGAGACTTAGTTTATATCGAGCTCGAGGTGATAGTGTTTACCAAGCTATGTAGTGTGAATCAAGTAATTCATTTTATATGCCAAGTTTCACCATATTCACTGAGTCACCAGTGCAAACTGATTTCAAGACTACTTGTAAGTGATCAGTATGGACCAAGCTCTACATCTACCAAGTGCATGATGATGTCAAGCATTAATAGTGGATGCTAAGTATCTAAACCTCATCAATTCAATTTTCAAAGCTTGAGTTTCTACACTTTGGCTGACTTTGTAATATTTGTGTAAACTTGTATTGTGGTTGACTTTGTAATTGTGAAATTGGATTGATATATATGTAATGTATTGTATCACATCCAAAATGCATGGAATTGATATGGAAGTAATGTAAACATCATAGAAGAGCCAAAGAGTGAACTACAAAGGCTATAGCAATATAAGGGGTGGAAAAGATTCATCTATAATAACAAGGTGATTTATACTCTTAGAGGAATCTCATTCAGCAAACCAAGTTGTAGATCAAAGATCAACTACTGTTTCATCCTAATAGGTGGATCAGTCAAATCCTTGCTCTACAATTTTGGTGTCATTCCCTTACTCTGTGATTGTTTCCATGCCATGCCCTTGCTCTGTAATTTTGTTTTCATGTTGTGCCCTTGCTCTATGATTTTGTTGCCATGACCTAAATTTTTGATTTTCTTCAAGGCTATGTAGATATTAGTTTGTTTTCCTTTTAAATAGGTATCTCTTTATATCTCCTTTTGAACATGTATAGCTAGAGATATTTTTAAAGGTGCTTATTACATATTAGCTACACAACAAAAAAATTGACCTAGCTACATACAAATTCTAGAATTTAAAAAAATTTCACTCAACCCATTCGAAGTGACTTATCTCAAGATTCTCCACAAAAATAGTGTAGACTAGGAAAAATGGGTAGAGTTCGCAAGGAATTTTATAAAAACCATATCATAGTTGATATTTTGAGAAAGAAACTATGAATAATCATGAGGATTTTTTCATTGTAGAAGCCACTACCACAATGATATTACCTCTAAACCTTGCAAAGGATGTTGAAGTGGTTCCCAACCTTGAAACAATCTTATAAGCATTTGATACTTGGGATCATTGTAGGGATACTGCGCCAATACTTGAAACACTACTATAAGCATTTGATATTTGGACTATACATTCTCAAAGAAACTTGCAAGTGATTTCAATGTCATAGTACCTACCACAACTCTTTCTTGGTGTAGATGCTAAAAAATGGTTCATATCTATAGTTTTATCACATTTTCATAATAACTCACTCCATTTTATCATTCCACTAACTCCAACCTTTTGGCCAAGTTGATCATATCTCAATAGTGTCTATCATCATTCATATTCTCTTTTACATCAATTTCACATCATTTCAAAACCATTTCAAATCAACTCAAAACTATTTCAAAACAACTCAAAATCATTTCAAATCAACTTAGAATAACCCCAAATCTACCCAAAATCACCCAAAATCAGTCCTAATCAACCCAAAACGTGTTAAACATCCCAAATCTATCATCATCTGTCCAATCCTAGGCATTGTTATGGCTTTCAGTGCCTTGGAAACCTATCAATCTATCAAATCTTATCAATCTGACCTTAGTATTGTCATGGCTCTCAGTGCTAGGTCAAACTATTATTCACATTATCCAATCTTTGACATTGTTGGGTCTCTTAGTGTTAGATCATAGCATTTTCAACCATTTAATAATATTGACAGTATCTATTAATGTTATTATGATCAACCTTATCAATCAATCTTGATCCTATAGCATTTACAATGTTAGTTAAATGTTATGTATCATTAATTCATGTCATGTGTCCTTGGCATGTTATCAATTTCAATCAATAGATCAATTTGACCAAGGATTTTGTCTATTCACCATCATCCTAGTCAATCTCCATTATCATCACATTTCATCAAAGGATACTGTCAGACTTATCAAATCAAATTGGCCAATCATCTACTAATTATCTCTATAGGATTAAACAACCCATAATTTAATACTATGTCATTTCACTAACTATTCCTTTTAACTAACCTTCTCAGTTAATTGATATTTTATTAATTAATTGGTTCACCATTTGCAAACCATAGAAATTCTCAATTTCCTAAGTCATATTTTCCACCATTAATTCCATTTTTTATTGATTGCTATTTGTGTGAAATAATGTATTTTTAATTCAAATAATCCACAAAATATTGACATCATTGTGACACATGGGTGTGACACCTCATGGATTCTCCATGGACACTTGGCTAAGATATGTCATACTCCATATATTCTTATTCTCTTACACACATCCATATTTGGCTTCCATTGTCATAGATTCTTGGCTTTAAGTCGCTTTGAGGTGTCATATGATGCGTTATAGATCCTATTCCATTTATAGCCACGTTTAACTTCCAAGCATCATATAATCCTACACTTGGCATCTTGCATCATATGTGTCATAGATTCTCAAAGGAATCTCTTTCTAGGTCGCATATCTAAGGTGACAATTCCAATGCTCTCATCTTTTGTGTTGATCATAAAATGAGCATTCTTTCTCTCATTTTTGGTCCCTAGTTTCTTAGATTTTCACTCTTGCTCTCACACTAAAATCACATCCTCTAGTATTCTTATAGCATCATCTCTATCTTAGGCTTTTTACTTCCTCATTGTGTACATTATAGGAAATTTGGAGCTACATTATATAGAGAAGAAATAAGGACATGGGAGCTACAAATGAAAGAGGGGATTTCTAACCTTGTGTTGCTTCCTTTTTGTTTATTTGGTTTTCATGGTAGACTAGAGGGTGTCATTATATGTTTATTGAGTTTGTGATTTGCTCATAGTATGTTAGACATTAGCCCATTTTCTAGTCCTACACTTGGATTTTATCTAGTGGCTCCCATAATACCCTCTATGTTGTCTAGCTATTGTTTTTGCCATTTAGTCTCTTTCTAAAGCTTTCATCAATAGCTTTCATTTCAGCATTCAAATTTTAAAGATTGGTCAACACCCTCACATGTGAACCTCTCATGTCAATTACTTTTTGTACCATTTCAACACCATGCTCTTGCTTCTGAGCTAATAGTTCTTTAGATGCATTTTCTTGTAAAATATTAATTTTGTTGAACAATTG
>CM053784.1:83265826-83465826 GCA_028749045.1 Cupressus sempervirens
TGGTATCTGATCTTCACTTGATATCTGATCTTCACTTGGTATCTGATCTTCACTCAGTATCTAAAAACTACTCGGCACATGAAGGTTACTCGACATGCATGGTGTACTCAGTTCCAATGTGGAAAGTGATTAAGTGTGTTGGCACTCAAGTGTAAAAAACCATTATGAGGTTAACAATCTCCCCCTTTGACATGAGTGACAAAAACACTTAACTAACCTTATTTGTACATTTACTAATCTGATTGGTATATACAGAGTTTAAAGAAAACTTGATCAAAATTTGTAACTTACAATCTTACAATACATACCTCAAAAATTTTATAACTCCCCCTGAGTTGATTGTGCCTTATCTGTATATCAATCTCCTCCTTTGTATCTTTTCTCCTTTGTATCTTTTCTCCTCCATTAATTCATCTCATAATATCTATATCTCCCCTTATTATGTCTATTTTCTCCCCCTTTTTTGAGACCTATGTCAAAGAATGTTTAAGGGTTAAGACCATATTTAGCCAAAAATGTGTTGTTTACCTCCATAATCATCCTGAGAGCTGCATCCCAATTGTTCAAAGCAATTTCCAGTGACTTATGCTGGATGGCAGTCTTGGCAACAAGATGAATAAGTCCATCTAATGTAGAAAGATTTGGATCTTTCTTGAGAATGGTTTCAGCATATACTTGCTCTTTATGGAGTATCTCTAAATGTGGGGTAATGGAGGACTGGAGCTGTATTAATTTGGCCTTGATATTAACCTCATTTGTTGTTAATACAGCTATTTCTTTGTGAGTGTGAAGCGATTGAGCAAAATGCTTCTCACTTTGAGCTAGATCATTTGGTAATTGCACACTTGAAATGTTTAAATTTCTTTCCAAGCTCAGTATCTTTTGGCTTGTTTCTTGTGTGAAGTAAGAAAAATCACACAACTTTTTGTACCATGAGAATATATTCTCAAGTACCTTTTTCACTTTGGCAATAAGTTTTACTAATTCAACTTGTGAAAGTGCAATTTGACTTGATATTTTCTCATTCACTTTCCCTTGAAATTTTCTTTTTGACCATTTGATAAGTTTTGCATTAGTTTCTAGGTCTTCATTTGTCACTTGGTCAACAATATTTGTTAATTGCTCTATGATATGCTTTGACTCATCTGGTGATTGCAAACTGAAGGCATCCATAAAGATGTCCTTAATCTCATATAGTGTCTGCTTATGTTTATACTCCTTCCTAAGTATTTCTTGTCTTTTCCTTCTATTCAGTGCATCCTGTACCTCATTGATTTGATCAATGGTTATTGATTTTGAGTCATAGCTCGGTATGATTATCTCCTCATCTAATTCAAGGTCTCCATAGTGAAGTACCCTTGCAACTCTGGTAGTACTAGATGATGGTACTGATATTTTCAATGGCTGGTGTGAAGGAGTTCCCGAGGTAGGCAAATTTATTAATGTTTGTATTGCCTCCTGTTCTTTAGGGGTTTTCACTATTTCCTCCTCCTTCTGTCTACCATGATCAATTATTGTAATTTGTGGAAGTGCACCTTGTGTTTGTGTTGTAGGATCAGATGTCATAGTCTGTCTTGTTTGTTCTGTTCCTTTTTTTGCAGCTTCACTTTGCTTTTGTCTTGTAGCATCAATTATGCTTGTTTGTACTTGGAATTGACTACTAGTAGTTGTAATAGAAGGTGGTTCTTGTGGATTCACCTTATCTTTGGCTGTACTTTCTACTAATTTTTGCAATTCATCTATACTGACCAATACTGGATCTGTACACAATATTGCTTGTTGTGTAGATTGGTCAATAATTCTTTTAAGATCTTCTGCAGTTAATGGATTGATATTCTGACCAGAAGTATCAAGAACATTAGTAATAGTTATAGTGTCTGCAGGTGAGATGGATGCTTGAGTAGGTCTAGGGGGTGGCAATTGTGTGTCTTGCACACTCTGATCTGGTTGCTACTCTTGCTCAGCTGTTGCCATTGTATCATGTTTTTGTGTTTGTTCCTCCTTTCCATCTATCTTTTCTTCTTCCCTCTTCTCTTCTTTTCTTTTCTTTTGTTCTTCTTCTTTCCTTTCTTCTTCTCTTTTCTTTTCTTCATCTTCTTTCCTTTTTATCCTCTCCTCTATTGGTACAACAACTTCTTTCTTGTATTCTTCTTCAAGAAAGTCTTCAATCCTTTTGTACAAGTTCTTCCATGATTTCATTGTTCTTTGAACAATCTCTTCCATCCTGTTTTGAAGTATGAAGAATGCCCTGTATTTAGGTGTAAACCTATTATTATGCCTTTTAACTACCTTCCTTACTTGTTCCCTGGTCAAATCTGGCAATACACTTGCTAGGGTTGATTCTCTCATCTCCTTCTCTATTTTTAAGCAAAAATGCCATCTGTCTTCTACAATTTTTGACAGTTCTTTTGGAAATTGTCCATCTAGTTCAAGTGGAGTGTACTTGAACTGTGCCATCATTCCATACACTTTTTCTTCTATCTTATTTTGTTCTTCTTTTGTAAATTTACTAAAATCAACTTTATTTAAATTACTCAAGTCACCATTTCCAATCTTTTTACATAAGGTGTCAACTGATGAATAGCTTACCTTTTCAGATTGGTCTTCTTCATCAGTATCAGGTTGAACCACATACCTTCTTCTCTTGCTCAACTCTTCCTGTGTTTCCTTGATTTTTTTCTTCTATGTAACCTCCTCTTTGTCCTTTTGAGTGGAGGCCTTTGTTGATGCTCGTGTAGTTGGCTTTTGAGGTGATGGCGTGGTAGCTTTCTTTGATCTGGGCTTGGCTGGAGGCTAGTCTGTTGCCTTTCTCTTCTTTGGCTCAACTTTAGTCGGTGCTTCCTTGGCTTCTTCTTCCTCTGCACCTTCCTCCTTGTCTTCTCCAAGACCTTGTGTTAATTCCATTGGCCCTTGTTCCTTCTCATCTTCATCATCACTGTCATCTTCTTCTTCTTCTGCTTTAGCCTCAATTTCTTTACCAAATTTCTTCTTAATCTTCTTTATTAATTTGTCTTTCTTCTTCAATGTGGAAGCAATTTTTAATTCCATGTTTCTCTTTGATCTTACCACATCATAAGTGCCAAAATGTGGAGCACTTTTATCTATTTCTTCTGCCAATAATGCAATGATTGCTGCTGATGCCTCATCAATATTAATTTCATATCCAAATGGCCTTAGCCATCTTACCCTTGGTATAACTGCTTGAATATAGGTAAAATCAATGTCAACTAAGAAACATATATCATTAGTATGTTTTTCTACTAAGGAAGCTGGTATCCTTGATCTTTGCTTCATGGATTTCTTGAAATCCTCAAAATAGCTTGTCATCAAGGTATCAAAATTTTCTCCCATTTGTTCTATATATTCATTAATTTGTGCAATGATGGTTCTATCTTTCCTCCATGCTACTTTTTCGAAAGAAGGAAACTCATTCTAAACATAAAAGAATATGCAAACTAGGATTGCTCCAAATTTGCATTGAGTGCCCTTTGTTCTTCTTATGGCATCTAGGTTTTCATTGATCTGTTGCAATTGTAGTTTTGCAAGATCATAAGTATGATCCTTTTTCACCAATTTGTAACCTACATCTACTGCAATGCATGGTACACTATTGAGTCTACTGGATTGATAGAATTTATGGGCGATGACTCTAACAACAAACTCAACTAGAGGATCCTATATGGTATGAATTGTCATTCCTCTTTTGTTCCATTGTGCACCAATATTCTTTTCAATAATCTCCTTTGATTCACTTCTCAAGGTTTTGTACCGATCTAGGGTTGGGTACCCTGTTACTCTATGTATAATTTTCTTTTTCAATTTGATGGGAATATCTTCTAACCACAAATTTCCACCATGAATTTTGCTCAGCACAAGTCTAACCCATTCTATTTTGAATACAGTGGGAAAACTTAAAACTTGGGTCAAACCCTTTCTTTCAACAATTTTGAATTCTTCTTTCAAGACTCCATCTACACACAGTTTATCATATGCTTGTCTAATTTCCATGTCTCCTAAAGCTCCTATTTTGCAGTTGTAACATTTTCGCACGTCTTGAACCATTACAACTTTTGGGGGAATATGGGAGAGAGCTCCGACTGGGTCATTTTTGTAGGCAACTTCGGGAATAGGATGGAAATCAGGTTGCTTGACCTCATTTGAAACTAAGTGGACTTCAAAAGACTCTTTTTCCTTGATTCTCTTTGAACTTGATGCCATTTATGCAAACTAGGGTTTTCACAACAAAAGGATATGAAACTACGTAGCTTGGCACAAATGAAAATACCTTAAGATCAATGAAAAACTTTTGAATGAGGTTGCAATCTGCTTGAAACACTGGATTCTTGCTACGAAGTCTCTCAGCTCTCTTTCTTCTCCTTTTCTTCTTGATCGTGATGAGTAAAACTGATTGAAATCATGATAATATACCCTAATTCCATCGCATTAAATGCTCAACTGCCAACTCAGCTTCTGAATAAATTTTAACCTAACTCAACTTCCACTATTTCCATTTTACTCAGCTTCCATTGGAGTTAACCAACTCGGCATCAATTATCAGCTCGGTCATTGTTGGGAGCTCAACATCTGTTGGAGTTTAACTCAGTATCTAAAGTCAGCTCGGCAACAACATTTATTATTATTTTTTGTCTTGACATCTTGTTTCATGTAGGTCTATACTTTGCTTATCTTCTTTGTCTTGGGACTGATGTATGATATAGCTTTGTATATCAGTCCTGTGTACTTCTCATGCTTAGTTTGATTAAGTGTGATCACTTGACCCATTGGGTGAAGTGATCCCTCCACTTGATGTGTTGCACTCATCTTTCTTTTTCCAAGTCTTATTCATTTGCCCCCTTATCTTTTCGACATCAATCTTTTGTTTTCCTTTGTTTTCTTCAGTCTTGGGTGCCTTTGATCTTGTAGGACAGTTTCTACTGATATGACCAATTTTCAAACTACTAAAACATGTAGTTTGATTCAACCATCTTTTGTAGTTCCCTTTGAAATGTGTTCTTATGCAGTTCTGTGGTATATGTCCATATTCTTGACAATAATGACAACTGTACTTGGTGTTGTAATCCCAATGATAATGACTTTCATTCCCTTCTATTTTTGCTGGTTGATTTGATGTCCACATAGGTTTTGATCTGCATTCAAATGCCCTATGTCCATACCTTTTGCAATTGTAACAATTTCCATCAAATCTCTGAGTCCTTGTGACATTGGATCTATAATTTTGTGTCATATGTCCTTGCATGTTGCACTTGTGACAAAAACTTTTGGGTATGTTTGATTGATTGAATCTTCTACTCCTGCACACATTAGCTATATGTCCCTTCTTATTACAATAATGACAAGTGGGTTTTGCATTCTTACCTTTATCACTTCTTTGTTCAGCACTTTTTGATGATTCCCTAACTTCAATGATATTGTATCCTAGTCTTGATGTATCATGGGAAGATTTTGGGGATTTCAAGAACTGTTCAAAATACTTGATGGCTTCACTTGATTTATTGAGATTCTCTGCTACCTCTTTTTCTCTGTTCAATTCATTCTGCATTTTTTCATTCTACATCTTCAAAGTAGAGATTTCAATGTGTTTTGCATTGAGTTCATGATGAAGGTTCATCATTTGGACAAGTGTATCCATCTGCATGTTTGAGATCCTTGTAAGTTCAGTACATTTTTCTTCAAGTCTATTTGCAAGATTTTTTTTGTCATTTTCCATCATCACTTTATCTTCAACTGCTCTTTTCTTGTGTTCAGTGATTTCACATATCATTATGGCCTGTGACTCATGTTCCATCTTGAGAGATCTTATCTCCTCTGCTTGAATTTTGTTTTTCTCCATCAGTTTTGCTATTGCTGCATCAAACTCTTTTGTATCTCCATTGGAAAATATGTTGGTGGTATCAATCTCCTTGTAGTGTATATCATTTTCAGCTATGGCTAGATCCTTCCTTTTTTTTAATGAGTTTTTCAACTTGTTTCTAAATTCCTCCAAGCTATGCAGAGCAAGTTGCACATCTATAACCTGATTTTCAATGATCTTTCCAAGTTTGAAAGTTTCCATCTTTAGATCTTTTCCTCCAAGCTATTAGGCTTTTCCTTGTGAGAACCTAGATTAGCTCTGATACCAATTGTTGGAATATTCAAATATGGAAAGAGTACTTATGAGAGGGGGGGTGAATCATAAGTATCATATTTCATCCAATAAAACTTTTAACTAAAAGTAAATTGCATGCATGTAAGTATATTAAATAAACATGTAATTAAACACTTGCATCAATAACTCATAACACTGGAATTTGGTAACCCATAAAGCCTCGAGGAATAAGAAGGTAAAATTGGGGTGGGGATGATACCCACAAAAATTACTGCAGCAATATTGTTCAACCACTTCTGATGGTCTGCCCTGTTAAAGGCTTTACACTATGTCAATAGTGACCTGCTTAGAGGATTTCAAACACTTAACATGAAGTGTCACCCTATTAAGGGATTTCATCACCTAAATAAAGAATCTGATGAAATAGTTGTTAAGCTAACCTATCACCATAGGATTTTCATTCTAATACAATTGCTAGAAAGTATTAGGTATAATGAACTTGATAGATTACAATCCTTGATTACTGAATGCAGGCTCCTTTTCCACCTTCTCTGATCTTGATCCTTTGTGATCTGATAACCCTTGCTTCTAAAAATAGATTTCCTCGTGCACCCTTGTATATCCACTCATATATTTACAATGAAATTACATCTTCTTTATAAAGACATTTGAGAATTTAGGGTTAGGTATGGATCTACAATCCATATTCAATCTTCATTTTTTGCTTATTGTTTGCATTTATTCTATTGGTTGCATGCCGTCATCATTTTTCTTATTGGCTGCATGTAGATTGCATAGGAAAAATAAAAGATTCGATATCATCATTAAATCCTTCAAAATTTACCTTATGTCAGTCATAAAAATTGTTTGCATCATAGTTTGTGCAATCACAAACTCTTATGCTAATATACTGAGTTACTCGGCTCCTGAAGTATTGCTAATACTCGACACATGCTATTTCCTAGATAGCTTGGCACTTAAACAAAATTGTATCACTCGACACCTTATGTTACTCGGCACTTGTTTAACACTCAACACCTTATGTTGCTCGGCACCTGATCTTCACTCGGTATCTAATCTTCACTCGATATCTGAAAACTACTCGGCACATGAAGATTACTCGGCATGCATGGTGTACTCAGTTCCAATGTGGAATGTGATTAAGTGTGTTGGCACTCAAGTGTCAAAAACCATTATGAGGTTAACATATGATATGTCATACAACCAGGCACATGTCCACCAGATATGGGTTATCCTCCATTAAGCACAAAAGTAAGTGCGGTGATGAGAGGATAAGCCTACAAAGGTATGTCATGCAAATCATTGTTTTAGACACCATGTGCTAAAATAGAATTGTGTACCTCTATGTTGTCAACATGAAAACTCAAACAGGTGTGCAAACTCCTAAGTGTCTCACAAAATAAAATAGTTAAATAATGCATTAACCTAAGTAAACTTAAGTAAGTATAAATAGTAAATACATATTTACACCAACACATATTTCATTTTCCTTTTATCTTGTGCAAATCTAGTATTTTTCCATGTAAGACAATCAGGTCAATATGTTTGTTTTTTTTTCCTATATAAATAAACAACCATCTCTAAGGTAATATATATTCATGCTTTCCCTACGACTAGATTATCCATTCTTTGAGTTTATATTACTTTTAGCATTACCTTAAAAAAATTTGAGATGAATGTGTACTCATGTATGTCTCCAAATTTTTTAGTCATATTTCTTTGTAATTTTTTCTAGCCTAGATTTGAGATTTACTAGCCAAACCTTATAGCTCACCAGGTATGTATTGATGAATCACTTGGAGATGTTAATTGAAAAAATAAAAATCTATCATATTTAACCTTGGATGTGGAAATTAAATTAATTTTTAAGAGTATTGAAGTCTTTATTTTCAGCCAGTCAAGTTCTTTAATTTTGTGCAATAACTTTAGTGGTCGTGCTGGTGTTTGAATAGCCACAATGCTTTAAATAAGTTTTTTTTTTTAAAATGATATATTCAAATTATTGCAAGAATTTTTCATTTCTTTATTTTGCATTTTGTCATTCATTGCTACTTCGTCATGTCTCAAATTGTATATATACACATATGTGCATATTAAAGTAATTACCACTTATTCTTCTTCAAGTGAGTATCTTCTCAATTTGTTTAACCTTTTAGATGCTTCAATTGCCAATTTTTGTTTTCTAATTTATTTGCAGTGTATTGATGCTTTACATTTAACCAAATATTTTAGTTTCATCTATATGAGAGTCAAAATTATATAGGTCCTTTTGGTTGTTTATTTTCAAAAAAGGCAGCAATTTTCTCCCTTTTGAAGTTTCAATGGATATTAAAGAATAACTTTCTTCAATCTGATAAAAAATAATTATAAGAGAACCATTAAATACTCCTTGTTAATAAGTTCATCTAATAAACATGTCTATGAAACATTCTTGTGGATTTTGTTTTAAAAGAACATATTATATTAAATAGCTAACCAGTCTAAATTATATCTATTTTATTTGATAGCATCAAACTAGTAGTCGCTAATTCTAGAGCAGCTCAAGTGGTTATTTTTAAACAAATTTTCATTCCCAATATACTAGTGGTTTTTATTTACTTCTGTTGTTGAAAAGTACATTTTTTATGTAAGTTGCTTATATATTTCCAGCATCATACTACTATATGGGGTCTAACTAAATCCATTTATGTTTGTTAAAAAAATCGCTTGGCTAAGAATGTTGTGTGAATGAAGTAAAATATGCCTTATTTCTAGATAGAGAAAATTTATGTAGATGAAAAGCCATGTGCCTTTTTCTAAAAAGAGAATCATTATTTGATTGTTTCATATAAAGAAATGCATTCTAGCATTGAGATCTCTCTCTAATATTCTAATTTTGCATTGGTACTCTATTTATCCTTGAGATTTAGTAAATATGCTTAGGTTATGGGATTAAAGTCATTATTTTAAATCTTTAAGATTAATGCTTTCTGTAAAAAATATTTTAATTTTTTTTAAATGACTAAAACATGTTGTCATTGATTGAATATATACTTTTACAAGTAATCATCATTAGTGGAAAATAATTGATTTTTTTTTCATGCTTCATGAAAGGACTTATGGAAAGTCAAATACTTAATCATGGAAGGGTGTTGAATGTGAGAAAAATGGGTAGGGAAGAAAATTGAAAATCTTATGATATTCTTTCATTACTACCTAGTAGTTCATTTACTTATAGTAGTTAATTGCTTGGCCAAGCTTAAAAATTTAATGCATATGATTGAGATGCAAGGTTATATTTTATTTTCCTCTTCTACATCCATGTTTAGATGCTACGCAGGCACATGTTTGCATAGTAGATGAGTCACATGGCTGCACCAGATCTATCTGATCTAATCATCCTAAGTTTCTAGGATTCTCATGCCAAGGTCAAGAATTATTCATTTCAAAAAGAACCCCAAGGGAGATAAAAATTACTGGGACAAACTCTCATCTCATGATAGTGGATGGACATTACAAGGACAAACTCTGATCTCATGATAGAGGATGGACATTGTTCTGATGGATTAGGAGATAGGGCTTCATGCTAATGGATAGAGGTCTGATGGCATATTTACTTTATATATTTGATATTAATTTATGGTTTTATGCTTATATGATGTACTCATGGGTCTATGTTAACCAAGAAAGTTGACACTCTTCTTGGATGTATTATTGTTTTATATTGTCATGTGATGATAAATCAGTTTGATAGTTGGTCAGTTATTTTATGTTTTTTGATCTTTCATTTTGAATGATATAAACCATTATATTTTGATAGTTGTCGAAACTTGTGTGATATTTTGTTGCTCTAGTTTAAAATTCTACAAGTAGATAAAATTCTTGTGTAATTGCTCATTTTAAAAGTATTATTTCAAAAAAAAATTGTTGACATGACAAATGTATTGTTAAGTTTAACTTTTACTTTCTCCAATTGATGCAATTGTGTTATGAGTCACATTTGTGGAAATCCACTCATTATACATATTTATATACTCACTATTGTTACATGTATTCTATAGTTGTGTCTAACACATTTTTATACACTTCCTTTAAAAAGAGATATGGTTCACTTCAAATTATCGTAATACTTGAATGAAATATCTTCAAGTGTTAATTATCACATTACCCACCTCATCAATAAGACTCTAGTGTTTCTTTCATTATTATCATTGTTATTTTCCAAACTAAATTACTATCCACTATATTCTTATTAATGTGAGTGCTCACAACTTCATGGTTGAATTTGTTTGAACTGCAACTATGGAAAAATTGTTATATTCTCATTAATTTCAAACCTTACTCATAATACATTTACTAATAGTATAGAATGCCATATCATTTTATTGATGAAAATGATTTGAAAGGAAGAGATCATGAGATAACCTAGTGAAAGGTTGAGGTGAGATGAGCAAGTGTGATGGAATTACAATGTGCACTTGATAACTTAGTACTTGAGAAGATAATGTGTTTTTAATTCATTAAAAAAGGAAGAAAGATCAGTTGAGAAGAAAAAAGGTTTAATCAAAGAAACCAAGTATCTAAAGCAGAAGATTAAGAAACTTAAGCATTTCAAAGTAGAACAACTTTGGTCGAGTAGTATTGGTCGAGTGACAAAGAATATCAAGTGCTAGTAATAGTTGAGTTGTACAATGTAAATCAAGCAAGATAGTTTAGTGATGACCTAGTGACCCAGTGATGCTCAAGTAGTAGAACATAGTTATGACTGAGTGGCAGCAAACTAATAGTTTGAGAAATAATCAAGATTTGTAGCTGAGATAATTGAATTTTTGAAATAATTAAAACATATTGATGATAAGGATTGATTAGTTGGGTTATTTAATGTATGGAAAATATTAGTTGAATGATGAAAGGCTAATATTTGAGGGATTATTTCTAGAAGTTTCAAGAAGAAAAAATGAGAATAGTACATGGCTAGCTCCATTGAATCTATTGAATCCAATTGTAACACTAAGATCTACAATTATGTTTTCCTACTTAGGAGTCATATGAGATGTCTTATGTGGTTGTTGGACTAGAATTTGTGGAGACAAGTGGAGAAAAAACTTCCAAAGGAGAAGTGTGAAGTTTTTGATGTGGGAGATTTCTTGAAGAGTTGCCTAGAAGATCTAATTTGTTGAGATGGGTTGAGTCCAGTGAATGAACTAAGATTGAGTTGAATGGAGATCTAAAATTTGCAAAGTGGGTTGTATGTTACTAGATAAAACCTAGCTATTACTTACTAATCATTGTGGCAATAATTAAATCCTTTTGATTAAGGTTGACCTAACAATCATTTGTAAATCCTTTAACAAGGTGACATTCTAAGAAATGTTCTATAGTCTTCTAACAAGGCCACTCCTAATAGGGTAATTAAATCCTTTAATAGGGTCACACATAATATTGTATTGTGTAACCTTTAATATGGTTGGCTCTTGTTATATCCCTTGCTCAAACTGATTGATTTTAACTCAAGGAATATTGTCCAACACTTGTATTGTTGTCTTTCAATGTAAGAAATTTAGAATGTTCACAAATACAATGCCTCTTACAATGAACTAATATGCAAGTGCAAATCTTTTGATATTTTCAATGCATATACATGAAAACTAGATATGGAATGCATACCTATAGCCAACTAACATTTGGAAAAACAATTGAAATACAACTATTACAATGCTAACTACTAATAGTTGCAAGAGGAATCTGATTATAGTGATGGCCAAGAATGGAGATGAATCAAGCATAAGTATTGTAGTGAAACATTGTTCTTCTGTATTATAGCAACCAACAATAAATGTATTTTCCAATTTAAGCACAAATAGAACTCTTGAATTGAAGCTCTCCTGAATACCAAACTTAGTGGATATTTCATCACCTCAAATAGTTGCAACACTAAAGAGTTGACGTTCTCCAATTGTTGACTGAAATTAGAAGCCTTAGTTTCTTGTCCCATTTTTATATCAAATGCAATTCACAATAATTAGATGATTAAAAATGAAGCTCTCACCTCTATTTATTCTTTACCTTCACCCTTCTAGAAGGAAATAAAAAATTATTTAATTGCATTCTCTAGAAGCTTCCCCCTTTCCAATACAATAATTAATTGTATTTCTAGAAAATGCACTCTCTAAAAGCTTCTCCCTTGCAATACAATAATTAATTGTGGCTCTAGAAAATTAAATTAATTAAACATAAAGTCACCTTTTAATTTTAATTTATTTAATGACTTTATAAGAAATTAATTTAATCAATTTCTCCTTATTTCTTCACTTAGCCTTTGGAGAATATAAAGGATAAGAACTCCACAAAGATGCTAAAAAGATGGGGACATTACAGTCTACCCTCCCTAAAATTGCTTGTCCTCAACCAATCTAACAATACAATGAACTCCAACCTCCACCTAGATCCCAAATGGAGTAGTATGTGACATCACTATGGACATTAAACCAACTACAAACTAGCATCATCGAGACCAACCACATGTCTTGTAGCCTAGCAACCAAAACTTGTGTTGATGATGTAGAAGTCAAAATGTCACTAGAAGCTATAGAAGATCTATGAAACCTCTTCTTCCCTATATCCACCCATACAACATATATTGGACTAGAATCTTGATCATTAGCAACATGTGTTGAAAAAGATGTAGCTACAGGTGAACCATATGCACTCATGCTAATTGTATCAACAATAGGTGTAGCCAGATCAAAATATATGGACCTAGGAACATCACTAACTACTGCAATAGTAACTAAACTAACTCCTCATCTAAAAAAATGGAAGCCTTTTCCTTATCAATCTCCTCGTATGTCTTAGCTTCCACCTCAATAGTAAGATCCTGTAAGCACTTATCTTGGGACCCAACCAAAACCTCCTTGAAGTCATCTCCTAATATCTAACAAGGGGTATCATACCCAACACATCTCATAGCATCAGCAAATGGATCATCAAATGTGTCTATATTATCTTCACAAATATCTCCTAACAAAACCTCAATTGCAAACTTCTGACTCTGCACACATGACTCAACATTAGGCTATAAATTAGAATTAATAGAGCATAATCCCACATCTATCAACTCTGTTGAAATGCCCACATCACCAACATCAAAACTAAGTGACTCTATACATGCTTTTGTCCCACCTGAGGAAGAAATTGTTTCCTAAACTATAGCAACACCAAGAGATCTCACATACAAATCTCCAATAATAATCTTATGTACTCGAGAGAGCCAAAAGTATCAATAGTAACAACTATATCAATTATCTTTGCACTAACTATAGCAACAACTCTGCAAGCCTCAACCTATTGAAGCTTGGTTTCACTATCCTCTACTACCACTTACACCACCACATGTGAAAAAAGTCCATCATCAATAGTGCAAATAGCACTAGCTAGTGTCGTACTAAATATAGGTACATTTGCATTACTCTCCTGCAAAGCATTCATCTTTGCACTAACTTCATCATTACTCCACTAACTCCTAGAACTATCAATCCTCCTATATCTACCCCTAGATAGAAAATGCTAGAGTGCCTGTCGCTCCAAATGTAACAACAAATCTGACAATAATATAAATTTCCTACCCCACAGGATGACAAGAAATCGCTTTGATACCAATGTAATATCCCTTGCCCAAACTGACTAATTTTAACTAAAGGAATATTGTCCAACACTTGTATTATTTCCTTTCACAGCTAAGAAATTTAGAATATTCACAAATACAATGCCTCTTACAATAAACTAATATGCAAGTGTAGTTCTTTTGATATTTCCAATGCATATACATAGAAACTAGCTATTGAATGCATACCTATAGCCAATTGACATTTTGACAAACAATTGACATATGCCTAAAAATTACAATGCTAATTACTAATAGTTGTAAGAGGAACCTAATAATAGTGATTCCCAAGAATGGAGATGAATCAAGCATAAGTATTGTAGTGCAACATCATTTTTGTGTACTGTAGTAGCCAGCAATAAATGTACTTTCCAATTTAAGCACAAATAGAACTCCTAAATTGAAGCTCTCCTGGATACCAAATTTAGTGGATATTTCACCACCTCAAGTGGTTGCAACACTAAAGATTTGATGTTCTCCAATGGCTGGCTAAAATTAGAAACCTTAGTTTCTTCTCCCAATTTTATATCAAATGCAATTCACAATAATCAGATGATTAACAATGAAGCTCTCACCTCTATTTATTCTTTACCTTCACCCTTCTAGAAGGAAATAAAATATTATTTAATTGCATTCTCTAGAAGCTTCCCTCTTTCCAATAATATAATTAATTGTATTTCTAGAAAACACACTCTCTAGAAGCTTCTCCCTTGCAATTAAATAATTAATTGTGCTTCTAGAAAATTAAATTAATTAAATATAAAGTCACCTTATAATTTTATGTTTTTTTAATGACTTTATAAGAAATTAATTTAATCAATTTCTCCTTATTTCTTCAGTTACCCTTCAGAGAATATAAAGGCTAAGAACTCTGTTGAGATGCTAAAAAGATGGGGTCATTATAGCTCCTAATAGAGCTCACTTCATAAGAGTGAAAAGTGGTAGCATGTTAGTTCATGTTTTTTTCCAAATTGGGTTTCCACATTAAATTTTGGTGTCAAACATTCATGTGGATATTTTTATATATGTTTATGCTACTTACTATTTGAAGTTGTAAGTGTAATGTTAACTATGATATTATTCTACTTGTTAACAAATACTAAACAAAGAACAAAAATGGAATGAATAAGTTGAATGATGATGAACAATTTTATTTGACATGTTTATCATGAGTTTGATTAAGTTTTTTGAAGTTGTTGAAATTTGATTTTATACATCTAGACCTAAGGATAATTGATTCACCCCCCTTACTCCCATCTTAGTTATTCTAAATATTCTAACAACTAGTATCAAAGCACTGGTGCTTTTCTGAAAATTTGAAGGACTTAAAGCTAAAGATCAAGATGTATAAGAGAGAGGTACCTGTTGTCACAAAAGTTTGCACCCTTGTCCAAAGTTTTTACCTAAGGACAACCTTATGAAACATGGAGACAACCTCTGAGCTATGGGACTTGAATTGTGAGGTTGAGTCTTCGGAGAAGGCTAACTTCCTTTACTATCAACAAATAAGTCTAGGTCTGTCTTTCCAAACATGACTAAATTGAACAATCAAACTATTTCTAGTAAAGCAGATCTGATTGGATTTTCAAATAAAGATGTTGTAGGAAAAGTTTCTTTAGAAACTTCAGTAGGAAATATGCCAAAATCAGGTTTTGGTACTATGCCATTTGGATCCAAGTAGTCATCTAGACGACTTTTCAGTCCAAGTGTTACAACTTCAAATCCACCAGCATTAGTTTCAGCTTCATCTTCAGGGGCACAGTTGTTTGAAGGTGTAAAAGATTCAAAGTCAAATGGTCAAGCCTCTGGAATGTCAGAGATTGACACTAATTTCTCTCAAGAGCTTGAGAAGGTAAGGAATATTGGCAAGGAAGTTTCATATGCCAAAGATAGGGAATCATTAGCTTCTATTGGTGATAGGCATACATATACTATAAAACTACAACAATAGTTAGTTTGAGACTCACAACTTGATGTAAGGGTAGAGGTACTTGATATGTTTGATGAGTATAACAAACTTCCTGCAAAGATTCAAAAAGAGTTACCCTTCATTGATTACATGGATTTCCATCCAAAAATACAAAACAAGAATGACCTAGCAAAAAAGAAGTATTATGATTTGAGTTGAGATCTTCTTGCAAAAGAGCAGTTATGTTTCACTCATAAGCATGTTTGGTCTCTTGATCACATTTGGGAGAAGAATAAGGAAGAAGAGACAACTTAAGAAGTACAAATCAACATTGAGGGAATTGGAAAATACACAGTTCAACCTAAACATGATGAAAAATATAAGCAAAAAACCACTTTAATTAATGGTAAGGATCATTCTAGCAGCTTATTTGGTGATTTAGAGATTATTCTTGATAAACAATTTGATGAGGTTGGTCCTATTCAAAGTAAGAGCAACTTAGAATCTTTACATGATGAGTTTTTCCATGGGAAACATGACATTGCAGCAGTTTTTCCTTTGCATGAAAATCAAATGAACAAGAAAATTGAAGCCTACAATGATGTTACTACTCCTAGCATGCATAGTGCTGATTGGGTGAAGCATAGTAATTCACTATTTGAGATAGGTGTTGATTGGATAATGGAGAATCCACTATTCAAATTTGATGATAGTGAGGAGCCTCAAATGGATACTTATTGTAGCCAAGAGGTTGCTGCCTTGAGAGAAGGACATAACACTAATTGTAAATCAGCCTTGAATAGAGATATGGTGAGCAGTACAATGAGAGAGAATTCAATTAGCGGGGCAGCATTGTAGCAGTTGATCAGCTTGGACACACCACCCATTATGGGCTCTGAGAAGCAAGATATTGTAGATAGTTGGCAAGGTGGATGGCCCTTTTGTTTGTAGGATCTAGGGGGAACTTCCTTTTGGTTAGTAAGGTTTCTAGGAGTTGGTTGGAAAATGGTTGAGTTTGAACAAGCATGTGATTCCAGCGGTGCTAGTGATCTCAGTTGGGTTGAGGGTCTTCCTATATATGTTAGTCATACATGGCAGGTTATTTTGACGATCATGCACATGGTGTGATTTGGGATCTAGGTGTTGGCAATATGTATCTATGGTTGGACGAGGATTTTATTGTGCTCTGGGTGTTGGCCAGTATTGAACAGTTTACAAGTGCATGTACTGAGTTCTTTCAGAGAGTTATATGGGATCCAGGGATTCAATTGAAAGTCTTATTGCAGAGAGACATTTGGCTTCATAGTATGGCTGAAATTGTTTTCAGTTTGGAATTTAGGGTTGCTTGCAGACTCATATGGGATCTTGGTATTAATTGCTTGAGGGCAAACAATCTCAAGGAAGGGAGACTTGTAATGTCCCTTTCTAGGGACATTAGAAATATTAAAGTGGTCATCTCTATAATATTAAAATTTACTCAGAGAGCTGAAACATCATTAATTAAAAGTCAAATTAATATTCCAAGTGGTCAAAAGAGGACAAGGAGAGATAAGATAAAATGACAGAAAGGTAGTCAAAGAGTTACAATTGTGAGAATAAAAGGAGAAGGGACCCTTTCATTCGGTATGCTAATTTTTTCTATTCAGTTCAGTTTTCTCTCTTGGGGAGTTTTAGAAAGCTTTAGCTTTCAACCCGTGTGAGGATGTAGCCCCTCGTGCAAGCAGGCAATGAATGCAAACCCATTGCCCATGGAGATATCATCATAGGTGTTTAATTGAGCTTACAGGTTCTTATCCTCTCATTCCAATCTGACTATTGAATTCTATATTTAGGATTGGTTTTCTATGTATTGGTTATTGTATTGTTGTTGTATAATATAATAACATTTAGCTGCCAGGTGTTATATTGTAGTTGTAAAAGGAAATATCATTGTTTAAGGATTTATAAGAGTTTCTGGTTCTATCATACTAGTTTTTAATTCATGGTTGCATGTTGATATTCTGAATGTTATTGCAAAATAATGGGTCATATCTAAGAATCTTCTGGGTTATTATACACTGTGTCTCATTTTTGTGTACCCCCAAATTTGAATGTTATTTCTGAGGATAGTTATTTAATTTGAAAATTCTACTAGTTTTTGAATGTGCTATAAATTATCTGCAAGGTTTTATTTCTAAGGGTATTGTTAAAGGAAATCCAATAAATATCCTATTCAGAATATTACATTGTTCCTCTTGATCTCTCAAGAGCGGGCCTGCTAAATGATTTTAGACTAAAAATAATAGATCATCTTTAAGAGTTCAAGATTTCTAATTCACCTCAAGGGTGAAAAGGCTGAAGAGAATACTCTCCTATTCCAATTGCTTCCTGCAAACACATCGAGCAATGTTCATGTACCCCTTACTCCACCTTGGCATATCAAGTGGGTTAAGATTCCTGATTCACCCAAAGGTGAAGAGCATACTCTCCTACCAAGTGACACGCTTTAGTAAAGTAAGTAATTATGTGCCAAGAAATGAAAAAAAACTAACCTAATGCTACACATAAAAAGAACTAAGGCACAAAAAAAATTGTTTTGTTTGTTTATTTATTTGTTTTGGGCAACCCTACAAACAAGTGTTAGTAGCCCTTTTTGCAATTTTTTTAATCTTTGACTAGCATTCTTTTTAGCAATGAAATGAGAAACACCTTACAAAACAACCAAGGTTAGGGCATTATAACTAAATAAGACCTGCAACATAAAGTGATTAGTTACCTCCAAAACTTAAGTTATCTTTTAACCATATGTGTATGCAAAGAAAGTGCAAGCTAATCATGAATGTTCTCACTTTTACTCTTTACTTTTGACCTAGTCAACAAGATTGGACTTGTTTGATATGATTTTACATTCAAAAATATGAATTTAAAAAAGAGACCCTGGTAAATATCAAAGAGTTGTCCAAAAATGCAATAAATTTAGCAATATCTCTTCATTTGTGCCCTAAGGACTCATTTTGTCAAAATAGACTAGTTTTATAAAATCACATTATTGAGCTCTAATATGACTTCCAAATTCAAAACACAAAGAATAAACCCCCTTATGAATTTAAAAACCTTTCCAAAAATGTAAATTTTTCTAAAAAAATTGTTGATTTGTGACTAGAAACATTTTTTATGAAAAAAATCATAACTAACACACATCAACTCAAAATAATCTAAAAATTGGTCTAAGACATCTTAGATGCATCCCCAACCTCCAAAAAAAATTTAGATCCGAACTCCACACAGTTGGAAAGATATGATCAAGTATTTGAAAAACTTGGGTTTTGGCCTTCAAACCAGTTTGCACAAGGGTTACCCTTAAAACCAAAGTGAAAAACCTACAAAACCACTTGATTAGATTCAATAAGTTGCTGTAGAAAAACTAGACATGAGAATGCAACTAAAATACTAGCAAGAAAATGGAGCTAAAAATTTGTTTCTAGCCCCATAGTGGGCACCAAAAATGTGTCACACTTCTATAAACCATTATACTTGAGAGTGCCCATAAAAGAGAGCAACTCAAGAGGTGGCTTATAGCTCTCTATCTATGATGTGAAAAGGTGCAAAAAGTGAAATGGTGGCTCTCGAATGAACCAAGCTATGCAACCCTTGCAAGGTGCACCATAGAATGAGAGATTCAAAGAGTAGAGGCAATGAGTGCCACTATCAAAGTATCTAGAATGAATGTAATGGAAATGAAAACTAAATGAGAGAAAGTAGAATGCAAACTAGACTAGAAAAACAAGTATTACAACCCCTATTTAGACTAGATGATTTAAGATATAAGAATGGAGAGAACCTAGAACAAATGAGAAGCATGAAGCATGAAGAATAGAAGATAGAAGAAGAGGAGCTCCACAATTATGAGATCTTCAATCATGCAACATAACCTTTGTAAAAGAGTGGAGTTGTAAAGTGAGGAGAGAGCTCTCCTTTTTAAAGAGAAATGGATGATAGAGATCATGCGGCAAGATCCAAGTGATCAAGGGTGGATTTTGAAAGTGGGAGTGATCCATGTGCACAAGAATTTCCACCAATTGTGATGAATAATTGACTTTTCCCCCCCATGTGTGACAAAAATGTCTTTTCTTTTATTTTCAAATAAGGTAAATGCTTTTGTGTGCCCAACTTAGGATAAGAGATGAGTAGGGAATTTTATTTCATTAAAAGGAGGACATGTTCTCTTAATTAAACATGAACTTAGGATAAAGTGGTCAAACTATAGGATAAAATCAAATAAATGAATTTTTGGAGATTTGATCAAGGATAAGCATTAGATACATTATGCAAAAAATGTTAGAAAGGGGGCTTATAATCTAGATGACCATTTTTGGGTGATTACAATAATTAGACATGATATTATTAAATAAATGATGATAATTAAATTATATATTAAAATATTAAATAAAAAAATATTAATATAAATAATACCATATAAAATATATTTCCAATAAAACAATATCTTAAATAAGATTTAAATAATTAAATAGTAATAAAACAATAAATAAATATAATTAACTACAAGAGAGACTATTGTAGAAAGTATGATACCTTTCTAAAAAGGATTTAACAATAAATGATAATAAATACAAGATAAATATGTAAATAAATATTATAAATTAATAAAAACTAGTGAAAAGTTAAGAGATATGTAATAAAGAGATGTCACAAATTCAAATTAAGATATAAAAGGGAGATTCATTTTAAAGAGAAAGGACGAGGATAAGAGAAAAGTAAAAGAATAAGAAGAAAATAAGGAAGTGGCTTTTTTAAATTGTTACAATTATGAAAGTATGTCACTCTTTGAAAGGTTGTAATTATGAATGGTTGTGACTTTTTAAAAGAAATGTGATTATGTAGGGTTGTGAATTTTTTAAAGTATTGTGATTATGAAGGGTTGTGATGTAGTGCTCACCTATAGTTTTCTCTTCTATTATGATTATAAAACTCTTTTAGGCTTATTCTCATGCATACACTGGTTTTTAGAGATACTTGATTTAGAGTTATATGACATTAATTCAAGACTTGTTTATATTCCAAATTGATTACATGATTTTTTTTTATAGGTAATATTGTGATTTTGTATTAATATAAAAAATAGGAATTACAAATATTGCCATATGTAAAGTTTGGCCAAATTCCTTACAAGCTTATATCTACCCAACCCCAAGGCCATACTTATTCGTTTGAACAAAAAATTGGGCATTAAAACCCAATTACATAGTTGATGTTAATTACATATTATTTGATGATAATGATTACTTTCATAATGATAAGAGTTTAATTACTCTTAGTTAGTAAATATAATTGCTTTTACGATGATGCCATAAAATGCATCTTCAAATAATAATCAATGTAGCTTCATGATGATGAGTTATTTATATTGGATTCAGATTTTATATGTACTCATGATTTATTTATAGTGCTTATCTCATACTTGCATGTGTATGGTGTGTGTGTTTATATCGTATTTTTATTTGATGTGCCAAATATAGTTAGGGGATTGTAGTCACCTACTAGTAAGGATCTACATGATGTACCACACCCCATCATTGTCTATATAGTGTGTGTGTGTGTGTGTGTGTGTGTGTGTGTGTGTGTGTGTGTGAGAGTGCGTGCAAGCTCCCCCTTAAAACCCTTATTTAAATGAAACATCTGAAAAACCCTTTTGTCCAACAATTTCATATACCTAAATTTTTAACATCCCATCATAATAGAAAACCCAAAACCCTTAGATCTGCAATAAATCATTCATATATGTTTCCCTTTCTTTTATCCTCTCATGCATTTCCATGGAATCAATCTAGGGTTACAATAATAAAATCATAGCTCTGATACCACTTGTAAGGAAAGTTAGCAACAAAGAATATAACCATTTCCACATAACCCATAATAGATATGAAATAAATACGAAATTAAAATCCACATGCAAGAGAATAGACAACATACACACAAAATTGTGACACAAGATATACCCTAGGAAACCCTCATTGAGGGAAAAATCCAGCCTCCAAAAGCATCCATCACCATGTATTATTCAACAAAAATACCATTGCAATACAACCATGGAAGCCTTCATGCCATAGCCACAACCAAGCAAACTATGTGAACAAGCATAAATCCACACATCCCATGCCATGCTTCCAATGTTCACAAATGCTCCCTTGGCTAACCTGTCAAGCCTTGTCCCACTTGACTCTAGCCTTTTTCCCTTCTCACTCTTCCTCTACAACAACTACCCTTGTGGCTACTTATATAGTAGCAAGTCCCATAAAACCACTAAGTGGTATTACATAAACTATGTGCTAAAACCATGTGATACCTAACCCACTGACCCCACATTTAATATTGGGCATTTAATTCTTTTCCCAATTATTAAATAATTACATAAAATATTATCACAATGTTACAATACAACTCATCAAGAATATTCCATGGGAATCTTTACATGTTGCACATCCATTTAGGCACAACATTACATAATAAAATAAAATAATAAAATATAACAATATTATGCAATGTGTGCAACACCCATTATCTCAACACTTCACTCTAATGCCACCTTATGTAGTGCAAGGGAGTAGAATCCCCAAAAGAGATGTCCTAGCCCCTAGCTAATCACTACATAGCAAAAACACAATAACAAAACAACTAAAAGAAAGATCTAATACCAAATCACAACTCTTTGTTCAAAGATATAACTGATTACATGTAATATGCCCGACTGTAAGGCCTTCCAGGTTAGGGTCAAATACAATAGAAATTACAAAATCAATTCTACAAGATCCAATATGATCCAACTTACAAGTAATCTTAGCTAGTCCAGATATGTAACATAATAGAAATTCGAAAGAAAACCACCAAGGAAATCTAAACTTGTGCTTGGAAGCCTACCAAGAAATTTCCTTATTTTGTAATGACAGCCCCAGCTCTGCTCTTCAACTTCACATATACACATCATTCCTTCCTCCACTAAATGAATGAATCCCTAAAAGACTCCTTAAGACCTCTACTTATACCCAACTAAGCCACAAGTCAACCCAGTTCATTACAAAAAAAATTAAATTCTTTACATTTAATATAGGTTGAGCCACAAGTTGGCCACAAAACAAATTAAATAATCCATACATAAATTAAATGTCTAAGTCAGCTCATAGACACCTCAACACCAACAAGAACCAAGAGCATGTTGAGCATCAACAAAACAAAGCCAAGCACTAGTAAATCCCAAGCCATGCTGAGCAACCAAGACCATGCCGAGCTGTAGACCATGCCAAGTTGCAAAACCATATCAAGAAACAAATACCATGCTGAGCTCTGGACTATGTTGAGCTACCAGACCATGCTAAGCTCCAAACCATGCCAAGCAACAAAGACCATGCCAAGCTGTTAGACCATGTTGAGCTCCTAGAGCATGCTGAGCACCAAAAAATGCCAAGCTTCCACAACACTTAACCAAATCCCTCCAAACAAGTAGGATTACAAGAAAATAGAAGATTCACCTACATCAAGAAATACTCCAAAAGGAACTAGTATATGCTAAAAAAAGTGTCAAAGAAATATCCCAATCTTTCAACATTAGATGGACTAGTTCACCTTGCAGCAAAGACAACCATCCAAATAAAGTCCTTCGATGTTGTATTAGACAACTGGGATGTTGCTCTGAAGATTATAATGGAATTCCACAAGAACTTTTTGGATAGAAAAACACAATCAGTGTATAGACCCTTTGACATAAATGTCAAAAAGGGGAAGATAATAAAGAATAAAGAGGCAAAAAAATGTGCAAGGGGAGATAAAGAATATGATAAAAAGGGGGAGATAAAGAGAAAGGGGGAGAGTAAACAAAGGGGGAGAAAATAGAAAAGGAGTAGAAAATAAAGCATATCAGATAGATAAAGAGTATCAGCATTTTTGAAGACAAAGATTATCAGCAAGAGGCAAATTTACTTAGAGAAGAGAAGAAATTTTTGTTACAGAACTAGCACATTAACTCAGGGGGAGTTAAAAAAAATTTGAGGTATATAGTCTAATATAGAATTTTGAAAATTTTGAAGTTTTGTATATATGTTGAACTATGAATGTATTATACTCAAGAAAATTAGATTTGTCATGTATAGTTAAGTGTTTTTGACACTCATGCCAAAGGGGGAGATTGTTGATCTCAAATTGGTTTTGACAATTGAGTGTCAACACACTTAAGATTTTTAATAAGTCCATGTTGAGCTAGTAATGCATGCAGAGTGTAATATATATAGATGCTAAGTTTCCATCAGTGTTGAGTCACTCAAGTGTTGAGAAAATAGACCATGTCGAGTGAAAAATTGATGTCAAGCAAGTTCAAGTGCTGAGTTAGACAAAATTATAGAAAGTGTTGAGCATAAGTATTATCAAGTGTTGAGTAACACAGAATGTACATAGATGTTTGTGATGGCACAAAAAACTATGTAAACCATTTTTATGCCAACTTTTGGATAGATCTTGAAGCTTTAAAAGATAAGATTGAATCTATTTGGTTTTCCTATGCAATCACCATGCAACCAATCATAAAATTTGAAAGGTTAAGTAGCAAAATGCATGAATCTCAACCATAGATTCATACCTAACCATAAGCCACCAAAGTCTTTAAAAGGAAGATGAAGCCCCATTATTCAAAGAGGATGTGAGTGAAGAATGAAGGGAAGAAAAGGGGTGAATTAATTAGATTGCATTCAAGGTGGTTTAGAAGAGTAGAAGAATTGTAGAATCAGTTTGTGGAATAGAGGATTGAGAAAACAACATTTACATATCAGATCAGAAAGGATCAAGATGGAAAAAATTGAATCATAAATTAGAAATACAAGATTGTAAGTTGTCAAATCAAACATTTTACTATTACTTTCTAACAACTGTATCAATAGGATGAAATCCTTTGGACTAAAGTTGACTTAACAGTCATTGTGAAATCCTATAACAAGGTGACATTCCAAGTGAATGTTTAGAAATCCTTTAAACAGGTACACTTCTAGCAAGATGTGAAAACCTTTAATAGGGTGGGACTTAATAGTTTCCTATAAGCCTTTCACAGGACAAATCATGTTTCATGGTCAAACTTTGTAACCTTAACAAGTTACACTTTATTGTTGTAGTAGTAAAAAGTTGTGGGTGTCATCTAGATCCCAATTTTACCTTCTCATTGGAGGGTTTCTAGGTAATCATATCTTGTGTCAAGTGTTTATGTGAATGCATTTACTTTACATGTTATTTCAATATTTTAATGCATGTATTGTTTGAAGATTAAAAGTTGTATTGGTTAAAGATTAGGACATCTGAGTCACATGCCCCCTCCCCCCCGTCCCCACCCCCACCCTCAGAAGTATATGTTTCCCATTTGTAATTCCAACAGGAATATTGTGATATGGTTTCTTTTGAAGATGAAAGAGAAAAGAATGGAGGCCCTTACACAACAAATAGGCATTTCCACCAATCAATTGAAGAAAGTTAGAAGTCCATTTAGTGCATACAACCATGAAAAGTATTAAACCCTTAAAAACCCTCATTATTGGGAATTGTGTTGTATATATATAGTCAAAGTTCCAAACCACCAAAATCCTTTTCTAATTCCAAATGGGTATTTAGAAAGGTGATTTGTTTGGTAGGTTGTTGAAAAAAATCAAAAATGAAATCACAACAGTGATTCACATTTAACATTAAAATTTCTTATGACAGCAAATCAACAACACTCTGAAACTTATCAAGAATTCAAACTCCCTTTTCAAGAGACTACCCAAAGCATCAGATTTGTCCATATGACTGAAAGTCCTTCAAAATTTTGCAATGAAATCAACTAGGAACAAACTGGTACAGAGATTTTAGAGTCACCACTCACACTTTGTGAGAAATAAAAATAATTTGTCACTTGACAAATTTGAACCAGACCTTCAATGTAGGAGAAACTTGTAGATCATTACCATCTTGAAAAGAAACTACATATTATAAATTAATTCTTGACTCTGAACATCTCTCAATAGCACTTTGCAAATAGAATTGATTGAAGATAGACCTTACATAACCCTATTGTTGTAGCATATCCTTCCTATTGTATTGGATCTTCTTCAAATTCTCAAGGTTTTTCTACCATTTAGATTCAATACATCCCCAGCGGAGTCACCATTTTGTTGGTGTTTTAAAACTACTAAGCAACAAAATGCTTAATACCAAGATGACAATACTCACACAATCTAAAGACTAGCCAATTCTTATTAACAATTGTATGTGCAAACCTTTTGGGCCCAACTTCAACAAAACCAAGGGTGCTTTTCTACTCTTCAAGCTCTGCAAAACTAGGGTGGGTATACCTAGGGATGATTCAAGACTGAAAAACACTGTATGAGGATTATTTTAGTTTCATTTTTATTCTCATCTCAAATCCTCAAATACATGCATAATTCATGACAATTTTCTAAACACATCCCATATAACAAATCTGGCCAAAATGATTCTATAGGTCTGTAGATGTTCTCAGCAATAGTGGCTAACTGAAGCTAAAACATTCCATGCAAACAAGTACAGGCCAACTTTGAAAATCTTCAGGAAATATAAGTAAAATTGATTATAATCTTGCATTTGAAAACCATTTATGATAAATCTCTCTTTTAGCTAAATCAATTTTATCAACAATTCTTATCAAAATTCATCATTCAAAAATCCTTTCCCTTGCTACAACAATCTTATCAAATTTATCAAAGCTTTTACTTAATCCATTGAATTAACAGCAGTGATAAACAGATGTACAACCTAACTGGATTGCATTCAATTGCACAAGCCTTTACTTATACAATATCAAGATAACCAAGTAATCGAAAGGAGACAAAATTTAGAAAGAACTAATATGGGGATAGTTCATAATTTCTATTCATTTTCTTTGAAAATTGTATACATTTAGAGTCAACTCAAAATGACCTTTGGAAGAAACACAGGGATCATTCTATTATTCATGTATTCTCAGGAACTAACAGAGAAAACACATCAAAAACTTGCTCCAAACAATGGACCAAAAATAGAATAAGTATATTACTTAGAAAAAATAGAATTCAAACCCTTTCTCTTGCCTTGGAATCTCACTTATATAGTGTGAGATGCAACAAGCTTTAGGCAAACGTGACTGATAGGTGTCCCTTACAAAAGGAAGATGCATACATCTACCAGAAAAGAAAATGATTAACTGAAAGTTATGCAAATCATATATTCTCTTGTGGGCCTCGGTCTATCACATCCTTTTGTTGATTTAGCTCCAACTGTGATTCTATTGTATATGTAATTGCTAAGCTTGGCTATGACAAAATCTACTCTAATGATAGCAAACTGACTCGAACCCATGGGTTTTACCATCATTATAGTTGTTAGAGTAAATAATTAATATTTAATTATTTATTCTATTGCTTAAGCTTACTTAGGTCATGCATTTATTTAATATTTAATATTTAATGCATGTTGTGGTTAGTTGGTGACAACACGGGAGTTTGTTCCCTTCTAGTTGTCACACTTATCTTCTACCACCTTCCAGCTTGTTCTACAAGCTTCCATGAGCTCTTTATACTCGAGCTCTCTCTCATTGTAAAACATCATCGAACAATAATAACATCACATTATTGTAAATACATTTCTTCTTGTGTTTGCATTCATGGTGTCTCTCATGTCCATTTAGGGTTTTGCCCGTGCTCCATGCTCCTCCCCTTCTATGGCTTCTCTTTGACAGGTTCGCATGCAGGTGATCTTGGCATCTTCGGAATTGGCTTTCCTCAACTCCAACATGGTATCAGAGCCTTCCTGCTACTACTTCGTTGAAGAATTTTGAAGCCGTGATTTGAAGTCACAAACCCTAGTTTGTTTGTGCATTTTTTCTTCAAATCAGGGGATCAGCATTTTTTTGGAGCACTTTCAGCCCAAACGGACATCACCATTGGATCCGGAAGGCCGTTTGTAGTCAGGATTCATATAAAACTTGTTGTTTTTGGAGACAGGGCAATTTTGGCAATTTTTTGAGGCCTCCAAGAGTCTGTCGTACGGTCGTACGGATGCAACGACGGATTTTTTTTTAAAAATATATATATTTTCGGTAGCGCCGCTGCCGCACCACCGCCGAGCCACCACTGCGCCACCTCCGCGCAGCCCGCAGCGGCCGCAGCAGGCAGCGCCGCCCGCGCTCTGCCGCGGCCCGGCCTCCTCCCGGCCGCCGCCCGTCCTCCGCCCTCCGTCGGTGGCTCCTCCGTCTTCGCCGCCCTGCGGCCACCGCCTCCCAATTCTGCCGCCCCTGCGGCCGCCTCCGCCCGCCAGCTGTGCAGACAACTCTGCAGCCCGTCAGCAATCTGTAGCCACTACAGGGGTGACACGTGGCATGGGCGCCACGTGGCACCTTGCCACGTGGACCCGCCACGTCACCCCTGCCACATCATCATCCGTACTGCCACATGGCACTCTTTTTTTGCTGCGATGGCTGATAGGCCGTCAATTTAAATCTCAGGGTCTGCTGACGTTAGCATGACATCATCCCTATGTCATCATCCTTGCTTGCACTCTCCTTCAAGTTCTCTTTTGGACCTACTTGTGGTTTTTTGGCCATAACTCTTGCATACGGAGGTATTTTTCCAATCCAAAAGAAGCACCGGAAAGCTGGTTCCTAGACAGAGATTTTGGTGCAAGTATTTTTTGGTTTTGATGCTTTTTTATTACTTGTTTTTACTGTTGAAGTCCAAAGTCCTATTTTTGACTCTGGCATGCATATCTTTTACATCCCATGTCAGTTTTTTAAAAACTTTATATTTCTGGAAAGTTGGTGCTGTGTTATTTTTAGAAATATAGTCCTTTTTCTTTGCTTTTGGCCTTTGCTCTTTCTATCATAGTTTTGGCATTTTTTCTCTATGGTGGATATTTTGAGTGTTTTAGGCCCGAGGATCGTTTTCCTGGCATGGTTTGCTTTCTTTTCAGCTGTACTTTCGTTTGGTTCAGCTCTTTTTCAGTTTTGATCATTGTAGCTATCCTTTTGAAGCACCTTTTATTCTCGCACTGAGATAAATTGTCACTTTTGCATTCTGGGAGTCATGAACGTTGTTTTGAGTTAGCTGTGCATGCACTATTTCATAAAGCACCATGGGGGGGATTATTTGTTTGCTGTTTTAGGCATTCTCCCTTTGTCAAGTGAGTGTCCCTTCCACGACATTAGCCCCATGCCGAGTCAGTTAGACTGTGTCTTTATCGATGTCTGTACCTCTTTTCCTCTCTCCTCGTTCTTAGTTCATTTGCAGGAGATTTTGGCTCACCTTCTCAGTTGCCTGTCATCACACCCCATCTACATTAAGGGGGGTTATGCTATTGTTCTAATGCATCCATGGTTTGATGGTTCGATAGTGTGAACTATGTATTCAGTGGTTGATCCTACATATAAGGCGATTGCAGTGGCTGGCTACCTATGCATTTCGGTGAGATGGATCATCTACCATATAGACATGCTCAGTTCGTGCCTTCTTCTTCCATGGAGGTTTCTTCAGATCAGTAGTTTGGCAGATTTGCAGCTTCTTCATGCTTCAGTGATGCTGCTTCTTCATGATCATTCCTTGTTCCTGTTTTAGGGGACAATTTCCCTAGTTGGAGACTTCTTCAGCTCTTCACTGGGTTCTTACCTCTTTTTGGGGGAGGGTTTTTCCCATGTGGTTTTCTCTCTTTCCTCGCTTACAGAGGTTGCATTTTTCTTGCATTGTACTTGGGTACCTAACATGGCCTCGTTGCCGGGACCCATTATGCATTCATCTTAATTTTGTGAGCTTAAGGCATTTCCCTAAGTTGCACTTAAGGGGGGGTGTTAGAGTAAATAATTAATATTTAATTATTTATTCTATTGCTTAAGCTTACTTAGGTCATGCATTTATTTAATATTTAATATTTAATGCATGTTGTGGTTAGTTGGTGACAACACGGGAGTTTGTTCCCTTCTAGTTGTCACACTTATCTTCTACCACCTTCCAGCTTGTTCTACAAGCTTCCATGAGCTCTTTATATTCGGGCTCTCTCTCATTGTAAAACATCATCGAATAATAACAACATCACATTATTGTAAATACATTTCTTCTTGTGTTTGCATTCATGGTGTCTCTCATGTTCGTTTAGGGTTTTGCCCGTGCTCCATGCTCCTCCCCTTCTATGGCTTCTCTTTGATAGGTTCGCATGCAGGTGATCTTGGCGTCTTCGGAGTTGGCTTTCCTCAACTCCAACAATAGTACTAGGGAAAAAAACTTTACTTCCCACTCTCCACTGATTAATACAACTCCTTAAGATAATGAAATTATCCCTTAAGAAATAGCACTCGAGCATGGAAGCAGTGTGGCTATCAAATATAACAAAATGAGTAGTTTCTGCTTAGCTAACCATGTCTGCATCCAAAACTAGCTTTCACCCAAAATTTGTCACCCACTGACACAAAAAGACGTACACTAAAAAAGAGTTAGAGGGACTATTTGCATGAAATCCATGGGTATAAAATCTTCTTCACCCTTTCCAAAAACTCTGCACAGGTTCCTACACATTTTTGCTACCCTAGCATTGAAGTGTGCCATCTTGAAAATTTCCTTAGAGAAAGGTGTTACTACTAACAAGTGTTTTTTTTAATCAAGTTCACTCTTTGCTCCCCTCATTACATTAGTAGCTTGATCACAACCCATAGAAACACATGGGATTACTAGTCTTCCTTGATCAAAATTCCACATACTGACACATGAAACAAACAACTTCCTCTCTGTAAACCACCTTTCAACAATCTAAGAGTTAGTGAATTCTTTAGAGCCATTTCTACTACACTATGCAAGACCGCAACACTTTAAAGACTAGTAAAATATGCACTTGGAAATCTCTTATCTATAGTTCTTTTATGTTGTTTGGTACTCGTGCCAAAATCTACACAATCCTCTTAGTAAATGATCCTATTTAGAAAAGACTTCAAAATCTTTATTCACATAAGGTGCAACTAAGAAAATCTTATAAGTTACACTCTATTTTTTCTTTCACAACCAAAACATTTCATATCTCATTAATATGCAGAATACCACCACCTTCAGTATTTAAACTTGCACTATCGATCTTTAAAAATCATATGTTCATGGGGTACAGAGAAAGACCACTTGGCATTTTGCTTGACAAGTTGACCAGCCAATCCAATAAAAATTGACCACATATATAGTGCCTTCCTTGATGGCATTTTTTCCTGGACCCATTAGTGATTGAGGACATGTGTCACCATGTTGCTACTTCACTGTGCATATCCTCCGAGCAACTCTTCATAATGAGATAGCAATGGCCATCGATCTGAAATAAAGTTAGAGGTGGAAAAATTGTACTAAGTTCCCTGAAGGTGGTGGGTCCCATACTCGCTATGTCACATAGCTTAAACATCGTGCAACTTTTTATAGCGATATGGCAAGGATTATTGATTGAAACTTGATCTGACAATTGGGATCTCTTAAATGTTTTATGGGTCTGAGGCACTATTGACGTAGGAGAATCTGCACTGTTGGCAATCAACAAGACTTTACTTCAGTCCTAGTCACCATTTACTTTACTTGAGGTACCACTGGCTGTTGATTTTCATGATTCCTTGCTACTTTGTTAACGCCAAGATGTCAAATTTTTTTGATAGCGATGTAGCAAGCTTCGACAACTTTAATAAATCTCGGTGCTGTGAAATACAAAGACCCATCAAATCATTATTGCTCCTACCAACTACTTTTGACAATAGCAATTATTACACATCATGGTTACCGATAAAATTCAAGGCCACCGTGTCTTTAATTTTATGGTGCCATGCTACTTCGCTAACAGTGAGATGACCAAGTTTTCTTATAGCAAGCTAGTGAGGTATTGAAAAAATCCTCATTTTGGTGCCGACTTCTGACTACTTTCACTAGGTCCCTTTTTCAGTACTGATAGTACTTGTAATGTGTACATGACTGAATGATCGGCCATAAAAAAATTCTCCAATTGTTGTGTCTTCATTTTATGGTCCCGTCTTATAACTTTCTAGCACTCGCTACCTCATTATACATAAAGAGTGCCCATGTTTTCATAGCACGGAAACAACAATGGTGGATCTATTTAGATCGGATGGTTGGGGAATCTGAGAGGAAAAATAGCTCAAGGGCACGAAAGATAAAAAGACAACAGAATATTTTCCCTATTTGAAAATCCAAATATTTTGTGCCTGACCATTTATGATTGGAATGAAACATAGGGTTTTCACAAAAAATTTCAAATGGTAGCAAATGGATGACTTATCTTGAAACCCTATTATCCATTAATGGGTACAATCTGACTTTTCTATATCTGGACAAAGGATTTCTATAATATGAAAATTCAGACCAACACATTTTATGGTACTTTTATGTGGTTTTAGGTCCCTATAAAACCTTATTTTCTTACTATTAAACTGCAGGTTTCAAGTCCTTGTAAATCCTGGTAGTGCTTCATGGTTTATCTTTTTCTTTTATGTTAAGGGTTTCGGATCCCCCATACATGTCCACTTCTTCCCTATCCAAGGGTGAGTAATGCCAAAACAATCCCCATGAAATTCCCTCAAAAACAAAACCTCAAGACAAGCATAAAAATACATCAAGAACAAGGTAAAATACCTCCAAATCAAACCCAACACACAAGCAAGAAGTACAAAGAGCAACTCAATACCTTATGCATGATTCAAACATGAACAACATGAAGAAAAAATCCAAAAGGGTGAAGAATTCTTACCTTCACAAAATGTTATGGTAAAATGGTAAGTTGAGAAGAGCTTTTCCCTTTTCTTCCTTCAATCTTCAAACTTTCTCTAAAAAACTAGAGGTTGGGTAACAACCCCAAAACTACTCCAAAATGCCTCTAAGTATGATCCTTAACTGAACTAGACTTCAAGAAAACTCAAGATAGAGTTTGAGTTAGTAACACATGGAGGAGACAATCAATTTTCGCAATCAACCAAAAATAGGGTTTTTGAGGGACCCTAAAAGTCAAACAAAGAGGCTAAGGGGGTGGAAAGTACTCCCCAGCCATACCCTTACCCCTAGGGCACTTAAATTTAAAGTTTTAAAGCATTAAAGACTTAATATGAACCAAAAAAAAAGCTAGGAAAATTTTAAGAGCAATTAACAACCTTCAAAGAAGATAATGCAAAGATAGCACAAATTAACAAGGGGTTTTAGTTCTATCTTTCCATTAGGTTTTTTGGCTACATATCCTACACACTCATTCCACACATCAGTAGGTTCAAGAAACCACATGCATTATGTAATTTACGTATTAGAAAAATCATATATATTAAAACATCCATTTTTCTAATAATCAATTATTTATCTAGTTCTACTCATATTTTCGATTGTTAAAACTGCAAAAAACAAAATGTTAGTTTTGCATTCGTTTACTTCATCATCGTACATGTTCATAAAGAATTAAATGACAAGGTCAAATATCTAAAAGTAAAGCATCACGCATCATAAAATAGCATAATAATTTTCAGTGCATCAAATAATGTTCTGACATATTGAGTCATGAGTAACAAAATAATAATGTATCATCGATGCTAGGATGGGTTCGAGCAAGGCCTCACATCCTCCCCCTCTAGGCATGAACTTCCTCTTGGAGTTCATCAAAAGGTAAGGGTAATAAGATCACATCCATGCTGCATCCTCCCATGAAGCCTTGACCTCATCGTAACAATCCCACTGGTCCCTAACCTAGTCCAGCTCTCGACCTTGAAGTGCTAGGGTCCATCGAGCAATAATACAGATAGGCTCCAGCACTAACCAGTCATTTGACTCCACTTGTAGCCTCAATAACTATAGCTGATGCTTAATCTGATAGTTTTCCACTGTTGTAAAAACTTCATGGGACCTGCCCATGTCTCTAACTGTCGGCCTTGAGAAAGCCCCTCTCTGACTAGTGGATGATTGTCCCTGTGGAGACTCTCTAGCTATATGACCCCTACCACCAGAAGTGTAGCATGGTCCTCTGATATAAGATCATGTACCCTATGATCCAGACTAGTGTGGGCCTCCTAACTTATTAGACCCATTATATCTGCCCCTGGAAGACTGTTGAGTCATCTATGACTGTGACAATGGGGCATGTACCATTTGATCCTGTTGGGACTACCACTACCTGAGCTTGGAGCCCTGATAACCCTGTGAGGGTTCCTGCTACTACTAAGACTGTTGGCCCTTAGAGGACCCTGGTGTATAGTTCTGATTTCCTTTCCAAGGGGGTTTCTACCGAGTAGAGTTTCAGTTTTGGGACCGATCCCATGACTTCTTCCTACCTCGAGTATCCTCTGCAACTAGTGCTATTTCCACTACTTGTCTGAAGGTAGTAGGGAAGGCCATATGAACTGGACCCTGAAGTGGGAAAATTAGACCCATAATAAAGCGATGCACTTGCAATTTATCATCCTTCATGTATTCAACATAAGGAAGGAGCTCGAGAAACTTGCTCACGTACTGAGCTACTGTAAGGCCCCTTTGATATAGAGAATGAAACTCCTCTATCTGCTTTTTTTAGAAGTGCTCTGATAGATACCTCTCTCAAAACCTCTCCAAGAATGACTCCCATGTGAGGGTATCCATCCTCACTCCTCCTATAGTCTCCTCCTAATACCACCAATTGGAGGCATCTCCTCTTAGCTGATGGACTACTAGACATGCCTTTAGATTACTCCCATAAGGACATAATCCAAAGCACCGCTATAGGCTCTACAACCATGCCTCCACTATTGTCCCCTCAGTGGAACTAGTAAATAATGGTGATCTGAGCTATATCAACTCCCTGATATCATCTCCTATATTCCTAGGAGGTCTATCAAGGGGGGGTCCTCTTTGGTATATTGACTCACTCTCGTGCTCACCCTGACCCTCTAACTACTTCAGTGGGGGACTCCTAGTCCTCTCTCTACCTCTAGGTCTGCCTCCTCCAAGTCCCTCTGCTTCCACTATGGGAATCTTCTATCCAGGTTGAACTACAAGTACTACCCTCTACTGAACTACACCAATCAATGTCTAAAGGGCATCTTTAATTTCTTGGTTTAGGTTTAGTGGTGGTGGAGGTGGTGGTGGTGGTGGTCCATCCTCCTATCCCACTCTACCACCTCTCACCCTACGACCTCTGCCTCGTCGTTTGCTTCGAGTAACAAGAGGCATCCTACAAAATTTAAAGTTTACTTTTTAAGTTTCAGAAGCATAATGGTTTTAGGTTCCTAGTGTTGAAACATGGGCTTTGATACCAAAATTCCATGCCCAAAATATAGGGGCAGAACACACACAATTTTTTTGTTCACCACGTTTAACAGATGATTCGCGAGAGCAAGAATTAAGTTTACTATATTCATTTTAAGTTTGTGATCATGAAGCAAGGTACATTGAGAAATTTAAACTCCTGTTAATAAATTGGTATCAACATTTGATTCGTTATTATATTGATATTACCACAATGTATTAAAATTATTCCAATATCGATCGATGGAATATAAGTGCAACTATTGCATAGCGTAGACATCAAAGAACTAATTACTATGTTATCATGAAATACATTGTCTAACTAAATACAAACTCAATTCTAAAACTAAATATAATTAAATTGGTGTTCTATTGAGAAATGATGATAACAATAATAAAATATATAGCTAAAAAATTGAGTTAACTAGAACCTAAACTAAATTCACTAAAACAATTTATAATTGCAACATAACCATTAACTTCCCTTACCAATGAGCACTAGAGTTACACTAATTAAACCTTTACTAACCACTTAATTTTAAATCCAAATTTATTAGAGATAAAACATTTCCAAAGGTAATAACAATATAATTTAAATTAACTACGATGAGATGACAAAATATAACAAACTTTCACAACCTACCAATCTAACATTTTAATTTAAAAATTATCTCCAACGTACTTATAACAATCTAATTTAAATTAATATTGGATTACAATTAAAATTGAAGACCAAGGTTAATTCAAATAGATCTATAAGTCAACTAAACTTTATTTAAAACTATTATAAATTTAGGTCCAGCATTTAAATGCCAATATAAAGTTCTGAAATCTAACTATTCTCACAATCTATAGAACTAATTAATAACATAAAATAAAATACAACTATAACAAACGATACTAAATTAAAAATTAACTAATTAAGAACTATCTTAATTAATACTAACTTAGAACACTAACTACTATGTAATGAAACAAAAAAACTACTAATCTAACCATTAACTAATATCTAAAAACGTATTAATTAAACTACTTTAAAAAAGAACTACTTGAATCATATCTACTAAACCATTATACTAACAAGTTCTAACTTTAAATATTACCAAACATTTTACACAAAATAATGAACTATCTAGATTCTAATATTTATCATATTTTAAAACTTAAAACTTTTACTAATCTAGTTTAACATAAAATTGAAAAAATATTTAAGAAATTAACATTCCTAACTTATATAGCAATTTGTAACTATTAATATTACTTAAAAATTACTAACATTAACATTACAACAAAGTACTAACATTATATTAAACTAAATTATCCTAAATCTACCTCTAAAATATGTATTACCTTCAAACTAATAATAAACTTATACTAATAATCTTTAACCAAAACTAAACTTACTAACTTAAAACATAATATACTAACATTATTTTAACACATTCTAAAGAAATATTAACTAAACTAAATACAACTAGACCTCCCCTAAACTAACCTAAACTACATACCAATTACTATCAAACTACACCACAAAACAAATCTAATACTAACTTAACAATATAATCTACTAACTAACAACAACTAACATACTAACTGAATGACATAATAAACCAACTAACCAACTAGCCTAGACCCACCTACTAGCCAAGTGGCCTAGCCACAACTTGGCTTCCCTTATAAGATGGCTTGCACTTCCCCACAAACTGCATGTTGACCTAGGTCTGTCAGCGCAGACCTATCGTCCCCTTGCATGAGTGATGGACATGCAAGGATCCAGCATAGGGGAAGAGATATGGGGTGGGGAAAGTATAAATGTTAGAAGAGTTGAATATGTAAAACTCTCATTTGCCTCCCTTGATAAGACAAGGTCGTCAGTGGTGATAGCACTCATATTGGCAGGTGATTGGGTGAAGTCCATGCCTAGCCACCAATAAGGATAGAAGGAAATAAGATAAGAGAATGGGGGTGAGGGGTATAAATTAAGCAATGACAAAATAAATTTTAAACAACCTTCTTCACCCCCATCGATATGACATGGGTCTCCACGTAGGCCAAGTACAGTACGGCTAGTGGTAGGTGAAAAGATATATCAGCGCCTAGTTTTCCCATGGAATACCAAGGCAAGCTGAGAGGTGAGGGGAATAAACTTAGGATGGTGGAGATTGCATAAATCTTATTTAATAATGCCTAGACTTGCAGCCTAAGGCAAGTACCTTTCCCCCTCATGATGCATGGGGTTTAATGCAAAAGTTTTATAGGTGAGATATGTCAACAAGATATGCATTTAAATGTTTTAATTTCAAATGTATTTGATGTATATTCTTTTTAAAAGATTTAATAATAATTTTTGGTTGCAACACAAAAGAATAATTCAAAGAATATTTTCTGTGACTTTGTGGGGGAAATTAAAATTTTCCACATACATTTTCCAGAGAGGTTTTTCACTCCTAGAGGTGCACATCTTTATTGAAGTCCTTTTTTTTAAGTGTTGATTTGTCTTTCTTACTATATTTTTTTTGTGTTATACTAAGAGTGATATTCATTCCTAGTGACAACCAAATTTCTTAGAACAAGGATACTAATACAAGGATGTGAATATGGTTATAATTTCTTTTCTCTCCTATAATTTATGTTTTAACAATCATCATATAACAATGTGTATGTTCCATTTATTTAGAATTCAAGGTGATGCATGATTCTTAATCAAACTTGATTTTGTCAATTATGAAACATAACAAGGAGAGAGATAACTTTGTGATCACAATGTAAGATTTTTATTTCATCTTAATACTTAAACATCAAATTCGAAACTTCAACATATCAAATTTCTTTCCATTGACATAATGAAAACTTTAAAATTCATAATTCAAAGACATTATCTATCATTCTATTTTCTCACATACATATGCAGATTTGAAATCACATGAGAGCAATGCAAGGAGGTTTTCATAATCTTTTTCTTTCTCTATTATTCATCCTGGTTCAAGGCTCCATCGGGAAAGAACCAGTAAGAAAACTTGATGTCTTTGCCAATACATCAATTCAAATAAATTTTACATAATATTAAAATTCAAATGAAATCGCTTCTAAATCCTTTACAAGTTCTTTCTTCCAATATCTTCAATTCTTCAAGGGAAACCAAGGAGAAGGCAAGAGTTAATCCAGGGTAAAACATCACAACATCAAGAGCAATTCAAACATACACCCCAACCCAATTTTACACAATAGGTCCAAACATAGAACCTGACTAGGGGAGAGGTGGATTTTTCCAATGGGAGACATCAACCACCATACCATAACATAGCCCTTTTGGGGATAAAACTTCAAGAACTTTTGTTCTTCTACAAGGCCCTTTCGAGGCTATTTCCACAAGGACTTCCATTCCTTTCCATATTCAAGAATTCACAAAATCAACAAGGTATGTGATGACAAGTAGGGGCCCATACACTCTACCCTCTTTCCCTCCTCTCACCATGAGAGAAGACTCTACACCATTGAGGTCCAACTAAGGCCCTTCCCCCATACATGGCCACTTCTTCCCTATCCAAGGGTGAGTAATGCCAAAACAATCCCCATGGAATCCCCTCAAAAACAAAACCTCAAGACAAGCATAAAAATACATCAAGAACAAGATAAAATCCCTCCAAATCAAACCCAACACAAAACCAAGCAATACAAAGAGCAACTCAATACCTTATGCATGATTCAAGCATGAACAACATGAAGAAAAAATCCAAAAGGGTGAAGAAATCTTACCTTCACAAAATTTTATGGTAAAATGGTAAGTTGAGAAGAGCTTTTCCCTTTTCTTCCATCAATCTTCAAACTTTCTCTAAAAAACTAGAGATTGGGTAACAACCCCAAAACTACTCCAAAATGCCTCTAAGTATGATCATTGACTCAACTAGACTTCAAGCAAACTCAAGATGGAGTTTGAGTCATCAACACATGGAGGAGACAATCAATTTTTGCAATCAACCAAAAATAGGGTTTTTGAGTGACCCTAAAAGTCAGACAAAGAGGCTAAGGGGGTGGAAAGTACTCGCCACCCATACCCTTACCCCTAGGGCACTCAAATTTAAAAAATTTAAGCCTTAAAGACTTAATATGAACCAAACAAAATTTTTAAGACCAATTAACAACCTTCAAAGAAGACAATGCAAAGATAGCACAAATTAACAAGGGGTTTTAGTTTCATATTTCCATTAGGTTTCCTAGCTACATATCTTGCACACTCATTCCACACATCAGTAGGTTCAAGAAATCACATGCATTATGTAATTTACATATCAGAAAAATCATATATATATTAAAATATCCATTTTTCTAATAATCAATTATTTATCTAGTTCTACTCATATTTTCAACTATTAAAATTGCAAAAATCAAAATGTTAGTTTTGCATTCATTTACTTCATCATCATACATGTTCATAAAGCATTAAATAACAAGGTCAAATATCTAAAAGTAAAGCATCACACATCATAAAATAGCATAATAATGTTCAATGCATCAAATAATGTTCTAACATATTGAGTCATGAGTAACAAAATAATAATGTATCATCGATGCTAGGATGGGTAAGGGCGAGGCCTCACAGATGAGTTGTGGTTGTTTTGATTTGAATATGGATCCATAAGACTCTTGCACACATTCAATTTTCTTCACAAAAATAAGGAGTTGGCCACATGCAGGTTGTATTTAGTTGACCTATTGGTCTAAAAAGTCTCTTTCTTCTCATAGCCAGTAAAGAGTTTTGTGTAAGTCTTTCTTGTTTCTAATTCTATGGTGAGATATTCTCACCTATATATATTTGTGAATAACTGTTATCCATCTAAGTTTTTGTGGTGTGTAGTTTAGTTTTGGTTGTTGGTATAGTTTAGTTGGTCCTTTGTTGATGTTTAGTTTTAGCCTACTGGTTGTTTTGGTTTGTTGTCTTGCTTCCCTCTCTACAAGAATTTTCTTGTTACTTTCTTTGTGAAACTTTGGTTTCCCTAATGGCTAGATACTAGTATCATGTCAGAGATTTCCAGATTCTCTATGTCCCTAGTAAGAACTAGTTGTTAACCTACTTTCAGCACCCAAGTTTTAAACATTAAAAATTGAACCCCATGGAGAAGATTTTACAAACACTCCCATGGCTTATAAATACTTTTTCTAATGATAGACTTATGAATTTATGATTGGGATATTATTAGCTTGAGGTGTTGAACTTGGATCTTGAACCACATAGTTCAAGTTCAAGTTCATTGGTTTGGAAGTGCAGATCCGAGTTGAGTCTTACAATCAAAATTTGAATCAAGATCTCCAAACCATGAATGTAGTTCAAAATCATCATAGTTCAAAACTTAAAGTTTTTAAGTTCAAGTTAAAAGGTTCAGATTTGTAGGTTCAAACTATCCAGTTCTAATAGCAACAAATTGTAACAATAATTTTTCTAAAACTAAAACTATTGGATCTTATTGTAAGGGGGGCATAACTTTTAGGTCCATTTTTGGACATTTCTAATGTTTGGATATTTTTTCCATTACCAAATTTTCTAAATAATAAATGATGGGACTTAATAAATATGACCATAATCAAAAGTTATAATGGGTTGTATAAGAGTCTTTGAAGTAGACAAACAACCATGACTTTTCTAAAATCTAGAAAAATAGTCATGTGTTTTATTTTATATTTTTGGGGGTGGGGGAAGGGAGGGAAAACATATAATATTAGCTTTAGATTGAACTAAAATTTTTATATGTTTGGGGAAACCTAATTATCTAAATTCTCTCCAATCTATTTTTCAAAATGCCTCACAGATCAAAAGTTATGATTGTGAGAGTGAAACATTGTGTAAATTATCAATGCAAGTTTTAAGATGATAATAATTTATCATCAACATATGCCACCTATCCAAGATTACATATGGAATGCATTTTAATTTGGTAAAAAAAAATTTCCCTCTCCATGCGACTTTAAAATGGGTGAAATATGAAAGTTTCAAAAAGTGATAAGATGGAGATTATTCATGGTAATAATCAAAAGGATTTCCATGAAATAGTCAAGGAATCAAAATGTAATTGAAAAACATTATTTTTTGTAAAACTATTAATACATGGGGATTTCATATTTTTCTACTGAGGGTCTAGAGGCTAGGGAAGGGAGAATATTTTTATAGAATTGTAGCAAGGAAATGGGGATAGTTAATTTCATACTATGCAAATTGATAGTAAAAGCAAGGGTAGAGTAGTATTGAGGTTGTTTTGCTATGTTTATAAAATAAATAGGAATATGATGTGTTAGATATTATGTATGTGCATTCATCTTTCTAGTTAAAAAGGATCTTGTGGTCATTTCTTTCCTATTTTAGATACAATTCTACACTATTATATCAAGTAGTTATGTGATTATGGATCAGTCGGTTCAAAATGGCATCATTTGTAGAATATAAGTCATTTAATCCTTTTCATTTCCTTTGTAATGTGAAAGGTTTGATAAATAATCTCATAGTTGTATGTTGATCTTTCTCTCTATGTTTAATCCATAAATATGATAACCACACACATTTTGTGTTTATGTGTGGGTGTTAATATGCCTTTGTGTCTTCTGGTTAAAGACATACTTGGTTATCTAATTTACTAAAAATCTTTCTTGGATGGAGTTGTACCTCTCAATTCAAAGGAGAGCTATCAATAAATGATAACTCATCCAATTGTTACTAGCTATTGTCCTTCCATTTGAGTGTTTTGAGTCATATTTTGTATTTCTTTTGGAAGGACAAATTTATTTATGAATAGGTGCCACTAGATGTTAGTAATACAAATGAGTATAAGGATGAAAACTACAATGATATTCCATTGATTTCTTGTGATTACAACCATATTTCATGATTGATCAGAGTTGGTATGTATATATGTACATATTTGTTTCATAATTGTGTTTAATTTATAATTTATACACATGTACATGAAATTTATGCATATAATTTGTGTAGGCAATGCTTTTGCAATCATTGTAGAATTTGAAAGTGTAGAAGATGTTAGCTATTATTTATTTTGTTGCACCATGGAAAGAGAGTAGCTAACAAAGACTGAAATAAGTGATGGAATTATGTTTCCCATAGGTTAGTATAGTTGAATGTATACATCTAAAAATTTTATGAACTCAAATTTATTTACTTATTGGATCTATGTACATTGATATGTGTACACATATTTAGTAAGTAATTAATTTATGATAATTTTAAAATTTGTATGCAAGTTCTATTGTTGTACATGGAACATATTTGGAGCAAAGAAGTGTACTTAAAAATGGGATTCATTTCACTAATTATCAACCTAACAACAAGGTTTATCAGTATAGTAACCATGTAATTACCAATGGTCTTACTCTCCATCTAGTCAAATGACCAAGAATATATAAGTGGAGGCTTGATATTGATGATCATAGGAAAATATTACATGTCATCCAACAATGAGTTTGCCCACTTGATACGAGGTAGAAATAACTTGTACTTGCAAGCATATTTTCTTGAACTATGCATGAAATTTGGTTGAACAATTTGAACAATTTTTAATTTGGTTGAATAGTTTTAAATTTGGTTGAACTAATTAGGTCATGTGTCTTCAGGGGATGAAATTAGGACTTCTCTTAAGGGGATGCCATACATTCTAATCAAACTTTTACTCTTGCATTTAACTTACCAAGTTTAAATTGTGATTTATAACTAAGTATTTAACTTTTACTCTTTTATTAGAACTAATTTGAAATTTTGTTGAGCTAATTATGACATGTTTCTTGAGGGGAAGAAATTTTAATGTTTATCTAGAGGGGATGTCATGCATTGCAATCAAACTTTTACTCTTTCATTTAACTTGTCAAGTTTAAATTGTGATTTGTAACTAATTATTCAAATTTTACTCCTTTATTAGAATTGAAATAATTAGGACATATGTCTTGAGGTGAAGAAATTTTTTTAAAAATCTTAAAGGGGATGAAATTAGGACTTGTGTTAAGGGGATGATGTACATTACAATCAAACTTTTACTCTTTCATTTAACTAGACTCAAGTTCAAATTGTGTTTTGTATCTTTAAATTATTTAAATTAGCACATGTAACTAATTAGAATATGTCTTTCAAGGGAAACAAATTAGAATATTGGGCTTAAAGAGATGAACTATATATTTACTCTTTAAGATTTAAGTAACTAATTATGATTTATGCAACTAATTAGGACACTTATTCATATTAGGACATAAATTATGCATGTTATATCCACATATCCAAAGTACTTGTCCAAATTAGGTCATAAATGAAATTATCAAACATGTATTTAACTTAAATTAGATCAAACACATGTAATTAAATTAAAGATCAAGTCCATCCATCCTATGGTCAACAAGTTGAAGTCAACATCACTATGGCCCACATCTAAACTTTGAGCATGTCCTACACAAGAATTATTTTTTAAAAAATTGCAAAATACAAATATTCACCACTAGAAAACACTCGAACCACCATGACCACCACTTGAGTGATGAGAGGAGTGTGGCTAATGATACACCCTAATACTACCCACATGAGCTTGAACATCTGATATGGGTATGCTAGGATGCATTGCTATAAATCTATATGAATCTAATAGATCCTCAACCAGACCAATCATAGTATCTCATGCCAACACTCTAGTGAGACTCTCCAAGCTAGTTAGTGAAGGGATGTCTGCTACACTATAGAATTCTGCTAAAGATGAAGCATTAGACATTCATTTAGAATTCCTTTGAGATATCAAATATTTTCCAACCTCATCACTCGATATGGATTAGAAAACAATGATAATCTCTCCAACTCCATGAATCACCCCCTCCAAATGGGTGTTACACATAGTCCCAATGGATGAGGGATTTAATACATGGGAAATAGCTAATGCCGTCTCTCTAATAATCACCCTATATGTCTGTGGCTAACAACCCGAACTAGTGAAGGGATGTATGCTACACTATACAATTCTATTGAAGATGAAGCATTAGACATTGATTTAAAATTCCTTTGAGATATCAAATACTTGCTAACCTCATCACTTGATATGGATCAGATAGCTAGGAAAATCTCTCAAACTCTATGAATCACTCCCTCCAAATGGGTGTTATACATAGCCCCATTGTATGTGGGATCTAATACATGGGAAATAGTCGATGCACTCTCTCTAAAAATTTCCCTATATGTCTGTGGCTAACAACCCAACTGCCTATTAGCTAGTCTACCATCCCCTTGTCCTAAATGTCTCTATAAATTAGTGTAGTTCACCACCCTAGATAAGTGAACCATGACATAAAGTTATTGTGCAAAATAGAGTGAAATTTGGTCATTATTTGGATAATGACCACGAGTGAAAAGAAAGAATGGGTATATCAATTGATCCATCTATGGATCTATAAACTTAAGGGGAGAATACCCCTTCATAAAATTTTGTGGTAGATAATGAGGGAAATAATCCTTCTTCATGGTCTCTTTGGGCACTAAGCCCTATACCTCCTATAGAGAAAGACCCAAAGAGACCTCTCGTCTCTTACTCTTGAGGAAATTTTGTATGGTATGTACAACATGTGGAGTAGCACCATGAATCTTATCTCAAGTTTAGTTAAGTCTATGTGTAAAACACTTTGGTATGTACTACTATACACGTTAGAGCATGTACCACTAGTTAGGGATTCCTAAATTCTCTAAATCTCCTGATGAGGGCAACCATATACTTCATCTGGTGGAATAGGTTGTTGTTGGGGGGGTGGGATAGTCTAGTACTTGAGGGGGATAGGAAGTTGTTGTTCCAACATGTGTCAAGCTCTATAGTATGTGTGTATGTGTAAAGCTAACATTTATTAAAATGGCATTTAGGAAACCTAAAATTTATTAAAATTACATATTAGAAACTAAAAATCCAAAACACAAAATGATGCATATGTACGCATGTAAGTCACATGTACATGTGAAATGAATGTATGTACACACACACACACACACACACACACAAGTTAGGTAAACATGAAACTAACATATACACATGAATCAAAATTATTTTTAAACATGAAATGACCATACAAATGTATCAAATTTACTTGTAAACATATAAGTCCTAAAACATTAATGAACATACACATGTATGAAATATATTTAAAAAATAAAATGAGCATGCATGCATTTAAGTCCTAAAAATTAAATGAAAATATACACTTGCATATACATAATGTATACTTAAACTTCCCAAACTTGAAATGAACATGTTCTTGCATATAAGTCATATACATACATGAAATGAACATACATAGTATCTTAAGTCCTAAACATGAATTGAACATATTGATATCATGTACATGCATGCATAAAGGGGTCCTAATAGGATGTCTTAAAGGGATAATCTAAAATAATGGCTTACTTGGGGAGAATATAAAATCAAACATATGAAATATATGATATATTAAGAGGATTATCTTTAAGTCAATATATCATGTGATAACTTCATGTGTGTGACTGGATTAGGTATCTTCCCTTGGAGGCTCTCATTATTATGCTACATTTATTGATGATGCAACTAGAAATGTATGGATTTATTTTCTTAGATAGAAATTTAATGTATTTCAGACTTTTAAAAAATGGAAATGTTTGAATGAAAATGAGGGTAGTAAGAAATTAAAATGTCTTAGATCTAACAATGGTGGTGAGTATTGTAGTCATAAATTTGAAGATTATTTCTCCATGAATGGTATTTGTAGATAGAAAATTGTTCCAAGGACTCCATAGGAAAATGGACTAGTTGAATGCATAAACAGGACTATAATGGAGCATGCAAGGAGCATGAGGTTGCATGCTAGGGTGCCCTTACAGATGTGGGTAGAGGCTATCAATACTCCTATATATTTGATTAATAGAGGTCCCTCTACTCCTTTGGGTTATGGTATTCTAGAGGAAGCATGGATTGGTAAGACGGTGAGTTATTCTTTTCTCAAGACCTTCAGTTGTGAAGCTTTTGCTCATATAGATTCTAAAAAATAGAACCAAGTTGGAAGCTAAGTCAAAGAAATGTGTATTTTTCGGATATGGAATTAATGAATTTGATTATAGATCTTGGGATTTTGAAAAACATAAAATTGTAAGAAGTAGAGATGTCATACTCAATGAGAAAGTGTTGTACAAAGATTTGTTGCAACAACATGAGAAGAAAGAAAATGATTATTTAGTGTTGGATGATACTCCAAAAGCTGATGTTGTATCCATTCCTCATCATATAAAATAACCACAACAAAAAACACCACACATCAGTGAATGTTAGATGGTCAACAAGGAAAATTAGACCTCCAAAAAGATTTTCTCCCTCTTTGTATTCTATTTTATTAATAGATGTTGGTGAAGCTAAATATTATGATGAAGCCTACTAGAAATGTAGATGGGGTAACTAAGAGGGGGGGTGAATTAATTACAAAAAAAATGAATCCACAGATCCCTTAGATGTCAAACAAGTTACTTACTACTATCACTCAGTAAACATTCACAAAAATGTTGTAACTCGGTAGGTTAACTTGTTACTGATCTTTAAGCATTCACAATTATTAACATGGATGCAAAAGTAAATAACTTGAACACAAGAGACACTAGATTTAATGTGGAAACCCAATATGCAAAAAACTACCAAGTAACTAGCTACCAATTTTCACTCTTTTAAAGTGAGCCCTATTAGGGGCCAACCCAATTAAAGGTTACAAAACATAATGTTAGGCGTGACCTTGTTAGAGGATTTATTCACCCTACTAGGAGTGGCCTTGCTAGAGGTTTTTAGAAAAATTTAATGGAACTCTCCACTTTGTTAGAGGATTTACAAAATGGTTGTTAGACTTACTCTATTAAGAGATTTAAGAATTACTGTTACAATGATTAGAAAGTAACAATGAAATGACATGAATAAGATGCAACTAAATTTGTTGACTATAGATCTCTATTCTTCACCATTAGATCCTCCTTAATAAAATATAGCTTTGCTGCTCCTTGATGATCTTTGATCATGCTTCAAAATTTACTCTTGCAATAATTAGTCCTCCTCCACATTCATATCACATCAAATTCATCACACTTAAAATTTGCAACTTGACCTCTCATATATACCTTTTAGATTATCAAGTAAGCTCAATTACAAGTTACAATCACCTATAATCATTACCATAGTTGGATGGAAATAATACTTAAAACAATTAAGCATTAAATGATAGATTAAATAATTCTTTTATTGGCTGATCTTGCTTAGGAAACACTACTTCAGGAATAATTTCCTATGTTAACCATCTCAACTCAGTTAACACTACAAATTCTGTGAAATCCTTTGGCTACTGAGTGAGATTGGTAAGAATTGAATTTCCTTTGCTAACCATGAGAGCTCGGTAATAAATAAATTCTGCCACATTTTTCTTTGATGACTGAGTGAGCTCAGTAGATACCGAATTTCCTTTGCTAACCTTGAAAGCTTGGTAATAACTATCTACACAAGATAAAGTATGAGAATGCTTAGTAGACACTGTAAATCTTCTTGCAAACTAACTAAGCTCAGTAAGAGCTAATAGATGACTTGTATGACATTTGTATAGCATCAAAAATAACACACAATTGGATAATTGTATCCAATAATCTCCCTCTTTGGCATTGATGGCAACACAACATGTCATAGCATAATGAAATTTGAGAACAAGACTTTCTCTAGTAGAAGGTTTTCTCACTCTAGAATTTAACACTTCAAACTTCATTTATCTACAAGAAAAAACTCCCTCTTTCATAGTAATCTCTCCCTCTTGCATAAACTCAGTTTCTAGTAAATTTTAGAAAGATATGACAGTAAACTCTCCCTCTTTGACAACACATGCCAAAGACAACACATCTCAAATGAATTTCAATGTATCTTAAGTACTGATTCATATGCAATGTCTTTATTACTTTGTTGCATCAATTGATAGATCTTCAACTCTTTTCATGTTGATGAATCACTAAAACTATATTTTAGTGAGCTTCAAATAGGGGAATGACCCCTAACTTACCTCTTAGATAAAAGAATTCTTCCTTAGGTAGTGGCTTAGTGAATATATAGAGGAATGACCAGTCTAATCTCCTTATCCTACACCAATTCTTTGACAAAGTTATACTTTATTGCAATCTACTTGGTTTTTGTATGCATCACTAGATTTTTGGATATGTTAATTGCACTTGTGTTATCACTGAACACCTTCCAATAACTATTTGAACCAAACAATATTAGAATAGTTTACTACTGCTACAACATATTTTGCTTCTACTATGGACTGGGATGTACAATTTTTCTTTTTACTTGTCCAAGAAACCAACCTCTTTCCAAGAAATAAAGTTCCTTGAACACTTTTAAATACAGATTTTCTCCAAGTTTATACCATAATCCATAATCTTCAATGCCTTTCAAATATCTCATAATCTTTTTGATTGACATCATTTGATTTTCTCTTAGTTTTGCTGAAAATCTTGCTACAATACCAACTACAAGGTCAATATTAGGTCTTGTATGCATTGCATACTGCAACTTTCCATTCATAAAACTATACAATGTTTGATCCACTTCCTTTGATTCATTATCCTTGGTAAGTTTCAATCTAGTACACATTGGAGTCCCAACTGGTTTACAATCTTCCATACCAAACTTTTTTAGTATCTCTTTGATGTATTTTGATTGAGTAATGTAGATACCATTCTTATTTTGCTGAATTCAAAGACCAGCAAAGAATTTGATCTCACCAAACATTGAAATTTCAAATTCCTTGTTCATTTGCTCTTAGAATTCTTTACATTGATCATCATTTCTTGTAAACAAAGTATCATCCACAAATATTTCTGCCAAAACAATCTTATTATCTAGTCCTTCCTTGATATTTAAGCTACTATTATAATTAGTTCTTTGAAAATCAATTTGAATAAGATAGTTATGCAATCTCTCATACCATGCTCTAGGGGCTTGCTTCAGACCATAAAATGCTTTATGTAATTTTTAGACCATGTCCTTCTTGTTTGGATCAACAAAACCTTCAGGCTATTCAATGTAAACCTCTTCATCCAGTATACCATTGAGAAATGATGACTTGACATCCATCTAATAAAATTTGAATCCTTTGTATGTAGCATATGCAAGTAAGGTCTTGACACCTTCAAATCTTGCAATAGGAGAAAAAGTGTCTCCATAGTCTATTCCTTCTTCTTGAGAGTATCCTTTGCATACTAGTCTAGCTTTGTTTCTTGAGACCTTACTTTGTTCATTTAACTTTTTTATGAATACGCACTTAGTTCCAATCACATTTTTGTCTTTAGGCCTAAGTACAAGAGTCCATGTTTTTTTTTTTCTCTATCTACTTTATCTCTTCATTCATAGCCTCAATCCAACTTTCATTTTCTAATGCATCGTTGACACTTCTAGGTTCAAAATAAGCAAGTAAACAAGTACCTTTCAACTTACTTCTTGTCATAGTTCCTTCAAATTTATCTCCAATGATCTCGTCCTATGCATGATGCCTCTTGATATACTTAGCTAATATAGGTTCCTTGCCTTTTGAATGCTTTGCATTTTCATCCTTTTGCACTTCAACTTCAGATTTTGATTGTTTTGTCTATTACTTGGGTCCTTCAGACTCGGTAGCATCATAATGTGACTCGGGTTCCTATAGCTTGGATTGAATTTCCTACAACTCAGTTACTGAAGACTTTGGAGTAGAAGATTTTTGATTGATAGGTTAACTTGGCACTGTATTAGGTTCAATGAAAACAATTCTCCTATAGTCCTCTAGTTCCCTTTTGCTTTCTTCTTCAGTTCTTTCTGCAAACTCGTCAACTTTCACATATGCACTTTCTATAACTTTGTGAGTAGACAAATTCAAAAATCTATATGCTTTACTCTTGCAAGAATATTCCAAAAATATTCCTTCATCACCCTTCACATCAAACTTACCTTTTTTAGATTCTATCAAAATGTAACATTTGCTTCCAAATACTTTTAAGTAACATACATTGGGTTTTGAATGAGGCCTTCTTTTGTTGTACTCAATTCAAGTTATGAACTATAGTGCTAATAGCTTCCTTCCAGTATTTGATAGCAATGCTCTTTTCAATCATTAAGGTTCATGCACAGTCCATGATAGATCTATTCCTTCTTTTAGCTATTCCATTTTGCTCAAGAGTTCCAGGTACTGAAACCTACCTTTTGATTCATTTTTCAATACAAAAGTTATTGAACTCATGTGAAATGAATTCACCACCTCTGTCTAACCTTAAGCATTTCAGTCTTTTGCTTGTGTCCTTCTCTACTTTGGCCAAATACCATTGGAACTTCTCAAATGCTTTTGATTTCTCTCTGAGGTACATGATAGTCATCATTATTGAGTAATCATCAACAAAAAAATGAAGAATTTTTCACTAGTATAGCTTTCAATTCCAATAGGTCCATACAATTCTATATGCACAATTTCTACAACTTCTTTAGATTGATAGTTCTTACTTTTAAAACTAGTCTTTCCCATCTTGCCAATTTGATAATTCTTGCATAGACCAACCTCAGGTTTCTTTATGTTAGGAACCCCTCTTACTTTCCTAAATTTACTTATTTTCACAAAGTTATCAAAGTTCACGTGACACAATCTCCTATGCCATAACTAGATTTCTTCAACTTGAGCAATAAACCATGAACATTCACCAAGTTCAAGATAAAATAATTTACCTTTTGTTTGAGTGCCTAATCCAATCATCTTTCCTTTGCCATCCTGCAATCTTTCTTTTCCATGCATGAATTCCACTTTGAATCCATTATTGAGTAGCTATGCCACACTTAATCAATTTTTTTTAAGTCCTTCTACCCAATATGCATTATCACATACAAGTTTTATGGTTAGTGAGATTCTTCCTTTTCCTTTTATGCAACAAGGTTCATTATTACCAAACCTCAAACTACCACCATCATAGTCTTCAAAATGTTCAAACTTAGTTTTATCACCAATCATGTGATGAGAACAACCACTATCTATAATCCATGTATCATTTTTGCTCATGTGAGAAATAAGTGTCATTTCCTCATCATTATCAGACTCATCTTTTGCAACAATGTAAACAATTTTATCTTCTTCATCATCATCAGAATCATCAAGATCCTTAGCCATGAAACATGTTTTCTTACCTTTGTCCTCGAATGATTTGAAGTCTTTCTTGCCATTACACCTGTGACCTTTCTTCTCATCCTTGTTCTACTTATTTGGGCACCTAGTAACAATATGTCCAATTTTTTCACAAGAAAAATAGATTAGAGGAACCTTACCTTTGCATTTCCCTTTGTCTCTTGAATATTTTCTTGCTAGCAAAGCTTCAACCACCTCATGTTCAATGTCTCAACTTTGTTCTAATTCTTCTTCACTATTTGACTAAGAATCCTTTATCTTCTTGCCTTTCTCCTTGAGTGAAAGCTTGTCTTCAAATGTTGATTCAATGTTCTTGGTAACTAGAACATAATTATCATAGTTATCTAGCTTGAATGTAGTCAATCTTCCAACTATTGTCTCTAAATTTATCTTATGATTTGCTTCACATCTTCTTTCTGGAATTGCAAAAACTTTGATTACATAAATGGGAAGTAGTGTTCTAAGAAATTTACTTATAATTGTTTCTTCTTTGATATCTCCTCCAAAAGCTTTGATTGCACTAACACTTGCTTTGACTCTTTCAACATATTTTGTAATGTTTTCATCTTCTCTCATTGTCATCTGATCAAATTGACCTCTTAAACTTTCTACTTTGGCTCTTCTCACATTATCATCTCCTCAATAGATTTCCTTTTATCTTGTTCCACATTTCAAAAGTAGTTTTGCAATCCTTGATATGATCAAATTCTTCATAACTTAGGGCAGGTGTAATATCTATCATCATGTTGTTGTGAGTCTTCTTTTTAGTGATATCACTAATAGATAATGTGCCAGTAGATTCTACATATGCTTCATCCAAACATTTTAGTCTTGTATCTCCAATAGAAGCCATATGAAGTCTCATTAGTCCTTGCCATGCTAAGAAGTTGTCACATGAGAAAAAATGATACATGGATTACAGATAGTGGTTGTTCTCATCAGATGATTGGTGATAAAACTAAGTTTGAACATTTTGAAGACTATGATGGTCGTAGTTTGAGGTTTGGTAATAATGAACCTTGTTTCATAAAAGGAAAAGGAAGAATCTCACTAACAAAAAAACTTGTACGTGATAATGCATATTGGGTAGAAGGACTTAAACAAAATCGATTAAGTGTGGCATAGCTACTCAATAATGGATTCAAAGTGGAATTCATGCATGGAAAAGCAAGATTGCTGGATGGAAAAGGAAAGATGATTGGATCAGGCACTTAAACAAAAGGTAAATTATTTTATCTTGAACTTGGTGAATGTTCATGGTTTATTGCTCAAGTTGAAGAAATCTGGTTATGGCATAGGAGATTGTGTGACATGAACTTTGATAACTTTGTGAAACTAAGTAACTTTAGGAAAGTAAGAGGGATTCCTAACATAAAGAAACCTAAGGTTAGTCTATGCAAGAATTATCAAATTGGCAAGATGGGAAAGACTAGTTTTAAAAGTAAGAACTATCAATCTAAAGAAGTTGTAGAAATTGTGCATATAGAATTGTATGGACCTATTGGAATTGAAAGCTATACTAGTGAAAAATTCTTCATTATTTCTGTTGATGATTACTCAAGAATGATGACTGTCATATACCTCGAAGAGAAATCAAAATCATTTGAGAAGTTCAAATGGTATTTGGCCAAAGTAGAGAAGGAAACAAGAAAAAGACTGAAATGCTTAAGGTTAGACAGAGGTGGTGAATTCATTTCACATGAGTTCAATAACTTTTGTATTGAAAAATGAATCAAAAGGTAGGTTTCAGTACCTGGAACTCTTGAGCAAAATGGAATAGCTAAAAGAAGGAATAGATCTATCATGGATTGTGCATGAACCTTAATGATTGAAAAGATTATTGCTATCAAATACTGGAAGGAAGCTACTAGCACTATAGTTCATAACTTGAATCGAGTAGAACTGAAGAAGGCCTCAATCAAAACCCCCTATGAGTTATGGTATGGCTACGAACCCAATGTAAGTTACTTAAAAGTATTTGGAAGAAAATATTACATTTTGATAGAATATAAAAAAGGTAAGTTTGATGTGAAGGGTGATGAAGGAATATTTTTGGAATATTCTTGCAAGAGTAAAGCATATAGATGTTTGAATTTTTCTACTCACAAAGTTATAGAAAGTGCATATGTGAAAGCTGATGAGTTTGTAGAAACAACTGAAGAAGAAAGCAAAAGGGAACCAGAAGACTATAGGAGATTTATTTTCATTGAACCTAATACAGTGCCAAGTTAACCTATCAATCAAAAATCTTCTACTCCAGAGTCTTCAGTAACTGAGTTGTAGGAAATTCAATCCAAGCTATAGGAACCCGAGTCACATTGTGATGCTACTGAGTCTGAAGGACCCAAGTAATAGACAGAATAGTCAAAACCTAAAGTTGAAGTGCAAAAGGATGAAAATGCAAAGCATTCAAAAGGAAAGGAACCTATATTAGCTAAGTATATTAGGAGGCATTCTGCACAGGATGAGATCATTGGAGATAAGTCTGAAGGAACTATGACAAGAAGTAAGTTGAAAGGTACTTGTTTACTTGCTGATTTTGAACCTAGAAGTGTCAAAGATGCATTAGAAAATGAAAGTTGGATTGAGGCTATGAATGAAGAGATAAAGTAGATAGAGAAAAAAAAACATGGACTCTTGTACTTAGGCCTAAAGACAAAAATGTGATTGGAACTAAGTGGGTATTCATAAACAAGTTAAATGAAGAAAGTAAGGTGTCAAGAAACAAAGCTAGACTAGTATGCAAAGGATACTCTCAAGAAGAAGGAATAGACTTCCATTACACCTATGACCTTTCTTCTCATCTTTGTTCTACTTATTTGGGCACCTAGTAACAATATGTCCAATTTTTTCACAGGAAAAATAGATTAGAGGAACCTTACCTTTGCATTTCCCTTTGTCTCTTGAATATTTTCTTGCTAGCAAAGCTTCAACCACCTCAAGTTCAATGTCTCAACTTTTTTCTAATTCTTCTTCACTATTTGACTAAGAATCCTTTATCTTCTTGCCTTTCTCCTTAAGTGAAAGTTTGTCTTCAAATGTTGATTCAATGTTCTTGGTAACTAGAACATAATTATCATAGTTATCTAGCTTGAATGCAGTCAATCTTCCAACTATTGTCTCTAAATTTATCTTATGATTTGCTTCACATCTTCTTTCTAGAATTGCAAAAACTTTGATTAAATAAATGGGAAGTAGTGTTCTAAGAACTTTACTTATAATTGTTTCTTCTTTGATATCTCCTCCAAAAACTTTGATTGCACTAACACTTGCTTTGACTCTTTCAACATATTTTGTAATGTTTTCATCTTCTCTCATCGTCATCTGAATAAATTGACCTCTTAAAATTTATACTTTGGCTCTTCTCACATTATCATCTCGTCGATAGATTTCCTTTATCTTGTTCCACATTTCAAAAGTAGTTTTGCAATCCTTGATATGATCAAATTCTTCATAACTTAGGGCAGGTGCAATATCTATCATCATATTGTTGTGAGTCTTCTTTTTAGCAATATCACTGATAGATAATGTGCCAGTAGGTTCTACATATGCTTCATCCAAACATTTCAGTCTTGTATCTCCAATAGAAGCCATATGAAGTCTCATTAGTCCTTGCCATGCTAAGAAGTTGTCCCTATTAAGTCTTGGAATATCCCTCTTGTAAGACATCCTGATCTTTAGCTTGGATCCTTGAAATCTTTTCCTATAAGCACAAAAAGCTCTGATACCAATTGTTAGAAATGTAGATGGAGTAACTGAGAGGGTGGGTGAATCGATTACAACAAAAACAAATCCATAGATCCCTTAGATGTCAAACAAGTTACTGCTATCACTCAGTAAACATTCACAAAAATGTTGTAACTCCATAGATTAATTTGTTACCGATCGTTAAGCATTCAAAATTATTAATATGCATGCAAAAGTAAATAATATAAGCACAAGAGACACCAGATTTAATGTGAAAACCCAATATGGAAAAAATCACCAAGTAACTAGCTACCAATTTTCACTTTTCTAAAGTGAGCCCTATTAGGAGCCAACCCTATTAAAGGTTACAAAACACACTGTTAGGTGTGTCCCTATTAGAGGATTTATTCACCCTAATAGGAATGGTCTTGCTAGAGGTATTTAGAACAATTCAATAGAACTATCCACCTTGTTAGAGGATTTACAAAATGGCTATTAGACCAACCATGTTAAATCTTGGTGTCTTGTGTTCTCTTCTGTGTTATCTATTATGTTCTGATATTGTTTATATTTTCATGTAATTGTTATTTCTCTCTATGGTTTAATCCTAACAAGTGGTATATGATCCATGTTAGACCTAGCTACAAGCATATCATCAACATATAAACACAAAATAATGTAGTTGTCATCATCCAACCTCTTAAAATAAAAACAATGATCTTAGTGACACCTACTGTATCCATGCTCATGCATAAAACTATCAAATTTTAGATACCATTGCCATAACTTCATATCATGGATCCTACTCAATATAGCATTGATCCATTGAATCTTAAAGTTCTTTGGAAAATCTAGAGCATGAGTTAACCATTTTCTCTCAACAGTTTTGAATTGTCCTTCAAAATTCTTTCGTCACACAGTTTTTCATATGCCTCTTGAATCTCATAATCACCGAATTCTCCAATCTTACACATGTAACAAAAGAAATTAATGGAGTTGTTGGGTGGGAATGTGGTTGTAGGGCATGGTAATGGAGAAGCATCCTACAATTTGGAAGGAATCGAGGAGGACTCGGATGATGGTAAGGACTAAAAGTCAAAGGGGGAATCCTAGAAGGTGTAGAATGATGTGTTAGAGAAAAAGGTTAATTTCATTTCATTAATTAAATTACCTTTTTTCCATTCTTAAGATTTCTCTTTATGTGCTTTATGCATTTCTATTTAATAATTAATTAGTAATTATTAAATAGCTTTTACCTTTTAGGTTACCCTTTGTAACTTATTAGGTTACCCATTTTCAGTTTCGATCTCCTTTATAAGGAAAATCTCTCTTCTTATTCTGAATATAAATTTTTTGTGTTTTCAAAGAAAACCCTTGCCTCTTCTTGTCTTTTTCTTTTTCATGACAGATTTTATACATCCAGGCATTCGAGGGCTTTGTGGATTTGATTTGCATATTTTCTCAAATCCTTCATGACGCTCTCTATGGCCCTATTGACCAGGATAAAGTTGGGGACCTACTTCAACAACCTCTAGGAGAGGGTCTATCACACTTGGTCAATTAGGAGATCACGGCTCCATGTGAATCTAGCCTAAAAGATAAGGCAGGAGATGATGAGGGAAGGAAATGGTCGTCACTTTTTGGTAAAAATATTCTGGGTAAGTCATCTTTTCCCCATATTATTTTAAAATCTTGTTGGGAGCAAGATGAGTTCCAAATATGTGTGTCAGAACCTATTGTTTATTTTTCTATCTCATGTATGGAATTTACACTTGTTGGTAATTCCTGGTGGCCTGACCAAATATTGATTCTTTATGGAATATGGCCAAGAGAAAATGGGCCCTCTAGGGTCAAGTTGACATAGCAGCTATGCCTAAAGCCTTCTTCTCCTTTGTTTTTACTTGTAAGGAAAATTTTAATATGGTCCTATGTGGGGTACCTCGATATTTTGGAAGAAGCTCCCTTAAGGTCAAGAAATGAGAACCAAATTTAGATTTATCTAATGCTTTTTTCCTTAAAACACCTATATGGGACCTTTGGGGAGCTTATAGCTATTGATAACATGACTGTTGCTAGATCCAAACTTTTGTATGCTGGGATTTGTGTTAAAGTTTCTTAGCTTAAGGATTTACCTCAAAAAGTGGATATATTTTCTAAACTAGGAAAGAGGTTATTGGAAATATAAAAGGAGTAACTAAGATGGGAGGGGTGAATCTATTATCACTAAAATAAATCCTAATCCCTTAGATGTCAACATAGAACACACACTTCACTGAAAATATTGATGCTCGACAAACACACATGCACTCGATTTACACTAGTAAATGATGTAACTCGACAAATGCTTAACATGCAAATCTTAAAATATTATCTATGATTAACCTTACTTAACTTAGTTTCATACACATAAAATAAATAGCATGAACACAAGTGACACCAAGATTTAATGTGGAAACCCAATTTGGAAAAAACCACTAATTGCAACTAGTTACTGTTTTTCACTTTTCTAAAGTGAGCCCTATTAGGAGCTAACCCTGTTAAAGGTTACAAAAATAGACTGTTAGGTATGACCCTATTAGAGGATTTAATCACTCTTTTAGGAGTGGCCTTGTTAGAGTTCTTTAGACACTTCAATCTAGAAATGCAACTGTGTTAGAGGATTTACAAATAGCTGTTAAGCCAACTCTGTTAAGAGATTTAGATCACTGCTACAATGGTTAGAGAGTAACAATGAGATGAACTAAATTTGTATGTAATTGAATTTCTAATTATAGATCTCAATTCTAGCTTGTATACTTGATCCTTTCTAATCGAATGTATCTTTGCAACTCCTCAAAGATATTTTGCTCATCGTTCTAACTCTCTTGCTGTAAGAATCTTCTATTATTCCATTCACTTGCACACATTCAATCCTCAACTTGACCTTATATTTATACCTTATGCATTATCAAGTCAGCTTGAATACAAATTAGAATAATTAATATTCATCTTCTCAGTTGGCTAGAACTAACAAACAAATCTATTGAACTCAATATGCCAAAACAACAAAATTCTTCATTAGCCAACCCTACTTGGTAGACACTAACTCAAAAATGGATTTCCTATGTTAACCAAGTGAACTTGGTTAACACTGCATCTTCATAGGCTTCCTTTGGTAATGGAGTGAGCTTAGTTAATACTGGTTCCATCCAAATTTTCCTTCATGAACTGAGTGAGCTCAGTCAACACTGAACTTTTGCAAACTTCTCTTTGTCTCTCAAGTGAACTTGGTAGACACTATCTTCTAAACTTGGAAAACACTGGAATGCCTAATAGACACAGGAAATTGTTGTCAATGCTTGACTGAGCTCAGCATACACCCATGAGTAAAGATATAACATTTTGTGTAACATTAAAGACAATACACAATTAACCAATTATATTCAACAATAGCCCTCTTTGGCATTGATCACAACACAACATTTCATAATTCAATGAAATTTTTAGAGAAAAATAAAGTAAGGAAAATATCCTTAGTTTCATTCTATTTCTCATCCTTGAGAACTCCCTCTATCAATGTGGATTCCCTCTGCCTTCAGTTTCTCCCTTTGTCACCAAACACTCCCTCTTTGATATGAGCTCTAAATATTTTAGACCAAGTTCTTCCTATCAAATTTCTATGAATATGATAGCAACAAATTCTCCCTCTTTGACATCTCATGCCAAAGACAATATTCAATGAATAGAGCTATATAAAAGTTTATTTACAAGTCTTTATATGACTAGGCCTATATAGAGTAGGTCGATCATAGAGCTGATCGTCTAACTCTACCTAGTATATGAATAAATCTTTGACCTAACAAAAGCAACTCCTAACATGGTTGAGGCTTTTAATAGGATAAAATCCTCTAACAAGGACTAATACACTATATGTATGTAATAGACTCTTTACAGGGTCAACATCCTTGACATGATACTTCTATTTAGTGGATTATTTTTTGGGTACCATTCCCACTAGGGTTTTCCCTTGGCTAGCATTTCCCTAGTTAACAAAATATGATGTTATGAGCTATTCTATGTATTGTTATGTTTCTTGTTCAATATTATTAGTTTACTTTCATATGTAAGTTATAAAGTAATTAAAAATATTTAGTTTTGGGCTAAAGTTTGTAAAATATTGATTCACCCCCACCCTTCTCAATAGTCCCTATTTCTAACACTTCACATCAAATCAAACTATAATTTAGAATAAATTAATTCACCTTGGGTCCTCATAACACTAAATCATGGTAGTAAAATTTAACTTAATGATCTATATAATTGTCTCTTGGAATGAAATAGGGGAACTCCCTTCAACAAAGAAATTGATCATTGACAAATCATGTCTTGGAGGATCGAATACCATAATGAAGTAAATGATGTTCACTAGCTTGTCTGAGAAGACTAGGAACCATGGGTATATCTTCTCTTTCATTGGAAGGAAAATGATCCACTAAGCTTCAGGATGTTCAAATGCTAAAATAATGTAATGGTCATTTTCTATTATGGAAGATGATTTTGCAAATATCAATGCAAATTTATGAGAACTAACAAATGACATAATTGAGTTTTTTTCTAAATTAGTGATAGTTACCAAACTAAGAACTAAATTTTAGTAATAGATCTATGAAGAAAATATAGAGACTAACCTGTACACCAAATTCCAACCAAGATTTCTTGTAAGGGGTGACTAGACTTCTCCCTGAAGGTGAGAGTCACCTTTGAATTGGTAAAAATTTATGTAAAAGTTAAGGATCTATAGCATACTAATAGAGATTCTTGTAGTTGAATACGTGAATCAATCACTTGTCACATCGTAATGATGAAAATACTCTTGGAATAGGATCGCAATTTTTGATGCAATAATATGACTCCATAAAGACCTAATACAACACCACAAAAGACATATGTCGTAATGATTGCTAGGCTTGTCACAATAATGAGATGGAATTTTTAAATATGCTCAGCTTTCTCCTTGAGCTCTTCAAATTGTGGATAATTGATTTCTTGTTTCTTCATGGAATATAGATTGATCAATCTTGATGGATGGATGCCAAATTGAGGGAGGTAACTTTGTATTACCTCACTTGGCAATTAAGGGGCTCAAAACTGAGATGAATTTGGATTACTGATAAAAATTTGAAAGACCTCACTCTAATGTAAATTTGGGCCTCTTTTGTCATGTAAGGGATGTCTTCCAATGTAGAGGAAACTTGTGTTTCCCTTTATGGTCCAACTATGGCTCAAATTTGAATTAGGAGTCAATATGAACATGGAGATACTCAGAATGTGCATGAGATTGGGGTGTAATAAATGAGAACATGTCAAATAGATACATATGTTAATAAGGCATGTGTATGCAAATGATGATTTAACGGTTAAAATAATTGAAGGAGTACACCTATAACTAAGGGGCCCTCATAGAGATTGATATTATTGGATCAAAAAAGGGGTAAATATCTAAATATCCATTAAATAAATGTATAATAATTTTTAATGATGTATCTAGAAGAATGAGTAGACACTACAATTAGTGCTAAAGAAGTAAAAATTGTACTTCTTAACATGGTTATTATAATTTATGACACTATATTTAGGCCCCACATTAGTAGGAGCATGAGTGTACATGGATACTCAGAAAAAAAATTGATTGCACATGTTTAAGTGAAAAATGACATCAATAAATTTAATAATATAAACTAGATGAGGTAAATTCACTAACAACATAATTTCACACTAAGTCATTCAATATAAGATAAAGAGGGGCTTCCAAACATAACTCTCAATATAACTCAAGCTAGATTAGAAAAACCCAAATAGGATAAAGGGATGTTAATAATAAACCCAAATTATACTAAGGAGGTATGCAAGCAAGTCCTCTTTCATGCAATGTTAATTAACTTTAAATATCTAGTACAAATGTAAATTGAACCAATTGGCTAAATGACAAGAGTAAAATAGATCTAGGAGTTATATGTATGAAATCAATTGGATTAAAATATGGAAATAGGTCTATAGTAAGATATAAATAGAAGGGTGGAACGTTGACCTTAGAATAAGTAAAGGGAAGTATTGTTTTAGTCTGAAAACTATAGATTTGAAATTGTGGTTGAGAATTTGACTAGAGATGTGTGATAAGAACCAAAAAACCCTAAAAATATCTGATCTCTTGGTACAAGTATATTTGAGTGGCATCTACCAATAGGATTACATTATGAAGGACACATTCACTAGGCATCAAAAAAAAGTTGACCTAGTTTTTTTTGAAAGCTTATGACTAATTTTTTCCATATTTGAAGCCACAATTTTGATACCTTATTCCTACACACAAGAAAATTTTATTTTTTGTTGGGAAGAGGATTCACCTTGTTCATGCCCATGTTTAGTAATTAACCTTGAAATAAAATGAATATAAAAAATGTAAAGAAGAAATAAAAATGTAAATAATTACATTTCTTGATTGAAACCCTTGTCAATAAGGATTTTTTAATACTTGAATGTTGTTGATATTGAATCTTCAATGAAGGATGTATGCAATCTCAACAAATGCAATGGATTTATAAATAACAAATTATGGAGCCATGAATGTAAAGGTGCACAATAAAAGAGGGAAAAGATTAATGTCATAATGTAGATATTTTTCCTTGATGGCCAAAAAAAATACTAGATCTTGAAGAGAAACTGTTCACAAAGGATCCCTGACTCTTTGAAAATACCTTAAATGACTAAAAACTCATTGAAATATATTATCTTGATTTTCCTTATGCATGCAATAGATGTCTTATGACTATTAATGAATGTCCTTGGATCTGAAAATGAGGTGCTTAGGATTCCTTTTATACTAGTTTTCAGACATTAAAAAAAAAGCAACCCGATGGGATTACCCTATTTTCCAATTTGGATCCCTAATAAAAAATTGGTCCTAGGACCAAAAATTCCTAGGGTACAGGTTGACTTGGTTGAACTATACCAGAATAGGTTGATTGGGTTGAAGTTTACTAATATTGGTTGACTAGATCAACCTATACCAAGGTTATCCTGAGAAGGGATACCCTAAGGTCTTAGAAATTGTACAAATGAAACTAGAAAAGTAAAAACTGACTAGGAGGAGTTTATTGAGCACAAGTTCATATATGGTCAATAAAATAGCTAAATTTTAGGAGCTAAAAGGTCTTAAATGATTGTTGCTTCCATTTTGAGATGGTACATTTATCCCCCACTTTACCTGAAGCATGGGTTGCCTCATACTCAGGGTAAAGCAGATAAAAAGAAAGAGCTAATATCATCATGAAAAGGGTGACAAAGATACTAAAAATCCCCCAAAAACATGAGTCTTCATCATGTCCAAAGCCACAATATGAGAGATGTCACTAGCAGGATAAAAAATAAAAAATATATAGTAAAATTACCTAATAAAAATTGTGTTCCTTATTGTGAACAACATGAAAAGGGTGTGGTATTGCAAAGATGGTGTTGAATGGTCTAGTAGGTATATGTGGTATGCTAGTTAGCCAATCGAAGATGAATTGAATTGTATGGCAAGTGACTGTGGCATGCTATTAAATCCATTGAAAAGGTTCATCCTTAAGGGACCTCCATGTCCCAAAAGGAGAATAAAAAATGACCCATGCCCAAGGATGTGTGTGTCCTTAAGGGATTGAAAACAAGATTGGGCTTCATGGACTATGATGAGGCTAATTATTGCCTCTATTTTATGATAATTTTAAATAGTCTATTTTAATATTGCGAAGACATTTGTTAACTTATGTTTAGTTGAGCTTATGATTAAGTCCAGCCATAATCATTAACCTATGGGTTGATAGTATGTCATATTTTGTCAATATTATATATATAAATGTAGTATTTCATATAACTATTAGAATGTGTGTTCTAATATTTGGATTTAATTTAATTATATTTATTTGCAAATATTTATGCATCATAACTAACTTGTTAGGGAAGAAGTTGGAGGATGGTCAAATATATTCAAACAGGAACATTAAAGTCTAGTCACAATGGAAGAATCATAATGGTACCAAGAGACATGACTGCTACAAAGGAGGAGCTATGAAGAATTTCTATATTCCCTATGCATTTACTATTGTGTTGAATTGGTTATCCAGACTTTATTATTTGTACCATGAACTATTATCTTTCCTTCTTTTTCTTCGGTAGATTTGTAGTTAGTTTATTTTCTTTCCTATTTTAGAATAAGTATCAATCCTCGATTTATAAGGATTGGATCGATAGTATTGGGAGGTTGGAAGAAAGTTTATGAAAAGAAATTGTTGACTCTTGTAGTGAGTTTTTAACAATTTTATGGATTGTTCTTATGTAAGGAATTTTTGGAATATAATGAAATAGTTCTTGGTTTACATTCTGTGTTAGTAGATTAGAAAGGACCAACCAAGGGGGCTCACTTGGGAGGTGGATTAGACTAGAGTAGTGCATATTTACTTTCAACATTTCTAGTATTTCAAGTAGAAGTTGTAAGTTTCCTCCTACAACATCATACTTTGTTAGTGTTCTTGTAGCATTTGTGAGAAAAATTATAGTGGATGGTATGAGTTGGAATATAAGTTAGCATTTAATTATATAATTTCTAGCATTCATTTCAGTGAAGAGTTAAGTGTGTTAGTTTCCTACAACACTAGTGTAGGTTCTTTCTTTGCATTTTACTTTCATGCACCATAAGCATAGTGACTCCTTTAAAAAACCTAGTGCACATACTATGCTGACCATTTCAAGCATACGTCCTTGGGTTGACAAATTAAATGCACCTCATGGTGGGGAGAATAATCCTTAGATTGAATATACTATTCCTAAGTAAGGCCTTGGGCATGATTATCACACACCTATTGTGAGGCAGACCAGACTATCATTAATCCAAAGAAGGATCAAAATAAATGACCAGGCCTCTTGAATTGTTTGGTAATCCAAAGAGGGATCAAGAGGAAGGATAAAGCATCCCAGAATATTTATAATACAAAGAGGAATCTGCAAAGATCTACAAGGATCAAACCCCCCAAATTGTTGATAGTTTGATAGAGGGATTGAATAAGAGCTACAAGGATCAAGCCCCCTAAACTATTAATATTCTGATAGAGGAATATAATAAGCTAAAAATAACTAAGCATAAAACTACATGTATGCATAAGTGAGAAGATTGTATGCCCCCATGTTGAAATAATTATAAATGCTTCAATGGGAGCAATATATTTAACAGAACCATACATGAATCCACTAGAAATATTTCCAACATGAAATGCCCCCAAGAGAGAACACTTGAAGGGAAATAAACATCTAAAAAATTAGAGAAAACAAAGGGATCAACTGACTTTGGGGCCAATATGATCATACGATAATATGTAATAGTATATCAAGTATAAAATGTCATCATTTTCTAAATGAAGTAGAACTACAATACAATGGAGGAAAAAACACATAAGAGATACAAAAAAGAATCTTTTTGGTTGGAAACACAAAGACCAAAAATAATTGGTTCTACCATGTTTCAAGTATCCAATAATACTACACAAGGGCATACCTACAAACAATAAGAGAGATACAACATAACATATAGTGACATAGAGTAGAAGAGAGATACAAATAGAAGAATGTATACAATTTGTTTGATTAATTTTTGGCCATATAAAGAAATATACACAAATAAATATAAAGAAATATATACTCAAGATTACTCAATGGGGATCATCTAAAGAAATATATACAAAACATATAACAAGAATTAGAACACAAGGGGAACATAGCCCAAATCACACAAAGGCCACCATTATAGAGAGGTCCACTTGAAGTATGTTCCCCCACCACTGCAATATCAATTTGTATCATTAGGGAAGGGTGAGAAAATCAATAGGAGCAATGTAACTAGATCTAAGAAAGGACTCTGGTGGAAGTCTCTAGGTTTGATACTAGGTGTAAGTGTCAACATTTTAGAAAACATGTTAGGAAAATCATAATCCATATCAATATTCTCATATTCATTGTCACTAACATGTGCATTATTATTAGAATCAATAACAACATCATCAAGAGTATCTTCATGATCAAGATTAGTTACAAAAAAGAATCTAAAATAAATATAGAATCATCATGTTTATCTTGTGTTATTACTATAGTTAACTTTCTTGAAGGGCTCAGGAATAGGTTGAACAAAGGAGGGAAAAGTTTGAGAAGATGATTTAGTTTGAGAAGAAACAATGTGGGCCTTTCCTTACTTTGATAGTTCTTGTGACACTAACAATCATGTTAATTATGAATAGTCTTATGAGACAAGGTTAAAGGATAATGATCAAATGACATAGGTTTTTAAAAGGGAACATTTATAGGTTGAGAGATATTATGTGAAGGGGGAATAAGTAGAGTAAATAAGATAGTTGTAGGATGATCAATGTTAAGAAATATAATCCCAATAATCTTATCCACTCTATATTGTTCATAAGATCAATAAATTTGATTAGGATGTGTAGATAGTTTTTAAGCAAGAGAATGCCAAAAGAAGTTTATTTCAACGTAATCTTGAGGACGCAAAGGATGATAAAGAGAATTATTGATAGTTAGTGACAATTTCTCCATAGTGGGAAAATTTAATGCATTTATGGATAGGAGAAGCTACAACTTGCTTATAATAAATCCATAAAATACCAAGCTTAACTTGAAATCTATTAGAAGTAGGAATGAAAACAAAGGTAGTAACAATTATATGCACCCTAAAATGGTCACCTAAACTATGGGTTCCCATTATTCAATTTATCAAATTTCCTAAATCAATGGTTTGTAATATTTTATTAAATCAATTCAAATCAATTTCCTTGGTCAAATTCGATTATTTCAATATTTTCTAAGGTTGATCGTTTTATCCTAAGTCTTATTCAATTAAAAAAAGGTCTCCCTTTTAATTAAATAAAATAAGTCTCATTTAATTAAAAGAAAACCTCTCTTTTAATTAAATAATTAATCCACATTTAATTAATTAATAGAAAAACCACTCTTTTAATTTAATTAAATATTTTCTATTTAACTAAAATAACTTGCTCCATTTTAATTAAATAAATCTCCACTTAATGAGGAAATAAAATAAATAAAAATTAAAAACTCCTATACACTTAAATGCAAATTTTTCTAAGTGGGATTCCATTTAATTCTTTTCCTATTTTCTCATTGGTGGATCTTTATTTCACATGAATCATTTTGTCTCCACCCTTGATTAAATCTTTTCACCTCTTAATCTTCATCATCCAATCTTCTTTATAAGGGAGAGCCCTCTCCTCATTTTACATATACACACTCTATGCTATTGTTATGTTGCAGGTTTGGAGATCAATTATTGAAGGAGTTTGAATACTAAAGCTTTTTGTGGAGAACTACTATCTTCTAGTCCTCTTCTCGCATCCATTCATGGCTTCCATTATCATATCTCATCCATGCATTTTCATATTAGATTAGATATTTTTTTCATAGATTAGGTCTTGCATTGGTAGATTAAATATTGCATTGTTTTGCATTATTATAATATAGATTAGCTTTCATCTCCATTTGTATGCATATATTGGATATTTGAATCTCTCATTTTTTGGTGTACTTGCATGGGCACAAACTAGGTCAAAATTGAGGGCCTCCATTACAAACCCTTGCACTCCATGTATAAAGAGCTATGAGCTGCCATTTGAGATCTCATTCTTGAGAAATCTTGGATATAATGACTCATAGAAGTGTGATAACATTTTAGGCATACATTTTTGGCACCCAACGTGGGGCAACCCACCTTTACTTATTGGTTTTAGATATCTCTGGAGCTAACCCTCTTATGTGGATTTGTTTGGAGACAAAAAAACCCTAGATCTTAAAGATTTGATCATATATCCCAAATGGCTTGGTGTTTTGGTCTGAATTTTATTTTTCAAGTTGGTGACACATTAGAGAAACTTCAGTCCAATTTTCATATTCTGTTGAGATATTTTTGATTTTATAATTTTTTCTTAATTTTTCATGAAAAATCATTTTAGGCTGCAAATTAGCACATTTAAAAAAAAATGCTTTTTTGGAAAGGTCTTTGAATTTTGAATAGGGTTGGTTCTTTGTGTTTTGATTTGCAAAAAATGGTCTATTTTAACAAAATGGCTTCTTAGGGCACAAGTGAAAAGATATTTTTAAAATTCTAACATTTTTGGAAAGCTCTCTAATTTTTTATAGAGATCTCTTTTCTACATTTAGGGTTTTGGATCTGAATTCATATCATATAGGTCCAATCTTGATGACTAGGTCAAAAACTAATTTAAAAATGGCATTTAATGAATAGCTTGCATTTAATTTTCACAATGGATCAATGCATGATGTGAGCTTTCATTTGGGTTATTTGCTAATTATTATCACTTTTAAAAATGAAATTTTTAGATCTAACCTTAGTTTTGCATAAGTTGGATATATATTGCATATCTTGTGCTTGCTTATTTTGTTTGTTACTTTGTTCATTGTGAGTGAGCATTCAAGCATAAATGAAAGGTATAATAGAGAAAAGTCATGTTGCAAGGATTATCAAGTATTTTGTTGGATCTCTATAACATTTAGATTTGGAACTAAAATGAACATTGCATGTGTTTGGCTTGAGTTCTTTTAGATGCTTTCATAAATTTACACTTCATTTGGTGCTCTAAAACTAGATCTAGATTTACTTTCATGCATCTATGTTTCACATAGTAATTAGGTCCTATGAACACTATTTGGAAGATCTTGGGAGACTAAGCTTCATTCACTTGCTTTACATGTGGAGCTCCTCTTGATGATGGATCCCCTTGTAGGTAGGGATGTTAGCTTAAAGAATAAATTTGACAACTAAGTGTCAATACACTTAACCAAGATCAAGAATAGGTGCCGAGTGCAATAGATGTTGAGTAATCTTCAGGTGCCGAGTAAAGTGTAAATGCTGAGTAAAGTGTAAATGCCGAGTAAAGTGTAGGTGCCGAGTAAAGTGTAAATGCCAAGTGAAGATCAGGTGCCGAGTAAAGTTTAGATGCTGAGTAACACAGTTTTGTGTAAGTGCTGAGTAACTCAGTAGAATAGCATGTGCTGAGCAACAGAAATATTTCAGGAGCTGACTAATCCAGGATATCAGCATAAGAGTTTGGAATCGCACAAACTATGATGAAAACAGTCTTTACAGCTGACATAAGGAAATCTCGAAGGATTTAATGATCAGTTCGAATATTTTATATTTCCTATGTAATTTAATAAGAAAAATGATAAAGGCATGCAACCAATCAGCAAAAGATAAGTATTAAGAAGAAATGAAGATTGAATATGGATCGTAGATCCAGACCTAACCCTAAATCCTCGAATGTCTTTATAAGGAAGACGATATCTCATAGAGAAGACATGATAGAGAAGAAGATGATGAAGATGATGATATAGAGGAGAAGATATAGAGTGGTTGATATACTATTTTCAGAAGTGAAAGATATAAGATCACAAAGGATCAAGATCAGACGAAGCAGAACAGAGCCAGCATTCAGCAATCAAGGATTGTAAACTATTAGGTTCATTTTACCTAATACTTTCTAGCCATTGTATTAGCATGGAAATCCTATGGTGATAGGTTAACTTAACAACTATTTCATTGATCCTAGAGATAGGTGATTAAATCCTTTAACAGGGTGACACTTCATGTTAAGTGTTTGTAAATCCTCTAACCAGGTCACTATTGACACAGTGTAAAGCCTTTAACAGGGTAGGCCTTTAACAGGGCAAACCATCAGAAGTGGTTAAACAATATTGCTGTAGTAATTTTTGTGGGTATCATCCCCACCCCAATTTTACCTTCTTATTCCTGGAGGATTTATGGGTTACCAATTTCAGGTGTTATGTGTTATTGATGCATGTGTTAGTTTCATGTTTACTTAATGTATTTACATGCATGCAATTTATTTCCACATAAAAGTTTTATAGGACAAATTTTAGTACTTCTAATTCACACCCCCCCCCCCCCTCCCCTCTCATAAGTACTCTTTCCACATTTGAATATTCCAACAATTGGTATCAGAGCATTACCAAGTTCTCATAAGGAAAAGTTTAACAGCTTGGACAAAAAGATCTAGAGATGGAATCTTTCAAACTTGGAAAGATCATTGAAAATCAGGTGATAGATGTGCAACTTGCTCTGCATAGCTTGGAGGAATTTAGAATCAATTTGAGAAACTCATTAACAAAAAGGAATGATCTGGCCATAGCTGAAAATGATATACACTACAAGGAAATTGATACCACCAACATATTTTCCAATGGAGATACCAAAGAGTTTGATGCAACAATAGCAGAACTGACGGAGAAAAACAAAATTCAAGCAGAAGAGATTAGATCTCTCAAGATGGAACATGAATCATAGGCCATAATGATATGTGAAATTACAGAACAAAAGAAAAGAGCAGTTGATGATAAGGTCATGATGGAAAATGACAAAAGGAATCTTGCAAACAGACTTGAAGAAAAATGTACTGAATTGACAAGGATCTCAAACATGCAGATGGATACACTTGCTCAAATGATGAACCTTCATCATGAACTCAATGTGAAGGACATTGAGATCTCTACTCTGAAGATGTAGAATGAACAAATGCAGAATGAATTGAATAGAGAAAAAGAGGTAGCAGAAAATCTCAACAAGTCAAGTGAAGCCATCAAGTATTTTGAACAGTTGCTGAAAACTCCAAGATCTACCCATGATACATCAGGACTTGGTTACAATAGCATTGAAGTTGGAGAATATTAAAAAAGTGCTGAAAAAAGAAGTGACAAAGGTAAGAATACTAAACCCACTTGTCATTATTGTAATAAGAAGGGACATACTGCTAATATGTGCAGGAGCAGAAGATTCAATCAACCAAACACACCCAAGAGTAAGAGTTTCTGTCACAAGTGCAACATGCAAGGACATATGACACAAGATTGCAGATCCAATTTCACAAGGACTCGGAGATTTGATGGAGATTTTTATAATTGCAATAAGTATGGACATAGGGCATTTGAATGCAGATCAAAACCTATGTGGACATCAAATCAACCAGCAAAAATAGAAGGAAAAGAAAGTCATCATCATTGGGATTACAATACCAGGTATAGTTGTCATTATTGTCAAGAATATGGACATACACCACAGAACTGCATAAGAACACATTTCAGAGGGAACTACAAAAGATGGTTGAACCAAACCATATGTTTCAGTTGTCTGAAAACTGGTCATATCAACAAAAACTATCCTACAAGATCAAAGGCACCCAAGTCTGAAGAGAATAAAGGCAAAGAAAAGATTGATATTGAAAAGATAAGGGGGCAAATGAATGAGACTTGGAAAAAGAGAGATGAGTGCAATACATCAAGTGAAGGGATCACTTCACCCAATGGGTCAAGTGATCACACTTCATCAAACTAAGCATGAGAAGTGTATGGGACTGATATACAAAGTTATATTAGACATCAGTCCCAAGACAAAGAAGCAATTCAAAGTATAAATCTACATGAAACAAGATGTCAAGATGAAAACTAAATGTTGATGCCGCGCTACCTTTGGATATCGAGTCAAAACTCAAAACAGATGCCGAGCTCCCAATAGCGACCGAGCTAATAACCGATGCCGAGTTAAAAAAAACTCCAATGAAGCCAAGTAGAAAGGAAATTTAGTAGACGCCGAGTTGGCAGTTGAGCATTTAATGCGATGAAATTAGGGTATATTATCATGATTTCAATTAGTTTCGCATCGCAATCAAGAAGCAAGGCCGAAAAAGGAGTGGAGAAGATCAAGAAAAGTTCAGAAGCAATTCATGAAAGATTCCAACAATGATCTCGTCGATTCAAGGTATTTCTCTTAAGTGCCAAGCTACGTCACAAACTTGTTTGAATTATAAAACCCTAGTTTGGAAAACAATGGCATCCGGGTCAGGAACCACCAAGGGTTTAGAAAGCCATGAAGTTCAGTTGGTCAGCAACGAAGTAAAACAACCTGAATTTAAGCCCATACCTGAAGTAGCATACAAGAATGATCCTGCAGGTGCATTATCAGTTATTTCGGATAAAGTTGTTATGGTAGAAGATGTTCGCAGATGCTACAATTGTAAAATTGGTGACATAGGAGACTTAGAAATTCATAATGCATATGATAAATCATGTGAAAACAAAGTACTAAAAAATGAGTTTTCCATTGTAGAAAGAAAAGGATTAACCAAAACCCTAGCATTTCCGACTGTCTTCAAAACAGAATGGGTACGGATAGTTTTGAGCCAAATACATAATGGAGCTTTTTGGTTAGAGTCAGGGCCAGTAAAATTCACCAAGAAAATCGTTCATAGGGTTACTGGTATTCCAACCCTAGATCGGCCAAAGACCCTGTGAAGTGACAAAAGGGAAGTAATTGAGAGAAATACAGGTGCAAAATGGAACAATAGAGGGATGACTATCGACATAGTCACTGATCCTCTCTAGACTTTGCTATAAGAATTATTTTACACAAATTTTATCAATCAAGTAGATTAAATAGTGTACCTTGTATAGCAGTTGATGTTGCATACAAGATAATAAAAAGGGATCACACTTATGATCTGGCAGAGCTCATGTTTCAACAGATTAGTGAAAATCTGGGAGCTATAAGGAAGAGCAAAGGAGCTCAATGTAAATTTGGATCAGTTTTGATATGTATGTTTTTCTATCTAATGAAAGAATTTCCTTCTATAGGGAAAGTTAAATGGAATCCAGACAAAACAATTGTTGAACAAATTAATGGATACATTGAACAGATGGGTGAAAATTTTGATGCCCAAATGACTGGTTATTTTGAGGACTTCAAAAAGTCCATGAAACAAAGAATGAGAATTCCAGTTTCAATGACTGAGAAATATGAAAAAGATATTTGCTTTCTTGTAGATATAGATTATACTTATGTGCAAGAAGTTATACCTAGAATAAGATGGCTTAGGCCACTAGGATATGAACTTGATGCTGATCAAGCCTCTGAAGCAATAACAGCCTTACTTGCAGAAGAAGTAGACAAAAATGCAAAAATCTTTGGAACTTATGATGTTGTCAAATCAAAGATAATAACAGAGTTGAAGACTGGTTCAGCAGTAAAGAAGAAAGATAAAATGGTAAGACAAATCAAAAGAAAGTTTGGTGTAGAAGAAGAAGGGACAGCAGAAGAAGAAGGAGATAACATTAAAAAAGAAGAAGAAGTCATTGAAGAAGAAGAAGACAAACTTCAGGATCAGACTCAAGGGTCAGAAGGAGACAAAGAGGAAAGTGCTGAGGTTGAAATAGCCAAGGAAGCACCAGTCAAGAAAAAGACCACAACTCCATCTGCTCCTAAATCCAAGGGGAGGAAAGTAGCTGTCCCAGCACCAAAAAGACCAACCACAAGGGCCACAACTCAAAAAGAAAAAGAAGAGGCTAAAGGGAAGAAGAAAGACTCAAAGAAGACTATTGCTAAGTCAAAGAAGAGGAAGTTCATTCCCTAGCCTGAAACAGATGAGGAGGAAACAAAGTCAGAAGACAACAGTCAATCTCAAGAGGTAAGACAAATACCCCAGATTGATGTTGATAAATTATGTACAGAAATTAGAAATAATGATTTGAAAGGATTAAAGAATCTAAATTTTTCTAAGCTCACCAAAGGAGAGCAAAATAAATTAGAGGAGTCTGTGTATGCTATGATGGCTGAATATAAGCACACACCTCTAGAATTAGATGACTCTATGCTGAGAGAACTGTATACAATCATAGAGGATAAATGGCATTTTTGTTTACAAATGGAAAAAGAAATAAGGGAGTCAACATTGGCAAGATTGTTGCCTGATTTGACTAGAGATCAAATAATAAATGCCATAAAAAGGCATAATAACAGATTCACTCCCAAGTATAGAGCATTCAGTATTCTACAGAATAAAATTGAAGAGGTAGTTACCAAATCCACAAGATTGTGGAAAATAGTTTACAAGAAGATTGAAGATGTATATAATGAGGAATATAAGGCAAAAGCAATTGCCAAGATAAAAGAAAAGGGAGCATCAGAAATAAAAGAGAAGAAACTAGTGGAGAAGGAGAGTAAAGGAGAAAAGGAAGGAGAGGCACTCAATGAGGAGAAAGAGGAAGAGAAAGATACAGCTGAGCCACAAGATCAAAGTATGCAAGACATACAGGTATCTCCTCCTAGTCCTCCTCATGCCACCATCACACCTGTAGATTTCATAAAAATAAAGGATGTTACAGAAATTTTAGTTCAAAACATCAATCCATTAACTGCAAAGGATTTGGAAATCCTTGCCCAATCATTTTTAGTAGCAAAATAAGTTCAAATCCTATATTGGTCAGTGTTGATGAATTACAGAATCTAGAAGCCAAAGAAAAAGCAAGGGTAAAAACACAAATGCCACCTTTGATCACACAAACTACTGGGATTCTATTCCTTCCACCACCACCTTCACCAAGTAGAAGTACTGATACACTCCAAGTGCCAAGTACAGCAGCAGGGGAAACAAAAGAAAAATCTGAACAACCACCAAGTTCAACCCCATCTAGCATTCAAAAAGGGGATACTCAAGCTGAAGAAAAAGAGACACAGAAAAAGGAGGAGACTACAATACAAACACTGGTTGCATTACCAAAAACTGGGACTCCAACACAAACTCTTCAATAGCCAAGCACAGATGGATTACAGCTGAAAATCAGAACACCAGGCTCGAGTTCATCAAAAGCAGTCAGGAGACTTCATTATGGAGTTCCTGAGCTTGATGAAGAAATTAAAATCCCATATTATGAATCTAGCACTCTTATAGAAGAAAAGATTAATGAAATTCAAAGTGCACTAGACAAAAGAAGGAGACAAGAAGCACTAAGAAAGGAATACAGGCATAAGCGTACATTGAATAAAATTAAGGACATAGTCACAGAAGCTTTTTGCTTACAATCTCCAGATGAGTCAAGACCAATCATGGAACAACTTTTTGATATAGTTGACCAGGTGACTAATGAAGACCAGGAAACAAATGTAAAATTACTTGAATGGTTAGAAAAGAAGTTCCAAGGAAAAGTAAACAGTAAAATATCCAGTGATATAGCACTAGCACAAGAAGAACTGGCAAAGAAAGTTACAATAGTTAAAATTGTACTAGGAAACATCTTTTCCATGTACAACAAGTTGTGTGATTTTTCAACATTCACACAAGACACTAGCCAGAAAATACTGAGTTTGGAAAGCAATCTGAAAACTTCTAGTATGCAACTCCCTACAGATCCAGCTCAGAGTGAGAAGCATTTTGTCCAATCGCTTCACACACAAAGAGAGCTAGCCATTTTGGCAGCAGAGGAGGCGACTACAAAAGCAAAATTGATACAAATGCAATCATCAATTACTCCTCATTTGGGATTACTTCATAACGAGCAAATAAATGCAGAGAAAGTCCTCAGGAAAGACCCCAATCTTTCTTCATTTGATGGACTTGTACACCTAGCAGCAGAGATTTCCATCTAGCATAAGACATTAGATGTCGCATTAGCAAATTGGGATGCAGCTCTGAAGATACTCCTTGAAGTAAATAGCACATTTTTGGCCAAATATGGCATTTCATTGTAAAGACCCTTGACATAAGTGTCAAAAAAGGGGCAGAATAAGTAATTAAAGAAAGAAGTTGAGTACAGGAATGAAATGATAAGTATAATAAAAGGGGGAGTAAGTTTAATAAAAGGGGGAGATAGCAGAGATAGCCAATTTTGAAATTTTGACATGGAGATAGCAGAGATAAGCAAATTTTGGAATTTTGGGGGAGAGCCAATTTTGGGAAGCAAAGTTTGAATGAAGGATTAATTACTGAGTCACATGGGTTAGGTGTTTTTGCCACTCATGTCAAAGGGGGAGATTGTTAGCTTAAAGAATAAATTTGACAACTGAGTGTCAATACACTTAACCAAGATCAAGAATAGGTGCCGAGTGCAATAGATGTCAAGTAATCTTTAGGTGCCGAGTAAACTGTAAATGCCGAGTAAAGTGTAAATGCCGAGTAAAGTGTAGGTGCCGAGTAAAGTGTAAATGTCGAGTGAAGATCAGGTGCCGAGTAAAGTTTAGATGCCGAGTAACATAGTTTTGTGTAAGTGCCGAGTAATTCAGTAGAACAACATGTGCCAAGCAACATAAATATTTCAGGAGCCGACTAATCCAGGATATCAGCATAAGAGTTTGGAATCGCACAAACTATGATGAAAACAGTCTTTACAGCCGACATAAGGAAATCTCGAAGGATTTAATGATCAGATCAAATCTTTTATATTTCCTATGTAATTTGCATGCAACCAATAAGAAAAATGATAAAGGCATGCAACCAATCAGAAAAAGATAAGTATTAAGTGGAAATGAAGATTGAATATGGATCGTAGATCCAGACCTAACCCTAAATCCTCGAATGTCTTTATAAGGAAGACGATATCTCATAGAGAAGACATGATAGAGAAGGAGATGATGAAGATGATGATATAGAGGAGAAGATATAGAGTGTTTGATATACTATTTTTAGAAGTGAAAGATATAAGATCACAAAGGATCAAGATCAGACGAAGCAGAACAGAGCCAGCATTCAGCAATCAAGGATTGTAAACTATCAGGTTCATTTTACCTAATACTTTCTAGCCATTGTATTAGCATGGAAATCCTATGGTGAAAGGTTAGCTTAACAGCTATTTCATTGATCCTAGAGATAGGTGATTAAATCCTTTAACATGGTGACACTTCATGTTAAGTGTTTGTAAATCCTCTAACCAGGTCACTATTGACACAGTGTAAAGCCTTTAATAGGGCAGGCCTTTAACAAGGCAAACCATCAGAAGTGGTTAAACAATATTGCTGCAGTAATTTTTGTGGGTATCATCCCCACCCCAGTTTTACCTTCTTATTCCTGGAGGGTTTCTGGGTTACCAATTTCAGGTGTTATGTGTTATTGATGCATGTGTTAGTTTCATGTTTACTTAATGTATTTACATGCATGCAATTTATTTCCACATAAAAGTTTTATAGGAAAAAATTTAGTACTTCTGATTCACCCCCCCCCTCTCATAAGTACTCTTTCCACATTTGAATATTCCAACAAGGGAAGGATATTTGTCATTATATCACTATTCTACTTGGATTTGTCCTCAACATCCATTAGTACTTTCTCTTTTGAAATTGGTGGTGTCTATTATTGGCTTTTCCAAAAATTTGGTGAGGTGATTTCAAATTATCATGTCAAAAAATCTTGTTTGCTATGTTTGGGTAAGGTGAAGAGGCTAGAAGAGTATGCTCTATTCCCTTTTGGGCACATTGGAAACTTAGAAGCCTTGAATCCAAACCAAGTCCCCATGTGGTACAACTTTGTGAGTCTTCCTTGCTTAGAGAGAGCTAAATCATAGTGGGCATTCCCTTTATTAGGTCAACCACATGGATGAAATCTCAAGCGATAATAGCCATTTTTTATGTGGTACTAGCAACCACTATATAAATGTCCTTGTGGGGGAGATCCTCATGAGTGTAGTCTTTTGTTGGGATGTTAGATTTTCTTAGCATCTCTGATTAATTAAATTCTTGGAATATGTCAAAACCTTGGTGCACTAAGATTTGATTTTGCCCACTCTAGATTGCAAAAGCTACAGAGTTTAACATTACTAAGAACCATAGTGCTACCAAAAAATTTTTTCTAGGATTATGTGTGTGATTGGAAAACATTTTGAGAATATACACAGTAGTGGTTCTAGGGATTAGATTGATACTATGACACTATTCTTGTTCATGTGCAAGGTTGCTCTTTCCCTTGCTCATTGTTTGAAGAGATTTTCTTGAAATCCCTAATTGATGTCGTGCATGCCTAATTCATGATTAAAAATCTATTGATACACCTAGTTGGACATTTAAAATGAATAAAATTTGAGTCCATGAGTCAAGACTTTATGATCAAATTGCTTTGTTGTCCTATTATTTCCAATCTCCCTAGATTTATCCAGTTCAGGTTAGGCTACTTACCCCATTGTTAGAAGCTTGTTTACACCTTGGGTTATTGTGCTCTGACCTCTTGAATTAGTAATCATTGATTCCACAAGTGACCTTGTTTGGAGTTGGTGAGTTAGAGATCGTCCTTGTTGAGAAAGATATACCTTTGGATTGTTTGATATTATGCTTGGAGAGTCTTAGTAACCTCTTGTCCATCCACTTTCATAAAAATTCAATTTTAATTATTTATAATTTGGGTAAATCATCCTCCTAGTTCATATGTGCTAGGGTATTCACCCAAAGTTGTGGGCACCTATGTGGCAGTGTTGGTTTATGCCTATTGCAAAATTCTATCTTATCATCTCTTTCTTGAACAAGTGAGTGCTTTTACTATCCTAGATTGTCAACTAGTACCTTTCCTTTCATGTTGGTTACAATAAGATATCAAGTAAATCAAGGAAAGCAACCTCAAGTTGTCTTTATACAATTACCTTTAGTTCAAATCATCGAAGACATAAGGTAAAAGAATCTGTGTCTATTCAATTGCCGGAGAGTACTCCAGAAAGCTTTGTTTGATCCTAGTGGTGATCTTATTGAGTTGAGTACACCCTTGGCATCACCTCATTCAGATATGGATATGAGTTTTACAAGAGCTCTACACAAGAAGAATTGAAGTAGTGAGCATTATGTTGACCTTTTGAGTAGTGATCCCACCCATGGAAGTAGACCAACCTCACCCCTTATTAAGGATAGGTATTTTGATGCACATCAAAGGGCTGAAAAAAGTAAACATCATGCCTATCAAGAAGAAGAATCCCAACATGATGATCAAACTAGTGAGCCTTCTAGTGCTCATGTGAATGCAACATTTACTGGTAACCAATTTAGACAGTCAAGACCATGTACACCACTCATGACACCTTTGGGTTATGTAAGTGATAGATTTAAAACACTTGAGCGTGAGAAGAAAGCCCTCCTAGAAGAAAAAACTAAGAAAGAAGAACAATTTAGATGCCTAGACAAAGAAAGGCAAGTTATGATCAAGATTGAAAGAAAAGCCCATCAAGAAGCACAAGATCTTCTCATGGCTCTACAACTTGACAACCAATTTGACAATATGCACATTGTTGGTGGAAACAACTCTCCTCCACTCACTCCTCCTAAGAGTCGATGAAATGGAAAACATTGGAGAACACCTGCACCATTCCCTAGTCCTAGAGGAAGGAGAACTTTAAGGCATGAGGATTATAGGAGACCAACACCTCCTAGAGTTTCAAGACAATCTTCACAAAATGCTCATCATGTTTCACCATATGGTGGTAGTTTGAATGTTGACTACAATCCTTATGATTTCATGTCTATGCAACAAGATCCACAATTTCAACAATATGTAGAAGCATATATGGAACAAAATAGAGATGCATGCTTCCAAAGTTTAATCAACAAAGGTGCTAAGTTTGTTTACAACTTTGATATAGATAAAAAGATTCAAAAGCATGCTCCTTCTATGGAAGAAGAATTTGAGCAGATGAAAAAGAAAATGGCACAAATGGTATTACCCAAGAGTTCATTTTCACTTGATTCAATTTGTCCTAATCCTTTTGATAAGATTGTTGACATGAAGGAGTTTCCTACAAAAATTGAGATCCCCCAATATGACAAGTATGATGGAAATGGGGATCCAAATGATCATGTGTGTTAATTTTACACCATGAGTTTTGAATTTCATCATGAAGACTCATATCTTATGAGATTATTTCCAAGGAGTCTTAAGGGTCAAGCAATGGAATGGCTTACCAATATAACTCCTCTCGTTAAGACGTTCAGCAAGTTAATTCAAAGATTTGTTCAAGACTTTGTATACAATATTTCACAATTTGTCTCACTATTGGATTTATGTCACACAAAGAAAAACTAAAGAGAATCCTTTGCCACTTTCTTACAGAGATGGAGATGACAATGCTCTCGTTATTCTAGGACTATCCCTAATAAAGAAAAGATTGAAATCATCATTAGTAACATGGCTCCTAAGATGAAGTATGAATTTAAGAAGATGGTCTTTGGGTCTTTTGATGCCATGATTAAAACTACATATAGGAGTAAGGATGTTTTGAAAGAGCAAGGTATTTTGACTAAGAATGGAAACACCAATAGTGATCAAAATAATGACAACAATAACAAGGATAAAGGAAAGAACACGTATTAGAATAAGAACAAACAAGTGGTTGATGATGGAGTTGTAGATTCCTCCAAGCCTAAAGATCAAGTTGTTCTCCATTTGGCTAATGTCAATCAACGAAGTAACAAACCAAGATATCAAGAAAGGCCTAAAGGAGAGAAACAAAATTTTACACCATTGGGTGATTCATATGAAGAGATATTCACAAAGCTCCTTACTTGTAATATGGTACACCCTTATGATGCCACAAAGTTTTGCATACCTAAAGTTAAGCCATGGTGGTGGGATGAGAAGGCCTATTGCAAACTTCACAATGGCATTGGACATGATATTGAGGACTATATTAGGTTTAAGCATGTTGTTCAAGATCTTATTGAGAATGGAAAACTTGAGATAGATGGATTAAATAGCAATGCTGATCACACAACATTCAAAGAGCCTTTGCCCAAGTATGAGAAAGCAGAAGCTTCCCAATCTAAGAATGGCAAGGCTACAATCATTACACTTATGCAAATTCAAAAAATTTTGTCAATATACTTGATATTCTAGAAGAAAGTGTCAACACGATGGAAGATAAAGATCCCCATGGTCATGATTTGAACATGAGCTCTCCTATCCATGGTAACAAACCTATTTTGATGCTAAGGGGTGCTTACTCTAAAGAGTCATCCCAAGGTCCCCTTGTCATTAGAGGATCAAATTCAAGCCAGTCAAGTAAACTAAGCAAGTGTCCCCACAAAATCTCAACGTTGTTATGTGAAGTCAAGGTCCCCTTGTCATCAAAGGACCTAGTTAAAGTCAGCAAAGTAAACCAAAACAAGTGAAATCCAAGGATGTTCCTTCAAAACCAATAGTTAATCCTAAGTCAAATTATAATCTTGTTGATCAATTGCAAAGAACTCTCACTCGGATTTCAATCTTTGAGCTTTTAGAGTTGTCTCTGAGATACAAGAAAATCCTTGAGCATTCTTTGTGCATGGTGAACGTCCCCAACAATTTAGATGTCAATCAATTCTAGAACATGGTTAATCATATTAATAGCCCTCATTACCTTTCCTTTTTGGAGGAAGATGATAAGTCTTTGAGTCATCTGCACAATCTTGCCCTTCATATTGAGGTCATGATCCATAAAACTCATGTCAGGAACATGTTGATAGATGGGGGTGTTGGGATTAATATTTGTTCTTTGAGTCTTTTAAAGACATTAGGTTATTCTAAACAAGTTATTGATACCATAAGAAAGATTATTATCAAAGCCTATGATGAGGCAGAGAGAAGTTCAAAGGGGTTGGTCATCCTTCCTGTTTAGATTGGCCCTGTTGAAAAAGATGTTTTATTCCAAATAGTTGACGTTAGACCCCTTGCATACAACATTTTACTTGGTAGACCATGCATTTATGATATTTAAGCAGTGCCATCTACCTATCATTAGTGTGTTAAGTTTCCTTACAATGGAACAGAGATTTTTATACCTAGGGATAATACTTTGTCTATTAACTCAATTTCGACAAGTACTCATGTTCCCCACAATAGAGAAGGAGATGGTTTTAATGCAGTTTTAGCTAACTACAAAGACAAGTTTAAGTCCATAGACCTTGGCATGGTGGGAATATCAACTTAACTCCCTCACAACATTACCAGTTTCACCTAGGTCTTATGGTAAACCTTCATAAAAGATGAAACATTCCTCTTTAGCTATGACATTGTTTGACACATTTGTACAGTCGTCAATACCTATTCAAGATAAGAAAGGAGATGTGGCTATTAGAGATTGGATTTATAGAGAAGATAAGTATATGCACAATGAGAATTTCACTCCTTCTCCTAAAGCTTATGGAAGAGGGTATACCTTTTTTCAAGAAGATTGGCTATCCCAAACATGGTCCTCTTAGTAATAGATTGGATGCTAGAGCCAAACCCCTTGATCATGGTCTTTTTGGATGTAAGTCTAAGAAGCTAGTTGGCCTAGGATATGCAAATCACAATAAGAATGTTGCTCCTATCCTTGATAAGTCAGATAGTGAAGAAGAACAAGAGTACATACCTAATTTGGAAAATCAACAAGATATGATTGAAGATTGGGTCCCTTCTACTAATCTCCTTTAGGGAGATTCATATAGTCCATTATCTCATGAGATAGTTAAAAATTTAGAAAAAGAGAGTGTGACCCTTGATGATATTGAGGCTTCCATGTCCAAGCATCCCAAGCCTTCATGGTGTAAGCATCCTAGTCGAGATTCAGAAACAAATTCCAATGAGTGTGAATGGGACTCCCTCTTGGAGCCTTCTGCAGTTGATATGGATATTGATGATGTTCATACATAGAGTCCTCAACCTAAGTTATTCGATGATTCATGTGTAGGATTAGATTATTTGAACTCACATGTTACCGTAGTGGATGATTCTTTGCTTGTGAGGACGAATCTTGATTTGGGTAGTTTGGGAAGTTACTTGATCGACTTTGAATCTTCAGTCACTAGAGATATCATTCATATATGCAACCTTGAACTAGTCAATTATTTACCCCTTATTCATCTTGACCTAATTGATTGGTCCCAATGCAATCAAGAACCTAAGCTCTTAACATTTCAAAATGACTATGAAATAGCCTATTATTTGAATGCCATTGAACCTATAGTCTCTTCCACCAATGAACTAGCTACCAGTATGACAGAGCTAGATATCAAGTACCTTAGTCACAAAATAAAGAGAAAAATAAAGAAAAATAATAGGAGTTCTGATGGAAAAAACCAATATGTGGCAGTGTCAGAATGGAAAAAAAGTAAAAAGAAAGGATGTATCTGAGGGTGAAAACCTCTCTGGGGTGCTTGAGGATGAGGTACTTGATCATCTCCCTAGTTATTTTCAAGATAGATCTTCTGTGCTTATTGAACCAACACAAGTAGTCAATTTTGGTATGAATGAAGCTTTAACAAATGGACTTAAAATGGCTATAGAATGGAGAATTACAAAGTTACACATCTATGGGGATTCATAGCTAATAATCAACCAAGTCAATGACAATTATTTAACAAAAAATTAGAAATTGGTACCTTACAAGAAAATGATTGACTCCTTGAGACTCTACTTCACATTTGTCTCATTTCAACAAATTCATCAAGCAGAAAATAAAGCAGTTGATGCTATGGCTACACTTGCTTCACTTCTTCAATTAGAGCAACATGAATCAAGATTTGAATTCCTAGTGGAAGAGCTACATCACCCTATCTATGATTCCCAATAAAATCATGTCATTTGTACAATTGGTGGTCATGAGTCATCTCGTTATGGTGCTATTTAATCATACCTTCATGATGGAATTATACTTGAAAACTTTAACCGATCTAAATGCAGAAACCTCATTTGAAATGGCTCTCATCATTCCCTTATCTCTAGTGATTTGTATAGGAAGGGTCTAGGTGGAATACTTTGTAGATGCTTATAAAAGGAAGAATATGATCAAGTGTTAGTTGACATCCATGAGGGTATCTATGGGGGACATTCTAATGCTCTTTCCATGGCCCAAAGGTTGCCTAGGGTAGGGTACTATTGGCCCACAATGCAAACTGATGCAGTAGCTTTTGCAAAGTCATGTGAACAGTGTCAAAAACATGGTAACTAGATACATGCTCCTGGTAGGGAGCTCATTCCTTCTATTTCTCATTGGTCATTTTAGCCCTGGGCCTTTGATCTTGTTGGGAAAATTCAGCCCAATTCATCATGTGGACACAAGTTTATTATCACTGCTACTAATTATTTCACTAAATGGGTAGAAGTTGTCCCACTTTCTGTTGCCTCGGGCAAGACGATTTCTCTTATTTATTTTGAATCATATTAACTATAGATATGGAGTGTCTTCCAAGATTATCACTAACAATAGAGGCCAATTTAAAAATAAGGACCTCAAGAAACTCTATAAGAAATTCAAGATAAAACAACATTGGTCCTCTATTTACTTCCCACAAGGAAATGGTCAAGCGAAAGTATCAAATAAAACCATTCTTAAAATCTTGCATAGAACAGTTCATAAGAATGGTAGAGATTGGCACTTATAGATAAATCCAACTTTCAGGGCCTATAGAATGAGTATTCACACTCCTAGTGAGGCTACTCCTTTTTTCTTTACATATGGTGCTAAAGTAGTGTTACCTTTAGAGGTTGAGATTCCTTCACTTAGAGTTTCTCTCAAAGGTCTAGTTACAGATAAAGATTATCGCACCATGAGACTTCAAGAGTTAGAACTTCTAGATGAGAATTGTCAAGCATCATTTAACCATATAAGGGTCTATCAAAAGTGCATGTTAAAAGCAGTCAACAAAAATGTTCACCCTAGAGAATTCCAAGTGGGAGATCTTGTCCTACATGTGAATCCTAAGAATCAATAGAATAGATATCAAAAAGGTAAGTTTGAAACCTAATTGGCTTGGACCTTACATTATTACAACATCTTTTGGGTCTAGTGCCTATTTACTATCTACAGGAAAGGGAGAACAGCTCCTTGATCCTATCAATGTCTTGCACCTAGAGAAATTCTACCCATGATGCTCATTCTATCTGGGGGGCATCTTTGTACATATTTATTGATCTTGAAAAAATACAAAAAAAATGATATACTTCAAAAATCCAAAAAAATGATATACTATCAAAATTCTAAAAATTGGAAAATGTCCTGAAAAAATGATCATCTTAGTAATAAGCTCTTTGATGTATTTGCAAAAAAATTTATATATCCAAAAAATACAAAAAATATATAGAAAAAGTGCCTTGGTGAAAACCTGAAAACAGGTGCCTTGATAGGAAAAATACAAAAAGAAAAAATTATAAAAAGCCATAAAAAAATAAAAAAATCCAAGTGGTGAAAACCTAGAAATGGGTGCTACTTGAGGCCTTTACACCCCTATTTCTTAGTGTGTGTCCTCGACACTTGGCCTTTCTCCATCATGTCTCGTCCTTGTTGCCTTGGTTTGGAATTGGTCTTTGTCTAGAGGGCATAACTGTGTTAACTTTGGTCTCTTGGATGTGTTAATCTTTAAGACACCTCGCAAATGGTGTTTTTTAACACCACCCCAACTATATTTTTCAATACAATTCCTAACATCGAGTGTTTTTCAACACTTATTGGTTTGGTCTTACCTAGTTTTGTCATGTAATCTTACCTTCTTGCAAGCATTCAATCCTTATCCTTGGAACTCAGTATCAATTAACACACTTAAATTTTTAAACATAAACACTTAATGTTTGAGCTATGTCATGATCTTTTCTTTGTGTTCTAATTGTTATTGATTTTCGTTGAGTGTCATTGTTCTTAAGTCTCTCTGGGATACATAGCTAGAGGACTTGAGGCATGAGGCATATGTTTTATTTGCTACATTAAATTGGGTAAGATAACCTCAAAGTCATCTTGACCTTTATGACTTTGATGCCTATGTTAGAATCTTTCCACATTCCAATCCAATATAAATCACATTCATATCTTTATAGTTACCCTTGTGACTAGTGATGATTGTGTGATTTTATGATGTTTGTTAATAATTGCCCAATGATGAAAATAAGTTCTTTTACATTCTCTAATGAATGATGAACACAAAGTCCTATATTACAATTGCTCTTTTGCAAGTACACCTTTGCATTTTCATGTAGCTTGCATTGTTAGGCCTCATGTTAGTTTGCATTTTTAGGTTGCATTATGAGTTCGAGAGGGTTTTTCCTCCATCTTTCTTGTGGACTTTTAATTAATTATGGTCACATTTTGATCTTTATTTCCTTATCTTCTTTCATGATCTCAATCAAAATTTTCTAACTAAAACAATTGATTGATTTTGGAGCATTCTCTTTCTTAGGCAAATTTTCTTTTCTTCTTTCCATTTCTTTCCATCTTTTCCAAATTTCTACCTTCCATTTGCTTTCACCCCACATCTTTTCTTCTAATTCACCTTTGGGGCATAATATTTCATGCTTGATGACCTACCTTGGTTTTTTTATTCTTATATCTTTCATCTTACATCAAGAACCTTATCTGTAGTTTGATTTGATCAATTTTATCAATTTGGTGTTTCTCCTCTATTTCATTTTTATTTCGATCATGAGGGGACAGTATCTATCAACTCCAATCCTTGATTCAGTTTTATCAATTTTATCTTTGACATTTTAAAGTTAAAATTTATTTGTATTCTTTTTCTTGATGTGTTCCCAAACTGACCACACATTTGGGTTGTTTTGTGATCCCAAATCGATCTCACACTTCAATTTCTTTCTTTGACTACATGTGTTTCCAAATCGATCACACATTAGTCAAAGAGGGACAAATGTATGCATCCTAAAATGGCTGCCTAGACTATGGGCCCCCATTATTCAATTTATCAAATTTCTTAAACCAATGGTTTGTAATATTTTATTAAATCAATTCAAATAAATTTTCTTGATCAAAATTGATTATTTCAATAATTTCTAAGGTTGATTATTTTATCCTAATTCTTATTCAATTAAAAGAAAACATACATTTTAATTAAATAAAATAAGTCTCATTTAATTAAAAGAAAACCTCTCTTTTAATTAAATAATTAATCTGCATTTAAATAATTAAAAGAAAAACCCCTCTTTTGATTTAATTAAATATTTCCTATTTAATTAAAAGAACTTGATCCCTTTTAATTAAATAAATCCCCACTTAAAGAGAAAATAAAATAAATTAAAAATTAAAAATTTCTCTACACTTAAATGCACATATTTCGAAGTGAGATTCCATTTAATTCTTTTCCTATTTTCTCATTGATGGATCTTTATTTCACACAGATCATTCTTTTTCCATCCTTGATTAAATCTTTTTGCCTCTTAATCTTGATCGTCCAATCTTCTTTATAAGGGAGAGCCCTCTCCTTATTTTACATACACACAGTCTATGCTATTGTTATGTTGTAGGTTTGGAGAATGATTTTTGAAGGTGTTTGAATACTAAAACTTTTTGTGGAAAACCTATATCTTCTAGTCTTCTTCTCTCATGCATCCATGGCTTCCATTATCATATCTCATCCATGCATTTTCATATCAGATTAGATCTTGTTTTCATACATTATGTCTTACATTGATAGATTAGATCTTGCATTGGTAGATTAGATCTTGCATTATTTTGCATTATTATAATATAGATTAGCTTTCATCTCTATTTGCATACATATATTGGATCTTTGAATCTCTCATTTTATGGTGTACTTGCATGGGCACAAAATAGGTCAAACTTGAGAGCCTCCATTACAAACTCTTGCACTCCATGAATAGAGAGCTATGAGTCACTATTTGAGACCTCATTCTTGAGCAATCTTGACATAATGACTCATAGAAGTGTGCTCACATTTTAGGCATACAATCATAACTTTACCATAAAAGTATTATAGGAAGAGATATAAAACCTTGAGGACAATAAAGGAAACTATTACAAGTTTGAATCCATGCTTTAGATGTGTCATAGGTATCATTATGCAATTTTTTATTAAAAAGATTATCTTCCATGATAACATTAATTGTAGAAGAAGGATCGATCAAAACACTATGTGAAGGGATATGAGAAACCCTAACACTAATATAAAGAGGACCATGAGGTTCTTTAATGATCTTAGAATGATAAAAGGTGATAAGAAATGAAGATTTAGGTTTGGGAGGAGGCAACATTGAAGGTTGAGTTTGGGATTCAACATGATTAATTGCATGAATAACACCATCTACATCATCCCCTAAGCAACAATTAAACTCTTCACGGCTTCTTAAGTCATAGGATGCTCTTAATCTGGCATCTGATTCAGGTGCTGGGAAGTATTTGGCACGCAACAGTAGTGCAGTCAGCTAGGAGATGAGGGAGAGAGAAACACTGAAGGAAAATATTTCCATAATGCCAAAGGAAACTAGGGTGATGTTTGCAGATTGGGCACGGGACAGGGAAAGAGGCAAGGGGGATGAAGTAGATGAAGTGACTCATCCTGGTGATTTTGTGATTTGCAAAAAGAAGCGAAAAGATAGGGATAAAGTAGTAGTAAAACCTAGAATGGTTAAACAAACACCTGACAGTACTCAGGTTGTAAGAGGCTTGCCACAGAAAGATATCTTACTTCCTGGGCATGCTAGACAGGCTCAGGGATGGCCCCAGTTTGCTAGTACTGAAAAGAATGGTACTAGTGGGCTTGATACTAAAGATGTTCAGTGGGCTAAACCTGTGAAGAGGTTGAGGATAGATACTGGCAAGAGGAGGCCCAGGCATATTTGATTTTGTAAATAATGAAACCATTTATTGCAGTGTCTACATATTCTGTAACCAGGAATCTTCACCATTGTTACAATGTATTTTAGCACATGTTCAGCAAAGCGCTCTTGATTTAGAGTTTCATGTTGTAAAGTATGTCTTGTAGAAGATTATGCATACTAACCTATTCCATTTAAGTATTAGTATAACGTCCTCTGATCTCCAACATAAAAGTGTGATTAATTTGACAATTATTCAGAGCCACCATTTCCATGTCGGATTTGTAAAGACTGAAGAGTCGGACGAGGACTCTCGTCTTATTGCTAGAAACTTAATTTTTATTTCGTTTCTTTAGCTGGTTGCCCTTCTCAAGTCTGAAGATAAAAAGATGAATGATGTCCGCTAGAAGTTAAATTAACTGATGTAATTTGTTCTAAGTCAATTTTATTGGGAGTATTTGTTTTGTTTAATTGCTCTTTTACAAAGCTGATTTTTATTAGGCCAATAATACATTTTTAGTTGGGTTATCATTTAACTTATGAATAAATATTTGTATTTTATTTGGATGATGTACCAATGATTGTGTGGAATTGAATTCTTTGTTAATAGCTGCAAGAAAGAGAAAACATCACGACCAAGGCAACATTCATAGGACTTAACAATCCATCAGTTTATCTTGATATTGCTAGATTAATGTCTTAAAAAACTTCTTGTTAAGAATCATACACCCGAGTATATAAGCAAGAGGGATAATACAAAGTTTGATTACTCAAGTTTTAGCACCATCATTGCTATCTGGGAAGGTATACAAACTGGCTTCATCAAATCCAGGTATATTCTTGACAACATCATTGCTGTCTGGGAAGGTATGGAATGGGCCCATAAGTCCAAGCAGTAGGCTATCTTTTTAAAGATAGATTTTGCTAAAGCCTATGATTGCATTGAATGGCCTTTCATTTTGGCTATGCTTCAGGCTCTAGGTTTTGGTCCCAATTTCCTTCAGTCCGTGGAGATGCTCTTTGGTGATGCTAATGCTTGCATCACCATCAATAATTTGCAATCTGAAGCTTTTGGACTTTTTCATTCCATCAGACAAGGTTGTCCGTTAGCTCCAGCACTTTATGTCCTTGTTGCCGAAGGTTTTGGTTATTTACTTGCTCACTCTGTGTCTTTAGGGTTGGTCCGTGGCATTTCCTTGCCTGATTCTTCCTCCCAATTAGTTAATGGTCATTTTGCTGATGATTCTTTTCTTACTCTTCTTGAAGATGAAGAAAACATCAAAAATGCTTTAAATTGTCTTGACACTTTTTGTCAAGCCTCTGGCTCTGCCATTCAATGGCATAAAACGCTCTGTTACCGACAGTCTTTTTTTTCGGCTCCACCTTGGCTCAGCCAATTCCAATGGAAATGGGTTACTCATGGAGAAATTTTTTGCTTTCTTGGCATTCCCTTTGCTTTCCAGGCTTCCCCTATGGAACTTTAGAATGTTGTGCTTACTAAGATTACCAAAAAGCTTGACTATTGGATCACTAAGCCCCTTTCTCTTGCTGGTAAATTCTAGATTTGTTCTAAGATTTTGGCTGCCACCCATGTGTTTTATTCTTCTTGTTGGGCTCCCTCCAAAGCTTCCTATCTCAAATTAGAACGTTTGCTCAAAGATTTTCTTTGGGCCTCTGGATCTGACCATCATGGTTTTCACAGAGTTGCTTGGGATTTCTGTTGTCTCCCAAGGAAATCTGGGGGTCTCGGCCTTCTTTCCACTCGAAAGCAGGGCCTTGCCCTTTGTGCTAAATGGATTATCAGAGCTATTTCTAGAGATGAAGCTTGGAAAATTCTTGTCAGGCATTGCATCTCTTCAGGCTTCCCTGCTAACAGACTGGCGTGGAAGGGGATTGGTTTTCAGACCCTTCTCACTATGTGTGAACCAGTGGTCATATAGGGCTCTTTCGTTATAAAGAGCATCTGGAAAGCCTGGGAAGCTGTTAAACCTTGGCTTTTTTGGGCTAGTTATGAGTTTCGCAATGGGCTGTCCTTAAATCAGCAGAACATTTGGTGGTCTCCCCTATTTGCCTTCTAGGGTATTCCTCTTGCCAAGACTCAAGGTGCCAGTGCTCTGCGTTTCTATAAATGTGGCATTCGCACTACTAAGGACTTTTTTTCAAGAGTCACCATGAATTTCAGGTCTTGGGAGGACATGCAAGTTCAATACCGCCTTGTACGTGCCGATCGCCACACTTATGAGCTTTTGTTGTCTTCCATCCTTGTGCACTTACTTCATAAAGTGGGGATTCAGTCTGTTCGACCTTGGTGGTATGATTGGAAGTGGTTTCTTGCCACTCCATTTACCAATTATAAGCCCAATATGGGATACAAATGGCTTTTGCCCCACTTTTCGATGGTGGACACGCTTAATCAACGGTGGCATTTGCATTCTTCACTTTCTCAATGGAGAAAACGGTTCGACACCATTTGGAGTGCCATTACAGAACGTAAGATTGCTCGCTTTGCTTGGTTCCTTGCTTTCCAAGGTCTTCCCCTGGGGCCTCGGCTCAAACACATTGGGGTTCCTGATCCCAGATGCCCCTTCTATGGCCAACCTAAGTCCTTTTTGCATATTTTTTGCTTTTGCAAACATGCTCAGAATTATTGGCACTGGATCCATGATTTTTTCAAGCCTTTCAGGCCTGAACCTTTTTCATGGCACATGATCCTGTTGGGTGATTCCCCCAGATTTCCTCGAAAGTTTTCCCAGATTTGGCATACTTTCGGGATGGAAATTTTTTTTTCTCTATGGAAAGATAGGAATGCAATTTTATTCACTCACAATTATTTGGATGTTAACATTGCAATGTACACTAAGGCATGCATTTGTAACAATGTCATTATGCAGATACAGGTGCAAGCTAATAAAGTTGCCCTGGACGTTGCCCACTTATAAGAATTGTTAAACCACTGGGGCAATGCTCCTTGTACCATTGCCAGAGTGCCTCTAGATGCCTCAACTGATGCCTCCTCATCTCACGGTCGTTGTTTCAGACGCCAGTCCTCTGGTCGCCATTCGCACACGCCGCACTCCTAGGGTCCACGCCACCGCTCTCCGAGCGGTGGTCATGGTGGTTGGAGGTGCCACTCTGCTTCCCCACCACGTGGTGGTTCTGGCTGGTCCCCAGCTCCCCCCCCTAGGCAGGCTTTTGGCTGGTCTTTAGCTCCTCCCCCTAGACAGGTGCATTCTAGCAAGTTTCCCCAGCTAGCCTTAGCAATTTCTCCTCAGCGGCCAGACAAGAAGGATGCGGAGACTGCAACTACCCCAGATCCTATGGATGCTGCTGATGGCTGGACTGTTCCTAGTCCGCCTCACAATCCCATTGATGCGTGGGGATTTCCTGATAAAGATGATCCTCCTCCCTCTGCTGGTACTACCTTGGCAGCATGAGGTTGTTTTAAATGTTTTTTTTTTTATGAATAGTTTATAGTTGTTGGCTGCGGCCATGTTGTTTGCTCCAGCTTCGGCCGATTGAACTCATTCACGGGGTGATCCTGTATCCCTTGGCCCTTTTTTGTGAATTATAATCTTAGTAAATTTTATTAATTGAAAAGGACTATTCATCAAAAAAGTTTTAGCACCGAAATTATATTGGAGATAGTGTACATGTTGTGATTAAGACTAGGCCAAATCATTACTCATAACTACCTCAAGGAAGTTCATAGTGTGAACATGCCTATAATTGTTCAAAAGGGGCTTCGTGATTTGGGACACTCATGAAATGGACAAGACTTATCAAGGGTTGTCTGTTTTGGATTTGTAACTAGGGATCTCATGCTCTTTCTTGGAATCATTCTCGAGATGGCCATCCCCTAATCATTTCTCAGTTTCCTTACCTTCAGCTCCTCTATAACATTTTTGTTGAAGCTGGTTGGAGAAGAACGGAAGATTTTAAGACCAATGTGCTCAAGGGCCACTTGGGGGCAATTTGTTGGAATGATCCACAAGTGTAGCCATTAGGTGCTACTGAAGAGAACTATTGAGACCTAGCTTTCTAGCTAGAAGATTGTGTAATTCTCTTAAGGAAAGGAATATTTTGGCCAAGGTCCAAATTTGAAAGAAAAATTCTTTGTTTTTTTGGGTGACCTAGAGTTGGATGGCCAATTCCATGGCCAGGATGGTAGGCCTTGGTGAAAGTGTGGTTGGAATAGTTTCTCTTGGCCCATATGCAACTTTCCTTTTTTTTTGGTTGCTTAAAGTAAGTGCCTCACTTGGGAGAATTTGAAGAGGGGTTTTCAAGGCACATTTACATGTATTTTTTGTAAATGAGGAACAATAATGCCCCAAGTCAGGAAAACTCCTGACATACTAACTCACTACTTTTCCCAAGTACAACCTAGTCACCTTAATACGATAATTGGTCAAAATATGTGTCTACATGTTGTCCATTGTACCTGCTAGCATGTTAAATGTTTGTATAGTGGCTATCCCTCCATCCATAGGCTCCCTTACTATACAACCTCATTGTATGATGGAATATGACCCCAACTCTAATATGGTGAAGACTCAAATTTAAGGTCAACAACAACCATTAGATCTTTCAAGTTGCACACCATACGAAAAAAATTTCCTACTAGTACTAACTTCTGAACTCCCTCCAGTCATGTCCGGTAATGTTGGCTTCTTCAAATACTTAGGCTATGACAATTTGAAATCAATCAAACATAAAGAAAGATATTTGAGTATAAACTAGGTGATAATATGTATTAGACATTACACCAATCCATTTTCAAATAAGAACTTCACAATTTGGAACATCCAACAAACTAGGGTGAGAAGTTACTCCCATGGCAATTGCAAATGCCAAGTAGGGAGTATCTTTCACCTCTGAAATGAAAGACCAGTTCCACTCCTACAAGAATTTGCACATACAATGAAAATATAAGATTCATAATACCTACAACAATAACTAACTTGGCCTTATGTATGGGCTCCAAAAAACTCCCTAAAGGATCACAAATGTGCATACATGGCCAAAACATTACTAACTAATAAGTAAAAAGGTATTTGAGAGATATTATTTTTAAATGGTGGGGCCATACATAATTAATCCAAAATTAAATTGTTTAATTATATCAAGGGCATTACAACAACCTATTTGTCATCTTTTCTTTTGGCATCCTTATTCTAGAGAGGTTTAGCAATAGTAGTTGGTAGTGTCGAACCAAGCTTCTATCCATACCCATTCTTTAGTGGAATTTTTAAAAAGGTTTTGTCATCTTCCAACTTAGACCTCTTTTGTATAGGTTTCTTGGGTTCTTGAGGCAAATTTTATCTTCTAGAACTTATGGACAAGAAGGAATAGAAGATCTTTTTGATATTTAGAATCGATGAGGGTTCTTGTATGGTGAAAGATTGGTTACAATCTTTAGAAAACTATTTCAAAAAAATGTGATGTTTTGGGGCCAATAGACTCTAGTTAATAATGATTCAAGTCCCTCTACTAAGAGGAGATCGAGACTAACTAAATGGTAAATTAACATACAAGGGAGATGGTTCCCCGTTCCTATGGTAGTTTAAAAAGTCAACACTAACAATTATTCTAGGGGAATCTTGATCAAATAGTAATTTTTCATATTGGTAGAGATAGTGACAGTGGTGTAGTGGTCTTCTTCTCTACTCATAAGGGGCATCACTCTAACAAACTCATGGAAGTTTTGGTTGTTCTTCATACTATTGAAAGATGGTGTTCTATCAGTTAGAAGAAGATTGTGTGTGAATAAGATTGTCAGATTGTGAATGATATATCGAATGTCTGACTAATTGGCATTAGCAATGGAAGAAAATAAACTCTTGAGTTTGTGTTCTTCCCCAAAGCATATTTCTTTTTGTTATATTCTTCGCAAATGGAATAGTGGTAGATTGTTTGGCAAAATGGGTTCAAAAAAACTAGTTAAGTGGGATGTGCATGACTTGGACCACTTGATCTTGAGCAATACAAACCTTGGAATAGCTAACTATGGAGAATAGAATTGTGTAGTTGTTTTCTAGGTGGGGATACTCTTGGAACCTCTTCTTGTTGGCTATTTGGTGTTGTTAGTTTGGCCCTAAGCCTTTTGTTTCATACTCTCTATTTTCTTCTAAAAAACATTTACTCCCTCTTATTTCAAGTAAAACCCTCCCTAGAATGTTTCTTAATAGAATTGAGAGCTAAAAAGTAGTACTAAATATATAAATAATTTGGTAAAGTGCCTTTCAAAAAAAATGGATAACCATAATTACAAAATTCGGTCTTGACATGGAGTCGACGAGGTTGTCTTGACTCAGGACTCTAGACTCAATGAAAAAACTCATCATGGAATTAAAAACACTTGGCAAATGAAAGACTCGAGACATTTAGAGAGTTTCAAGAATTTAAAACATTTTTCATGCACCCTTTGTTAAATAAACTTTAAAAATACAATAACATCAAAAAGAACCTAATTTTCTCACATACACAACTATACATCGATAACATAAATATAAATACAAATTGTAGCTTGAGGAAACAACAAAGCTAGACATATAAATAATGTTGATGGTGTGGCAATCTAGGTGGGATTAACCTTGGAGGGAACTACATTGTTATGAATGCCTAGGTTGGAACAATCCTGCAATAAGTGACCTCTAACTAATGGTTAAAGCTTCACTATTGTGCCCATCCAATCACATAATAACCATCCAATGAAACTTGTCTTGGAAGAGAGTGAGGGATTTGAATGCACTTACAAATGATTTATCCAGAATTATAAGGAATAATGAAAGAATCTATAGAGAAAAATTGTTGAACAAAACCCTAAAAGCTAATGTTTATGTATTTTTACTAAAAAAATTGTGCTCTTTATGCCTTCTTGTTCATCTAAATCCTACCCATTAAGGAAAAGTGACAATATTTTCAAGTATCACTATATTTTGTTGCTATTTGATACCCAAAGTCCAATATTTAAATATGAGGAGAAAAATGGTGTAAGAAAAAGGGCTAGAAAGAACTCCGTTGCTGTTATTGACAAAACATTGCCTGATAATTGTTCTACATGCAATTATGTCATTGGAACAAAAGGTGACATATAACTAACAACCTCCCTCACCACTGTCACTATAATTTGAGATGAATCCAAGAATCATTGACACAATTGTTTTCATAGTTGCTAATATACTACATTAACAAACAACGTTATGACGAACACTATATAATGTCCCCATTTTTCAGTTGTATCATGACCAATGGATTTAGCCTATCACTGGGTCATTGTAAGTTGATACTAGTCATTAGAGAAGCTTGTTGTGGAATTATTCGACTTAACTATGGCCAATTGTGAGTTTTGGGGGCTTACTATTTATAGCAAGTGAACTAGTGATTCCAATGAGCTTAGATGATTTAGAGGAGTTAATTGATGCTTTGAAATGTTATTTATGACTTTTGGTTTGGGCTCCAAGATTCTTTGAGGGAGCATCTATTTTTAGTAAGTTACCAAGTCAAAATCATTCATCATTTTTTATAGTCAGAGTCACTCCTATGTTATCAAATTTTTCTTGTTAGGCCATTTTCGCAAGTTTGGTGCACTATTGATTATAATATAATTATAATTTATTAAGGTTGTTATTTTAAGTGAAAATGTTTAATGGGAACCTTAGTGTTATAACTTGTTGGAACTTGGATGAAAAGTTTTAAATCATGGGCACATGAAATAGGAAACTTGTGTCAGGATACCATTATATCAGTGAAAAGGTTAATTTTAGATCCGGGAGCTTAATTAATAAAGTGACTTTTTTATTCGTCAACTTTAAATTATAACATAAAGTTGCTTTATGAGACATGAAATTAAAGTAAATTAAAGTAGATGAAGAAGAATCAAAATTGAACAATATAAAAGGAGATTCGGATTTCATTTCATGGCTATTGGATGTGTTTTGATATTATTTGGTGATTGGTGTTAAAGTGTGGAATGGTTTCAGCTTTTTTCAGTCTGAAATAATTGAGAATACTTATCAGCATTTGTACTTTGATGGTGGTCAACGAGCCAATGAATTGTGTTAGAGGTGGTTCAATTCAGAGCCATCATTTGAGATTACATGGTGATCAATTTGAGAGGAAGTTCTTGTTTTTTATTTTAGCATTTAATAGCAAAGTAGAGGTCTAGTTTGGAATTATAGACAGACGCCCATCATCTACAGACAGCAGGCAAGGTTTAGAGAGCTTAGCAAATAGTTGAGATATGCAACTTAGCGTAATTAAGGTAGATGGATTTGATGTCAGGTTCCTAATTAGCTGCAATTTAATTTCAGAATTTAATAAATATTTTCCTTTTGCATCGTATATGACTTCTCTCAATAATAAAAGCATCTGGTTCAATGCTTCGGAAATTATTTTCATAATTTCCTTTTTATGCAAAGTTATTATTTTGCCTAGCAACATTTTTTACAAATTCAAGGAAATGCTTATTTATTTCAAAAGCCAGTTCTATAACTAATTTGCAAAGTTAAAATCTGGAGAGAGTTCATATAACAATATCAGAACTTGCATACTAAGTGTTTGACAAAATGTCAGACCATCAAAATTGAAGTCAGAACCGGTCAGGATTCTTACACACTAGCTCCCGAATTGAAATGTTGAATTCTAGCAAACCAACGCATTACCTATTAACCAAAACAGATCTTGCAAGATAAGTGTGACTTCATTCTATTGCTAGTGGAAAAAACCTGTTATTCATTACTAATACTCATTGCTATGTGAAACTGTTAACATCTCCTATTACCTACCTTTGACAAATGAACAACCAGCAGAATACCATGTGCTTCGAGAGGAAACACCCGACATCATCATGTTGACATCGACATGATATTGTGATATCACATTAAGTGCTTCATGAAGCCTTGTCTATGTGGTTTCACATTTTGATTTCCATTTTTAACTTTAACAAACTCAATTTTGGTGCAGATTGTCTTTTATTATGCATATTTTCCAAGATAGACATAATAGTAAATTTAATTTTTATTAGGCCCATTTCCGCAGATAGACACAATAGTTATCTCAATTTCTAGTGTGTACACTGTATACTTAGTGTTCCTCATATTGCAAATTTATGGAAAAACTGAATACTTCTCGTATTTTCCAATAAGCATTTTTCTCACTTGTGCTGAAACATATTTCAATCATTTTTGTTCATATATTCAGATTTTAAAGGAATTACAGTTATAATCTCCTAAGGGTTGAAAATGTGCTAATAATCTGCATATCAAATTAGTTGAAATCAATGGTGCACCACTTACATTGACCAATAGCCAATACAATATATATCGCGAGGATTACCACTCATAATTTTAACAAAACCAAAAGCAACCTTGCTCCAATTAACTATGAGGTCCAATATCTATAATGACCTCACAATCTCAAGGCAATTGACAACTGCATTAAAACCTATGATGATCTCATAGCCTTGAGGTACCTAACAGTTGCATTCACAAAATTGATACGCTAAGGTCCAAATCTCAAAGTACTTGAAAAATTGCCTTCTCAAAATGGATACTTGAAAAGTAATTCAGAACGGCAAGGCTGCAATCACAAACACAAACCTCTGTAGCATCACTAGGGTCTTGATCACCAGATAACAAAATGATCGAACCCTCAAAACACCTAGTAAAAAAATATGACAATATTTAAAGAAACATTTTATGGATTTAGTCGTCCATATGGTCTCTACATCAAATGGGTTCATTTCCAACACGAAATCTACAGAGTATTGATATCAATTGCACTAACATTATAATGCTATATGCAGAACACGTACCAACCCAACTCATTCTCGAATTCCTACGTTATGGCAATGACTGTTTCAAGCAATAAAATATACGAATCTTAATACACTCAATGTTCTACATACTTGTAAAAGGAGAAATTTATTGTCCAATCGCAAGTGTCATACTTACCAATCACCACAACCTTCGTTCTCGTAGAAATGATATGATGAGGTCAAGTGTTTTTGTGAAAAAGGAAGACTTTGACTATACGGGCTCCAAATAGGGAACTAACAATTGTTCCCATTAAACATTTTAGTGATAATCTAATCTATATTTAGTTGTAATATTGACATAACAATATCACCATGACATACCATAATTGCACTCCAACAAATCATGATAATTTGTTTCACTCAGTTTTTCACCTCACATGTGGCTTCTCAATCAATTGTACCATTGACTATGGCTCACTGGAAAATTTTATGGTGAGATTTATTGTCAATTAGTTACACATGCCAATAGACCCACATCCTCATCCCTATGCAATTGGATGGTGTATATTGGTTCAACGTCACAAATAATGTGCACTAACATTGTCTTTTCCTTTTGTCCTAAGCTAGATGCTAAGGTCACCTATTCTTTATGAATTATCATGGACAATGGAATGTAAATATCTATTACAAAGATATGTGTCATCATTAAGATGGCTATGACATATGCACAAAGAGAAAATGAAACACAACATATGAGATGTATGAAGAAACCCAAATTTAGTACTAAGATTTGTGCTTGCATTTCAAGCTAACAATCAAGACACAATATTTATAGAGTCCACTTGTACAAAAATAGTTGCTTCTTGATGGTACACATGAATCTTGATCAACTTTTGAGATTATCCAAACCTTTGTATCAAGGTTTCATGATAATTTCCTTACCCAAGATAACATAAATTTATTTAAGTCCAACAAGAGACCACTAAGGTCTAAGGGACTAGGAAGAGTACAACAAGGTCGGGAGCACAAAATAGTGTCCACAAATAGAACAAGCAAACAAGATACGGTCCAAGACGATGAAGTGCCCCAAACTATATTTGGGAGCCAATCGTGATAGGGTGATGTTGCCAAGTGTGTCCTCTACAAGGTCTCATAGATCTAGTGCAACCTGAAGGAGGGTTGAATGACCACTTCAACCTGAAGGAGGGTCGAGTGACCACTTCATCCCCCTAGCAAGAGGCATAAGAGCAAAGAAAGAGCCGATGAGCTGGTTTGTAGTTTATCTTGACAAGAATAGAACCTGCAAAGTGTGATCCCGAAGCCGCATAGCCTCCTAGAGATAAAGGGCTAGACACTGCTGATCAATGTATCTAAAAAATGAAGAAACGAAATAGTAATCTCAAAACAAGCCATAAAACCTCCCTTTTATATCTTATTTTGAAGGAGACAACATTTTATTACATATCTCTTGACCTTTCATTAGATTTAGTTAACTTATATAATTTTATACCATATTATTATTTTTCTAATTTATTTTATTTTTATTATCATTTATTATTACATCCTATTTAGAAAGGTTACATACTTTCTACAATATTGCCTTGTAATTAATTTGTTTTTCTTATCAATTCATTGTTGTCTTATATTATTTAACTATTATTATCTTATTTTTTCCTTGATCCATAATAGGCCACAGCCGACATTAATTATTATTTATTGAGATAAGTTTTTATAATTTTATTGTATTAATTGTTATTATTTACCTCCCAAATGAGAGGCTCACAATTTACCATTGTGTTATAGACTATTACCTAAATATTTATCTTATTTCATTGTTAATCAATTTTATCATATCATTATTTATTATTACTTATATAATAATACCACGTTATTCTTTTCTTTTCTTTTCCTTTTTTTAATACCAATTTAGTATATGATTTTATTATCATTATTTCTTTAATTATATTTAAAATTATATCTTAAATTGGGGCATGACACATTACAAACCCTAGGATTATGGAATTGATATTATATGGATAGATCACTTCATAATGTTATCAAGTTTAAAAATTCTTATGACTTCAGTGACACAAAACAAGCAATTTGTTGAAATGTTCTACCGACTTTCCTGACTTTACTCAAACCTTGGTGTCACCATAGGGGTCTAAGATTGCTTGGGGTCACACAATTTCTGACAAGGGCAATTGAAGGACAATATTAATGAATTTGGATACATCATTGAAGAAACCATTATGGCCAATTTGTTCATGAGAGACATGATAAAGAGATAAGATAAATTTATTAAATTTAATGTCCAACAAGAAACCATGAAAAGGGTTGCAGGAACTGAAAGTGTACAACCAAGGAGACTAACAACAAGAGGGCCACCAAACGAAGTCCGAAAAAGAGCAAAACAAAAGAAAACAAGAAAGTGAAAGAGAAGCTAGAGCAAGAATTCCACCAAAGAAAGGACTAGGGATCCTTCCTTGGTGCAAAGAAATGCAGAGTACAAGGGTAAGGCCCAAGGCAACCAAGAATCCTAGTGTGTCTCAAAGTACTCCTAGAGATGTCAATAGAGCCTACTATAACGTCTCATGGATCTGGAATAACCAATTGTAAACTATCGATGGGGCACTTTAGACCCCGAGCAAGAGATAGTTACAAAAGAAAGTAGTGATAAGCTGATTTGAGGCTTGGCCCTGGGGAAAAAGAAGCGTCAGAGTATGGTCACGAATTTGCATGGTCTCTCAAAGGTAAAGCGTGAGGCATCTTTGGCCTGTATAATTGAAGAAGGTGGAGAGGGACTGACAATCTCTAAATATGTAGTATCTCCCTTTAATATCATAGTAGGTGGGTCATCGAAAAAAAAAGTGGGTCTTGCTCTCCCCTTAGCCAAGGTACATAATAGACAAATCCACTCCTCTCTATCAATGCAGTGATCTATTTGGATTCAAAGCTTGTGAGAATGAACCCAAAAGGAAGCCAGGGAGATATGCAAAGTGTGGCTCAATCATCATTACAAGTAACAAGGGCATGCATTAATCCAATCCTAAATATCCAAAAAAATGCTCACCGTAGAAGACCATCTGTGGTTGTAACCCCTCTAAGGGATTACTCCAAGTCGTGGCAATGTATTGCCTATAAATGTCAAGCCTAACACGCCCGTTCAACTCCTACTCAGACAAAAGGAGGTGAGTGGGAGCATCCAACAAGAATTGGAAGGGGGGAAGGCTGTCAAACCCAATCCCAATCCCAATCGAACCCAGGAAAGTAGTGGCTTGAGCATACTAGCAAAAAGCCCTAGTGGCAACATCAGCAATGGCAACTGAAGAACAATAGGCCAAATAAGAATAGTAGTGTCGACCCGCTGCTAAGTCTACAAAGTCACTGACATAGCAGAGAAAGAAAATCAAATCAAAGATAGCCCATAGCCTAAATGGGAGGGCCCCAAACTCTGCGAGAATAAAATTGTGTGAAGTCGACCGATGCCATCTGATAATCTGTAGAAGTGCTTGAACCTGCTCGATTGAGGCCCAATCCAACTCAATGAGGGAGGGGCCCCACACCACAGTGGCATAAAGAAAAGTCAGTCTAATTAAGGAGTCCAATAGGAATAACTTAGGTGTAGTATCCTAAAAATGATGTCTAAAGCACTGTCTCTCCAAAATGGCAAGGGAACCCATCCCTTTGTTGATCGTGGGCTGAATGGCTAATCTCAAGTTGAAGCGAGGTCCAAGGAACTTAACCCCAAGGTAAGTATAAGAGGAAGTAATCTTGACCTCCTAACACTATAAATGAAAACATAAATGTGAAATCTTCAAGCAATTGAAGACCATGACTTGAGTCTTTCCTAGATGCACAAGAAGTTGACATAAGTCACCAAAGAATGCAAGACCATCAAGAAGCCTCTAAAGACCCTCCAAAGAGGAGGCCATAAGAACCACATCATCAGCAAAGAGAAGAATGGAGATCATTACCTAATGCAAGTAACATCAATCACTAGGGTGTGACGATTCCCTGAGAAAAGCCTTGAGCTCATCAATCTAGATGCTAAATAAGGTGGGCAAGAGAGGGAAACCTTACTTCACATTAATGGTGCTCAAAATAAGATCAGAGAAACCCTCAAGAGTCTTGAATCCACCCTCAACAGTCTCATAGAGCCTCATAATAGCTATCAATAACACATCTCAAAAATCCCAGTATCTCTAAGTCTTTGGAAGAGGGCCACCTGCAGGATGGAATCAAAGGCCTTATGAAAGTCCACAAAACAGCAATAGACTTTCACCAAGTAGTGTTGAGCCTACTCAATAATAGTAAGTAGAGTCAAAATATGGTCCATAGTCTGATAATATGTATGAAACCCAACCTGGCCCCTAGCATGACAAATTCTACTATCAAGCACTATGGATAAGATAGTGTTCAATGGTCTGGCATAAAGTTTGGCAAAGGTATGCCAGATCATGATGGTCCTATAGTTGTCAAGGTTGAAAGTCACACTGGACTTATACATCATGTGCCTTAACCAAGAATCAAGAAAACTAGTGGAAACCACCCTATTAAAGAGCATGGGAAGCAAGAAGCCCAATACTGGGATGTTGATCTTGAAGAGCTCAGCCTCGAACCCTTCATCATTTGCCACCTTACTCCACTCCATGTATTTGAAGCCTCATAACTACTAGAGTTGGTGAAAATGTGGCAATGGGAAAGGGGGGTGAGGCGAATAGGGAGGTGACAAGAATCATCCCGCTACCATCACCATCACATCTATTCCTACCTTCATAATCAAACCATTCCAGAAAGTCTAACCCGAAATGAGAAACATTACCTAATCCGTAATGCTTCACATTATGTCATTATTGCTGATGATCTATATAGGAGAGGTCTCGGCAAAACACTCCTTAGGTGTTTAGAACTCGATGAGTCTAAACACGGACTAATTGACGTTCACGAATGCATTTGTGGATCTCATTCCAATGGCCTAACACTAGCTCACAAACTCCTTCATGTTGGTTACTACTTGCCTAAAATGTAGCAAGAAGCTATTAAGTATGCTAGGTCCTGCAAGCAGTTTCAGCTACACGGGAATCTCATTCACGCTCCAACCAGAGAGTTAATTCCCTCTACTACAACATGGCCATTTCAACAATGGGCCTTCGACTTGGTGGGGTAGATTCACCCAACCTCTTCTAATGGACATAAGTTCATTATCATAGCTACAAATTATTTCACGAAATGGGTAGAGGTAGTACCTCTCATAGTTGCTGATGGAAAAATTGTAGCACTTTTCATCACAAACTACATCAGCTACAGATATGGTGTGCCGTCCTCAATCATTACTGACAATGGAGGAAAATTCAAGAATAAAGACCTCAAGGCACTGTGCAAGAAATTCAAGATCACACAACATTGGTCTTCCATTTATTACCCCTAGGGTAATAGCCGGGCTGAGGCATCTAATAAGGCGATCCTCAAAATTCTTCATCGCATAGTCAGTAAGTCAGGGTGAGACTAGCATCTCCAAATCAACCCAGCCCTGTGGGCATATAGTACAAGCATTAGAACTCCTACGGGCACAACTCCCTCTGCATTGGTGTATGGGGTGGATGTTGTGCTTCCAATAGAGGTCGAGATTCCTACCTTGAGAATCTCTATGAAGGGTCTTATCATTGATGACGACTATAGGATAGCTTGGCTTCAAGAGCTTGTATTACTGGATGAGCAATGACAAGTGGCATGTTATCATCTATGAGCATATCAACAATGAATGGCAAGAAGCTACAATCAGAAGGTCAAGCCACGTGACTTCCATCTGGGTGATCTCGTCCTAAGAGAGAATCCCAAGAATCAACAACAGCGAGTACAAAAGGGAAAGTTTGAACCAAACTGCCGCGGTCTGTACATCATCACTATAGTATATGGATCTGGCACTTATCAACTTTCCACAACTGAAGGAGAAGTATTCAAAGAACCTGTCAACACTCTCCACCTAAAGCAGTTTTACATTTGATTTAATCTCAAAAAGCTCTTTGTACATATCTATATGTCCTGAAAAAAATTTTTAAAAAGAAAAAAATACTAAAATACAAAAAAAAAAATTGAAAAACAAAAAAAGTGCCATTGGTGAAAACCTGGAAACAGGCATCATGGTAGCAAAAAAAGAAAAATCCTGCTAAGAAGGTGAAAACCTAGTGAACAGGCGCCTCTTGTTCCCAATGCTCCATCTTGCAGTGCATCTTCTAGCTACTCTGTACAGTCGCTTTCATGCTTTCTTCTTTTCTTCTTTTCCTACTTTTCGCCCATGTATCCATGGATTGAGTCTTGTCATAGCTTAGGGGTATTCCCCCTTTAGTGTAACTCTTTTCAAGATTCTCCTCATAGGATCTCCTTTGCAATAGTCACCAGTGGTCCTCACTGTGTCTGCCTACTATCACTAGTGTCACTATTTTTTATTCTCCTCATAGAATCTCCTTCACAACAGTCACTAGTGGTCCTCACTGTGTCTGCCTACTGTCGCTAGTGTCACTATTTTAGATTCTCCTTATAGAATCTCCTTCGCGATAGTCACCAGTGGTCCTCACTACATCTGCCTACTATCACTAGTGACACTCTTTTCAAGATTCTCCTCATAGAATCTCTTTCGCAAAAATCACCAGTTGTTTCAACTGTGTCTGCCTACTATTGCTTAGGTCATGTCTCTAGATTCCTTTATGGAAGATCTCCCTTGTGTCAGTCACTAGTCATCCTGGCTATGTCTATTTATTGTCATTCAGACCTTCTTAGGTTCTTCATAGTGAAGATTCCTCTTTGACCTTAGTCACCAGTCGTTTTGGCTGCGTCTGCCTACTGTCGTCACCATACTAAAGAGATTTCTTTCAAACATGTTCTGGACACTGACACTTGACATCAATCCCAAAACATTGAACTCAAAAATGATATACTTGTTTGGATATGCTAAGAATTTTCTTTGTTTTCTTTGTTTTTCTTTATCATATCTCCTCGAGCAACTCAATGATGTCATCTTCAACTAGAGAAGCAATGACTAGAGACATGATCTTTTTTTCTTTGATTTCTATTTGTGGTTTAGTTCCAATAAGTTGATCTATTCCTATAAAAGAGGTGTCCACTATAAGAGCCTCCATCTCATATTGGATGGTCATGTGTACCTCGACTCCTTTTATACGAATATGCAAATAACATTGGTTCTTCTCCTTTTTTGTTGGAGTAAACTCCTCATGCTATAGTAAATATTGATACTCGTCTTGCTAAGTGAACATATGGGTCATTGCGAGGATATCTAGCTCACTTATGTCTCAAGTTATGAACACAAGGATCGTTGTGGACAGAATGAATACTGAATACTTAGCATAAGAGGGATCTCCTATGTGTTTGGTGTGTCTGTTATGCAAGAAACATTTAGGTCATCCTAGCATTTATGCTCTGATGCTTATGTTAACTTGCTAATTTAAAAGGGACAAATGTTCTGGTCATTATGGCTTCTTGTGCCTCGAATGCTTACATTTAATCCCGACAAACCAATAACGTATGTTATATTCATATTTCCATGATTGCAATGTCAGTGGGAATTATATGACCAACGAGCTTTGTTCTATATCTGATGATGATTAAATATCGAGGCTTGGTAACCAGACCTAGGGTTGCATTTAACATAGTCTTGCATTACATACTTCATTTGCATAAGCACGCAATTTGATGGTCATTCGGTTCCTACCCTTTGTGATAAAGGATTGGGGAGCATCTCCACATGTATCAAATTCCTCCACTGCTACACAAGCATTTGGTTTGTCGATTCATGCTCCTCAATAGAATCCCTGTCACTGTCAAGCAAAAACACACAACACTACATGAGATGTCAGTCCATACATATGCATTCTATCCAAGTACAACACACATCTCATGTACATCAAAGTAAAACAAAAATAGACAATGACATGTACACAAGAATACTCAGCTCAAGATCTCGTGTGTGTGTGTGTGTATATATATATCAAAAGAATGGATCAGTACAAAAATGGGTGCTACTCGAGCACAATCAATCAAAAATGATACATGTGGTGCTGGCACATCAATTGATACATAGCCAGAGATCAAAATCATAGTCAGCCATAGAGCATCTAACTCTGTCTCATACCCTCGCCTCCAGGAGGAGCAAGAGCAGTAGGTGGCAGAGGCAACGGTGGCATATCTGGTCTAGCAAGAGGTCGTGCACCTCCAAACTCTTGCGCATACTTAGAAAAGCGTTGCACCTAGAGTGTCTCATCACGCACCATGCTAGTATATGCAGCATAGTAATATGTTGCCCGAGTCGATTGAAACTGGATCTCATCCTATGCCAGCTCCAATCATCACTCTACAATCTCGGTGCACTCTCTCCAAAGATCTATATCTCACTGTTGCTCCACCAGCTACGCATTCTGAACTGCCACCACAATCTATAACTCTTCCAACTATAGGGAGGCCACATGAATTCACTCTTGGTACTACCATATTGCATCTTGCACCCCACCTATAGGCTGATCCGGAATGTCCTCATCGAGCATCTTAGGTGCCTGTTGTTGTGGTGGTGCCTATGATTGTGGTGGCACCTACTGCTGGGGAGCCTCCTGCTTAGGGGCCTCCTCCTCTATCCTCTTCCTACGGTGCTGACTTTGTCTAGTCCCACTACCCCCAGCACTTGGGTCTGATCCCATCTAACATGGAGGAATCTACATTTGCTGAACCCGGTGCTGGACCCGTGACTACTTCTGTGACTGAACTAGCGGCTGTGGTTTTGCCTGCTGCTGCTAGGGCACCTGTCTCTCTGCCTGCCCTGCCATCCCCACTGGATCTATAAAACATGGGAATGGATGACTAATAAAAAATGTCTGATATGCAGGTGTCATCCCGGCATCTACTACCACTGAGAGCTAGTCCCACTGAACTACAGCTAAGCTGCGAATGTCTATCATGGATCACCCTGGATCCATCCATGTTGGCCACCCCCGCTCAATGTCCTTTTGCAACCTGGCATAGGCACAGATGTCGTCCTGCCTGCCAGAGGTCAAGAACTGAACATCCATGGTAACTCTCTAGGAGCATCATCCCAGTCCTCTGTCTCTCACCAAGGTCACCATACAACAGACACCAAGTCATCAAGACGTATCCTCCACTGCTCTATCTTACCCAGGTGGGCCTGGGTAATGTGCCCTCGATATCTACATATATAGGGCTCCATGGGCTCTCGAGCATCCTCAAAAATTGGTCTACATATGGGAAGATGCTCCCAGGCCCAAATCTGCAAAACATATACCCCAGCTGCCATGGTCTTCTTCTCATGGAAGATGACCTTGTGCATCTCATGGAAAAGGTGAGCCAGCATGCACTGACCCCACCCAAAGATCTTAGGTGCCTCTAACATCCTGCGGAGCATGACTCCCCACCTACACTCCAAACCATGCTATCCTTTGTTAGGACATAAGAAATAGCTCAAAAATATAGCCAGCACAGCTACTAGCCTATGTATTGGTCCATAAGTGTGTATAAGCTCATCCCAGCTAATGGCCCTGCCCCTCGGTAGCTCTCGCCCAAATACAATAGACAGTGCCTCTGTCCCTACTCGGGGAACTGTATCATAGAAAACCTGGGTGCCATGGAAAGGAATTTGAAAAATCCTCCATATGTCCTCTGGTGTGATGGTCATCTCACCCATCAGCAAGTGGAAGGTGTTCATCTCCAAATGGAAATGTTCTACCAATGTAGTGAGAAGACCATGATTCACCATCACGGCTGGAATTTGGCACAAAGAACACAAACCTAATCGAGCAATGTGTGCTCGATCTGCATCACCAAGACTCCACAATAACTCCCCATATGGTGGGTAATGCGATCTAAATGCGATGTCACCGAAAACCTCCTGCATGCACAACAACAAATAATAAGAGAACCAATCAGTATCATGTCGAAATGATGCATCAGAACAAATTAAAATGCAATTTTTGAGTGCAAAAATCAAATTTTTCAACATGACTATCACGGGATTTTGCGCAAAATTTTTGAAATCACGCGCGAAGTTCTCCCAGTTTCATGAGAAATCATTCTTTTTTCACGTGAAGAACCACATCATCGAGCAAAAAAAGAGCTGCCCGTGAGAAAAAAGAGCTCTCCGTGTGAGAAAAAATATTTTTGCATGAGAAATGAATCGCCTCGCGCGAAGAATCTCATTCTTCGCATGAAACCTAATGCTTCCCACATGAAGATCCTCCTCGCCGTGCGCGAAGGAACAGTGCACCTTGTTTCTTCACGCAAAGAAAGAAGAACTTCACACAAAAGCTGATAAGTCTCGTGCGAAGAGAGATTGGACCCCCTAAAAACATGCTAAAACATGCAATAAATGACATCGAAATGCATGAAAGCAAAAGTATGAAGGAAGGAAATCGATGACTCATCAGTGGTCCGTGATCTATTGGGTAGCTGTGACATCTAGAGCGCTCAAATCGATGATGTCTCATGCTAAATGCCATGTCTCTCTCAGAGTTCAAATCAATAGAAGACAAAACACACAAATGAATTGAAAATGACCCCTCAAGCCCTTATATAGCTGTTGACCCAAATTTTTCAATGTGCTCAAATTTGCGCAAAAATCACACCCCTAGCTAATTTGACCATTCTGAATCCATTTTTGGGATCGAATTTAAAATTTGACAAACCTAAGTGCCTAAAAAATGCATTTTAAAATTTTGGGGACCGACGCGATTGAATGCTTGTGCAGCCCAAATCTTTCTGATACTTTGTGATTCTTGGCATCCTTTCAACTCTACATTCTCCATATTTTCAAAAATCATTTCCGAAATAGTCAACTCAAGTCAACCATACCTAACTCTGGTCAAATCTTGGTCAAACTTGGTCTTTGTGACCTTGCAATCATTTTAAATCATCTCTGAATCTTCTTTCGATCGTTTTGATCTCTTCTATATTCTGCCGAATCTCAAATTTCTTCTATATCTCATGATATACTGCTTCAAATCATATTTCTGGTGTGTCATCTTTCGATTTCACTCCCAAGGGGGCAGGATGATTATATCATTGAATACTTATTGCTCGGAGCATCTCGTTCCCATCTCATGTCCTCGTCACTTGGGGCATCTCATCACTTGGGGCATCTTGTTCCCTTCTATCTGGTATCTTTGCCATCTATCTTATATTTTTATCAATTGATCAACCTTATAACAACTCTTCTCAGAGTTCGATGGACAAGTATTGGGATAGTCTAAACCCTGACTCATGAGGATCAAGCCTTGTTTTGGGGATGATTCTACAACTTATGATTGGACCTTGTTATCTTTTATCAATTTTAGGTATCTAGGCATTCTATCTGGATCCTTGAAGGTTAAGCTCCGTTTTGGACATAATCTTCTAAATGCTTTCAATCTCGGGTATCTAGGTGTTCTATCTGGATCTTTGAAGATTAAATTCCGTTTTGGCGATAGTCTTCTAAATGCTACCAATCTTAGGTATCTAGATTTTTTATCTGGATCCTTGAAGATTAAACTCCATTCTAAAGATAATCTTCTAAATGCTACCAATCTTAGGTATCTAGGTGCTCTACTTGGATTCCTTAGGATTAAGCTCTATTCTAGAGATAGTCCTTAAATGCTTATCAATTGGTCTCCATGTCATCAACTTCAAAACCAATCTCATCTTCGCATCATGCTTTCTGATTTTCTTTGAATTGAACGTGTTGCTCACACATTCATTCAAAGAGGGGCAAAATGTAATACCTCAAAATTGGCTCATTGCCATGATACCAATTCTGGTCTATTTCTGACCAATCCTAAAGTCCTGTTCCATTAGGCAAATTCTTATTCGGCTACTCGCTACTTGACTTAATTGTCAGATGCAGAAAACCCTAGTTTGCATTCATCGTGCTTATTATTTAATTCGTATAGTATTTACTCATATTAGTCACATTAAACCTATTGATTAATATTAAATTTAATTACCAAGTATTTATACTTTAATTAAATTAAATTATATCCTAAGGCTAATGTACTATGGAATTAAATTTATTTAATTTATTAAATGTGCCTATTTTAATTAATTAAAAAAATTATTTAATTAAATGGAGAACTTACTTCTAATTAATTAAACAAAGTTATTTAATTAAATGGGAAGCCATTCCTAATTAATTAAATGAAGTTATTTAATTAAATAAGAAAAGTGTCTCTAATTAATTAAATAGAATTATTTAATTAAATAGAAAAGGTAATTATGAGAGCATATCTCATTTTATTAAATTAAATATCTCACCAAAATATCTCTTCAGTTCAAAAAAGGAAATTCCCAGTTCACTACTGATCAAATTAGAAGTGACCCAGATCACTTGCTTTTACACTAAAGTCTATCTGAGTTGACTGACTCTTACACTCATATCTAAGTTAGTTAACTCCCTTTAATTTGGGAATCTTCCTTTATGATTGAACTTCATCTTCAATCTTGACCGTTGATTGAAATCAATCTCGACCGTTGATGGATTCCAGGAAAGTCTATTTAAGAGACCTTCATCTCTTCATTTTGGGAGAGGTTGAATGAGAATTTGCATCGAATTCCTGCTAGATTGTGCATTCATTTGAGCTCATTATTTTCATAAGATTTTCATTTTCTTGTTTAATCTCATTTAGCATAGTTTTCTTTTACATGTTCTTAGATTAAACGTGCATACTCCATTCTAGATTAATCTGCATTCTCATATAGATTAGTCACATTATCTTTTAAATCTTTTGTCCTTAGAGGGTCTGGTTGCTTAATACCTCAAATCTGAGGATATCTAACAAGAAATTCCCTTTAGATAGAAGGCAACAGGTCACCTTGCTAGCTTATTTTTGGATGAACAATCCAATGTTCATTCCAAGATGAATCTTCAAATAAGGACCATGTTGAAGTGTGTGTATTAGCATAGGCCACATTTTCACATATACACTAACTACTCTTGGAGAGGAAAAGGGAGAAGGAATGCATAGAAGCATATCTACCTATTCTAAACTAAGTGGGGTGATGCACCAAAAATAGAGTGTTCAAACCAATCACTGCCCATACATGCACTATTAAACCATCATGACACCAAAAGATATACACATCTAGACTTGCTTTAATCTAACAATCACATGCAGATCAAAAAACCCAAATGAATGACACAAGGAAAGAGAGGATTATATCATTCATAGGCCAAAAGAGATACAGTCATGCAAGATTGCAGATATCTACAATACACCAATGAGAGGAAAATAGTTCTTGCATTTCACATCAAAGGCTAAAGGAGATAAGAATGTCATACAATTCAGAGGAAAAGGGAATTTATAGTGAAATTACAGAACAATATCAGAAAAAATTAGAGAAGAGTCAACCAGAGAAGACAAAATCTATCAAAATTGCCTTTATAGCTTAGACATAATTGAGATGTTCTCTAACTAAAGTTACTCCACAACCACTACCATTAAGTCTTGATAAAGATCTGGAGAAAATTTGATCTAGGCACAGATTCAGATACAATGAAATCTGATATTTTGTTGAAACAGGACCCTGATAGAAATGGTGCCATTAAACCATTCTAACAAGTAGATGGATAAAATAGGGTGGTGGAGTGTTCTCCTAGCATTCATTTGAGAGTGGTTGGAATTGATCATAAGGATCAAATTGTGTAAGAAAACTCAATTTCTTTCATTTTTGGGTCATCAGTCAGCAAAGTCAGTAGGTCAACTAAGTCTTACAACCAAAATGGGCCATGTGGGCCAATGGTCTCATTTCATTTTGCCACCCTGCAAGGCCTTCCCGAGTTTGACCACCAACTAACCATGCCACCTCCTCAAAACCCTGACCATGGTGGTCACATAACTACCAGCCTTAACTATGTTTCCTTTCTATTAATTTCCATAGCCAGACCCATAAGGACATGTGTCCTTTAGGCACTTCCCGACATTTTTTAATTTCCTAACGTCTTCATATTGTAGGAAAGTCTCGATCGTTGATCTCCATAAGATCAATGATCATGAAAGATCTTATTATACTATGCTTTCCCATACAATTTTTGGACCCACAAACCTCTCAGCACAACCTGGCATCCAACTAGCACCACCTTGGTGACCCATACAAGAAATAGGTCCCATAGAGACACGCAACAGTGAGGGGCTTGCCCACATTGCTTAAAACTCATGCACTTTCATATTGTAGGCAAGTGCCAGCCCTTGATCTCATTGCATTGGATGGTGTACATAACCCATACCCTTTGAACCTATGTGAATATCCTCTGTGATGTCATTAGGACATGTGTCACTAGGGTGCTTGCCCACATTGTCAAGAAATCTGACAAAACACAAAATGTGGCAAAGTGCCCGCCAATCAAACTGCCAGCTAACTCGATAGCTCTACCCTCTATGGCCCACAAAAGAAGATGGACCCACATACCACGCGGCCTTCAGGAACTTGCCCACATTACTTAAAGGTAATGCATTTTGAGAATGCGGGAAAGCGCCCACCGTAGATCATGAAAGATGTGATGGTGGGGAAAGTTGCAGTCCAGCAAAAATAAACTTAGGGAATATATGAGATACAATAAGGTTTTTTACTCATTTATTTTTTGTATCTCCATGGCATTAAAATAATATAAAAGATGGTTAAAGACCATTGGGTGGGCTTGCATTCAAATTCAAATTTTTGGAGGGAGGCAAAAATAGGTAACAATACCCAAGTTGAGCAAGGAAAATTTCTTAGCATGGGAATAGATGATGAAATTGCATCTATCTAGTACTAGAGATTCTACACTTTAATATCTAGAGAATGAGTACATTGAAGTTCCTAGACCTATGATAGTTGAGAAAATGAAAGAGAAGCAAAAGCATAACCAAATGATGATTGAACTAGCATCCTCCCTTAGCTATTTTGATATTGAAGAAGTGAAAGATTGTGAAAATGAAAAGTAGTTGTGGGACAAGTTGGCACTAACCCATGGAGGACGCACAAATGCATTAAGAGACAAGGTAGAAAGCTTAAGAAATTTTGATGACATGAAGATTAATGAAGCTGAAAATGTGGCACAATATGATGGGAGAATCAAAGAAGTGGTGAATAATTAGTAGTGCTAGTGGTATCATATCTAAAGAAACAATGATCAATAAGGTACTCTAAAATTTACTTCCTATCTATGCTATCAATGTTTTTGTAATATAGGAACTTAAATATACACCTAGTAATGATATGACATTAGATAGTCTAGTTGATAGACTCGCCACTTTTGAGTTGGCTAATTTGTATAATTACATAGCTACTAATGTTGAAAGTGCTTTCAAAGAAAAAATAACTCTTGATGAATCTTGATGAAAGAAGAAAACCAAACATGTGAACAATGACAATGAATAAGATGATGAAATTGAGGCATTATTGGTTAAAAGGCTACCAAGAGGAAAGGGAAAATACAAAGGTAAACTCCTTATTATTATTTTTTACATGTAACAAGATTGGTCATATTGTAGCAAGGTATCCTAACAAAGAATAAAATGATGAAAGGAAGGACAATATATATTAAGGAATAAGAGACAACAGAGAGAGAAAAGGAAATATAGATTATAAGGGAAAAGGTAAGAAATCATGTTACATTGTTGAAGAAACTACTAATAGTGACACTGATGAAAATGATGAAGAAGTTGTTTATGTTTCTATGAAAAATGAATCTGGTGATGAAATGTATGAAAAGCTTGCTTTAATCTCACGTATAAGAAAGAATGGTAGATGGATAATTGATAGTAGATGCTCACATCACATGACTAGTGATACAAGTAAGTTTAATAAGCTGGTACATTATGGTGGAAGTAGTATCAAGTTTAGAAATGATGCACTAGGTTATGTGAAAGGTAAAGGATCAATTGTACAGAATGATAAGATCAGATATAAAAATGCATATTGGGTTGAAGGTCTGCAGTATAATTTTCTGAGTGTGGCATAGTAGATCAATTTAGCCTATAGAGTTGAGTTTCATAATGTGAAAGCAAAGATCTATGATACTAGTGGTGAGCTAATTGAAAGTAGAGAGTGTTAGTTTGTTGTGATTGGTTAGCGAAGTATTGCACATACTTCATAATTCTTTGGGGTTTGGGCCCTATTTTATCAAAAAAATTGGGCTAACATTTTGTAATTAATTATAACCCTAAAGTGGAAAAAATACTTGTATAAAATTTCTTAGGGTTAGGGATTTTCATAATGTGTGATGCAAAAATTTCTTCTAGCGACGGTATTGAGTTGCAAGGTATTTCGAATTGTATCAGGTTGTAATCACTAGATCATAATAATATTGGACTCCTTGTTTGGTGGATGTAGCCTCTTCTGTGCAATTTATTATTTTCTAATATTGCTTATATTTGCATGTAATTGTTATTTTTGTCTATGATTTAATCATAACAAGTAGTATTCAAGCAAGGTTATTTTTTAGTTATCCTTTGCAAGAAAGTCTATGTTTGAGTGGGAGCAATGGCAGATGAGGGTAAGCTAAAGGTTGACAAATTTCATGAGCTGAACTTATAGTTATAGAAAAAACAAAAAATGGAGGAATATCTTTATCAGAAGGACTTATGAAAGTCATTAGAAGGAAAAACAAAGAAATAGGGAACTATGATAGATGAGGACTATGATATTTTAGACAAAGAGGCACATGGAAGCTATGCTTGGCACTATTGGTGACATTTAACATTGCAAAAGCAAAGACAATAGAAGAGTTGATAGAAACCCTAGTGAGATTGTATGAAAAGCCCTCCACTTCAAACATGATATTTCTCATGAAAAAATTATTTAATGTGAAGATGGCAGAAGGTGGATCTATTGAAAATGATTTAAATGAGTTTACTATTTTTATTAGTCAGTTATCTTCTGTGGGTATTAATTTTGATGAAGAAATTAGTGCTCTCTTGATTTTGTGGTCTTTGCCTGAAAGCTCAAATAGCTTGGTAATGGTTGTGAGTAATTTTGTTTTTGTATCTAATATCCTAAAATTTGATGATGTGATTGGTGTTATTTTGAGAGAGGAAACTCATAGGAAAACCTCAAGTGGATCTACATTAGGAAGTTCTTTAAACTCACAAAGTAGAGGCAAAATGATGGAGAGAGGAAAAAATTGTAGAAATCATGGGAAATTAAGAGGAAAGTAAAAGAAAAAGAGGTCTCCATCCAAAGGACCAAGAGGTCTCCATTTAGAAAGTGTTGATGATTTATGGGTTTTAGATTCTGATGCTTCATTCCATGCTACACTTTATAGAGGTTATTTTATTGATTATGTCCAAGGGCATTTAGGGCTTGTTTATTTGGGGGATAATGAACTCTATTAGATTGTTGGAAAGGGAAAAGTTAAGATTAAGTTGCAGAATGAGAATCACTAACTACTACATGAGGTAAGAAATTTTCCAAGCCTGAGTAGGAATTTAATCTCAACAAGGTAACTCAATGATGAAGGCTATGTAGTTACTTTTAATGATAAAAACTAGAAGGTTTCAAAAGGTTCCCTTGTAGTAGAAAAAGGTGTGAAATTACATACCTATATATTTTTACTATTCATGTTATTCTTTCTACTTTAACTATTTCAAAGAAAAATGAATGTTTAGAAATAGTTGCTATAGTTGAGTAGGGAGAAAAAAAAGTTGTTCTAGATTCTAATGCAACACTATGGCACAACAAACTTGGGCACATGAGTGAGAAAGGTATGAAAGTATTTTATTCAAGGAAATTTTTATCATGTCTAAAATGTGTTAATATGGATTTTCTTGAAAGTTGTATGTATGGAAAACAAAAGAGAATGAGTTTTTTGAAGAGTGGGAAGGAAAACAAAAGTGAGATTAGAGCTTGTGCATACAAATGTATGGGGACTAGCTCAAGTACCTTCCCTTGGTGGCTCTCATTATTATGTTACATTTATTGATGATGTAACTAGAAAAGTATGGGTTCATTTCCTTAGACTTATATAAATCTAATGTATTTCAAAATTTTAAGAAATGGAAATGCTTGGTTGAGTATGTGACTGGTAAAAAGCTAAAATGTCTCAAATTTGATAATGGTGGTGAGTATTGTAGTCATGAATTTGAAGATTATTTCTCCACTAATGGTATTCATAGATAGAAAACTATTCTAAGGACTTCACAAGAAAATGGAGTGGCTAAATGCATGAACATGACTATAATAGAGTGTGCAAGGAGCATGAGGTTGTATGTAGGGTTTCCCTTGAATATTTGGGTGGAGGTTGTGAATATTGTTTTATATTGATTTATATTTCATTGATAGAGTGCCCTCTTCTCTTTTGAGTAGTTGCATTCCAAAAGAAGCATGGAATAGTAAAAAGGTGAGTTACTCTTTTCTCAAAACCTTTGATTGTGAAGCATTTTCTCATACAAATTCTAAAAATAGAACCAAGATGGAAGCTAAGTCAACGAAATGTGTATTTAATAGATATGGCATTGATGGATTTGGTTATAGGATTTGGGATTTTGAAAAAAAATTAATTGTAAGAAGCAGGGATGTCATATTCAATGAGAAAGTGTTGTACAAGGATCTGTTGCAGCAACATGAGAAGAAAGAAGATGATTATGTAGTGCAAGATGATACTCCAAGAGATAATGTTTCAGTAATTACCCATGATCTGCAACAACCACAACATAAAATAACATCCCAGTGAATTTTAAATAGTCAACAAGGCTAAGTAGATGTCCAAAAATATTTTCTCCCTCTTTGTACTTTATTTTACTAAGAAATGTTGGTGAATCTGCGAGGGGGTGAATTAGTATTCAATAAACTTTATTCAAAAACTAGATACTAGTAATTTCCTTATAACTTGCACATGAAATTTAACTAATTATACTAAATAGTGAGAATAACCATAAAATAAGAGAAGTCATAATACCATATTTTGTTAACTAGGGAAGCCCTAGCCATGGGAAAACCCTGGTGGGGATGGTACCCACAAAATGATCCACTAAGTAAAAGTATCTAGTTAGGATATTGACCTTATTAGGAATCTATTACATTCATATAGTTTTTCAATCCTTTTTAGATGACTTAGGCCTTGTTAGGAATCTTTATATACAAATATAGAATGTATGCATCAAGAGCCCACTACCCAAACATGAAATATATAATGTAATTCCTTGATACAAAAAAGATAGATACAAAAATCTCTTGCTTGATATTATATCTTCAATATATCATATAACTTTTTCCTCTCTTCACAAAACTTGCAATCCACTGACCATACATTAGAATTCACATCACATAAAGTTTGCATACTCTTCCTTAGGAGCACACTTCATATTTGCAAACTTTCCTTTATACCTTTGTAATTCTCAAATTACTATCAAGCCAGCCTTCAAGCTTTCACACACTTGACAAAATAAATAATTAACTCTTTCCCTCTTAGGATTAACATTTAGGATGATGTTCCTAATTATTCAAGTAATTATTTTGTAAATAAAAAAATTCCATAACACACAATTAATAATTTCATGTCATGCTTTGTTATGTTTATTTACTATAGCAACTGGTAAAACTATTATATCTTCTTTTTTAATGACTATATTGACTTGCATAGCCAAACATGTCATCATGACATCTTGTCATGTCCATACTTAAGTATGAAAATGTCGATAATTCCTTAGTCAACTATACATATCAAAACTATATCTTTTGTGCCAGATAAACAAATAGATACTTAGATAATTTTCTAAGTATGAACAACATAACTTCATCTTTAAGGTTTTCCTTCTTCATACTAAACTTATGTTTCCATAAATAAAAGCATTAAATATTTACCTTAGCCAAATTTCCAATAGTCTCCCCCTTTGGCATTGATGGTGACATATGTGAAAATTGGCTAAGTCCCAAAAAATTACAACATCAAAACTTTACAGAATTGGCCTTAACAAGATTTAAAAATTAAAAACTTGTGTATCATTATATTTTTACCATATTTCCTTTTATCTCCTAATTATATTGCATAACTCCTCCTTTGACTATTATTCTAGCATATATATTACTCCCTTTGTCTTATATCTCAATACTTCTTTCCACACATATACCTATATACAGTTTTCCTTATCTCTCCCTCTTTCACATTAATGAAAAAGGTGTAAAAAAAAAACATATATATATAGTTCAAAATTTGGATCTATACTTTGCATTAGGTAGATATCTGTGCCATGCAGTCATGAAAACTTGTATTTTGACTCTTGAAGTTCTTCTCCCATGAATCTTTATCTCCTTCACATATGTTGAGAAGGGCATGTTGTCACAAAATCTTGCACCCTTGTCCAAATGTTTTACCTAAGGAAAACCCTATGAAACATGGAAATGACCTCCAAGTTATGGGACTTGAACTATGAGGTTGAGTCTCTAGAGAAGGTTGGCTTCCTCTACTATTAGGATGTACCTAAACTATTCTTGAAGAGAAAAGGGAGAAGGAATACATGACAATAACTACCTAATCTATTCTAAAGAGGTGATGTACGAAAATAGGGTGTTCAAACCAATCTCTTCCCATACATACACAATACCATTATCATGACAGTCTAAAGATATACTAATTTGGACTTGCTTTAATCTATTAGATACATACAGATCAGACAACCACATGAGTGACACAAGGAAAAATGCTTCACTTCATATTATTCATGGGCCAATAGAGATACAAAAATGTAGATTGTAGATATCCACAGTACATTGAAGAGAGGTAGAAAAAGCTTACACATGACATTGATGGCTGAAGGAGATAAGAGAGGATGTCATATAATTCAGAGGCAAAGAGGCAATTTATAATAGCATGCCAAGGCAATGCCAGAGATATAGATAAGATCTGACCCTAAGAAAGAGTGCAAACATCTACTTTTATAGTGTAAGCATAACTTAGGTAACTTCCATCCTAATATTGAATTCAAATATACAATCAACTTTATAGAGAATAATTACTAAAAAATTGGAAAAGATCTTATCACAGAAAAATTCTAGACACAAGAAGATCACTCATCCACCAAACAATCTCTGAGAAGATAAGAATGGTAGCCATTAAGCATCTAATTGAGTAGATGGATCAACTAGTGATGATGGAGTGTTTTGTTTCATTTATCGGGCCTAGGGAATGACAAAAGTGGTTACAGGAGATCTAAATAATCAAATCTATCCTCAAGGAGTTATTTCCACTATTATCAACCTACCAAATTGGGTGGAATGCAAAGTTCAACTGGATTCAACTATCAGTCTGTACATTTTCTACTACTTGATTGGTTTGGAGTTCACTTCATCCAACTTGGTGAGTAAAAATCTTTATATGTTCTAATCAACACTGAACTCATGATCTTACGAGTTTTGGTTGTGGTCAAAACCCTTTATATCACCTTTTTTTCTCAACCCTGACTTCCATGATCTTACGATTGCTAATACCTTGTAGCATTGAGCCCATCATTCATTATTTTTATAATTCTTCAATAGCAACAAGATCATATGATCTCATGATAGAAAGGTGGCCCTTAAAACCCTTGGCATATGGTTGTGATACCATTATCTTTTCCTTACAATTGTGTGACATGGTGAATTTGACCTTTACGATCTAACAATGGTAGTCCATCATGATACGATAGTTGTAAAAATAACCGTTGCAATCCTAATATCATGATTTGACTATCCTTTGTCTTGACATCAGGGAACATTCTTACTTATGATGCCTATGATTTTAAAATGTTACTATCATATGATCAACCTTCCCCTTCATAGTATTGGCAACCTAAGAAGTTAACTCCATGATCCTATGATCATTTACCTTCATGACGTCAAAACATATCCTCATAGCACTTAGGATCTTTCAATCATCTACTATTGTAACATTGGGCAAGACCCTACTTTGGCTATCTCGACCATCTATAATGTTACAATAGCTCGACCACTTGATCAACAAGAGCCTTGTAGCATCTTATCATTGCTTGATTTTCTTGATGATCCTTTGATACATGAGTCATTATAAGAGCAGAACCATATCCTCTTGTCATGGCTCTGGGATTTTGAAATATAGAATTGAATCTTGTGACTGTTAGGTGTGTTCAAATATTTGAAATTAATCTTTAGCGGGATGGCATTTTTGGCCAACATTTCTAGTGACTTGAGGGGGATGCAAGCATGCTTGGCATATGACCAGTGGCCACAAAAGATCCATTAGGCTATAGAGTCTCTGAAACCATGAAACTCGTCAAATTTATCACCTTTTCCACATTCTAATCTATAAAACATGTCTTTCTACCTCTACAACTTTGCAAAAAATTGAAACCAAAACTATATGTTACAAAAAACAAAACATGTGCCCATGCACTTTTTGGAAAAAATAGGAAAGAAAAGGAAGTAAACTATTCTAATATATATAGGAACATCTATTTCCATAAGAAATAAGGCTTGAGATATATCCCATTTACTGGAATAGATAGGATTTCACCATCAGGTCTACTTAACTAAAAAGCATTTTTTCTTGCTTGCAACTAATAATTACATAGAAACCACTCCATAATGTGTCAAATTTTGAGTGTCTCCTTGATTTTTATCTATCTTTATCCTACTTCAACATAAGATCACCTATCCTAAAAGTTCCAACCTCAGCCTTCTTATCAAAGCTCCTATTCACCTGTTGCTGATGTATCTTTAAGATCTATATTGCTTGACTTATTTTCTCCTTTAGCTCCATCAAATCTGCCATTATTACAGACATATCATCATTTCTAATTAGCTCCAACTGATGAGCTAGCTCAAGAGCTAGAAACTCCAATGAGATAGGATGCCTAGCTTCCTACCATACACTAACATGAAAGGAGAATTTCCAATAGCCCTTTTAGGTGTTATTCTATCATCCCAAAGGCTAGTCTTCAATTTCTAGTGCCAACACCTTTGATTATCTTCAGTAGTCCTCTTGATGATTCTAATCAAATTATTATTGGATGACTTAGCCAAGCCATTACTTTAAGGGCAGTAATTGGAAGATGTGCTCAAGTAAATACCATGATCAATTTCTCATGCACAAATCTGAGCTCCTATGAATGATTTTTCATTGTCTGATATTAGAGTAGAAGGAGTACCAATTCTAGTAACAATTCCATTAATGAATTCTACAACTAAAGCCTCTGTATAATCCTTCAAATATATTGCCTTTTTCCACCTTATAAAATAATTTGTTGTAACCAAAATCCACCTATGACCAAAAATAGAAGGTGGATTAATGGGACCAATAAAATTTAATCCTTACTAAGAAAAAGGTTGATCAACCTAGATGGGGTGAAGTGGAAGGGCTACAAGTCTTTTTTTGCCTTAGAAAAAATCACACTTTTTACACTTCCTTACATGTCTATCGTTGTCATGGAACAAGGATGGCCAATAGTAATTGGCTCTCATGATCTTCATTGCAATGGTTCTTGCTGAAAAGTGGCCACCATCAGGACCATCATGAATCGCCTCAATCATTCTTTCTACTTGATTTATTTCAATACATCTTAGCAAAGCTCCATTTAAGTCCCTCTCAAAAAGAATATAATCTATTATATCATGAGGAATAAAACGCAGTCTAAACTATCTTCTTTTGGCTTTATCCAATCCTTGAGGTTATGCATTCCTAGCTAAGAAGGTCTTCATATCATCTATCCAATTCCTTGGATTATCACTCTTTTTCTCCTATTACTCTATCAACACCAAGACAACTTCCTCATTAGGCTTATGAGATGAGATCATCTATTTGCACAATCCTTTCCTCCTTTCTAGTTTTATAATCTAGATGTCCACATCATACTCCATCACCTTAGTGATCCAGCTAGCCCTTTTATCACTAATGTCTCTACTCAACAAGAAATCCTTAATACTTGCATGAGGAACCAGCAAATGGATTTTTTTATATATAAGAAAAATAGGTTTTACAAGGATCCTGAAACTTGAGAGTTAAAAAATAACATAAGGCTGATAATAAGAAATTAAAGCCTGGCCAAAAAATGAAGGCCAACCAAAGGGCTAGTACAATAGACAGACAAAAATCCAAAGGCTAATAATAAGTAGTTAAAGCCTAGCCAAAAAATGAAGGCCAACCAAAGGGCCAATACAATAGACAGACAAAAAGCCAACTAATCAAAAACCTACGACAGTCTAACAGTCCAAAAGACAGGAAAATAAAAACCAAAGTTATTCCTCTATCTTTCTCATGAGCTCCTGCATTATTTTTTTTGCTTCATAGGCTTTGTTAATTTCCTCAGCCATCTACTCCTACTTCTTCTAACCATCCTGATCCATGTTGTTGAAGGTAATGTCAGTCATCACATTCTCTTCCATTCTAGCTTTTTCTCTATCCTTTTCCTCAATTTCATCCAAAAGACCTCCAGCTTTCAACATTCTAATTAGGGACAAGATTTTATCATTGATAAAAATCAAAATGGACATCATTTGATTTTCCAAATTCTTGATTCTCTTCTTAGCCAAACTGAGTTGATCCCCCTATTCATTCAAATTACCATAATCTGGCATCTTTCTTTTGTTTTCCAATTGGCCTACTTTTTCTTTGAACTCTTCCAATTCATGGTATAGCTATTTGATTGACTTAAAATTATCAATCATACTATTTTTATCATTATTAAGTAAATTCATGCTAGTTTCCATTGATTTATCTATAATAGCCACCATCTCTAGAAAAATGAGATCCTCCAACTAGAGCTGACCCTGTTTTATGAGATAGCAAGTGTGAAAATTTCTTCAAGGCTCTTATGACTAAAAGGGCCTTCTTTTCCACATAGCTTTACTTATTCTCATATTTTTTTATCCCTTCACTAAAGAAAGAAATAGGTTGCTCTTCATTCTTTTCATTTGATTGAGTCATAATAATAGAAATACTTGACTTGCCTCCTAAGGTGTAAAGAATGACATCCTTATCAAAATTTGGATTGATGAGAGTAGGGGTTGAAGCTATGGCCACTTTGATTTCTTCAAAACTTTCTTTCCCTTCCTTGGTCCATGAGAGGACCATTTTTTTTATAGCATTATTGTAAGAGGTTTCACCATGGTAGATAGATTAGGAATAAATCTTCTAACAAAATTTATTCTACCAAGAAAACTTTGTAGACCTTTCTTATGACTAGGAAGAGAAAGGGAAAGTGTTGCCTTTTTTCTTTCTAGATCAATGGTTAGACCATCTTTAGATACAATATATCCTAATACTTTCCCTTGATTAGTTGAAAAAACACACTTTCTTGGATTTAGGGACACTCCATACTATACATATCTTATAAACACTTGTCTGATATGACTAAAATGTTCTGCTATATCTTTTGAATATACTATGATATCAACAAGGTAGACCAACACAAACATTTTGATCATATTTTTGAAGCCTAGCTCCATTTATTTTAAAATGTGGCACCTACATTTATTATTCGAAAAGGAATTTTACTATAGGCATAGGTGCCCCATTTGATAGTGAAAACAATTTTATATATGTCAGCTTCTTTGACTAACACCTAATTATAACTTGAGAAACCATCCAAGAAAGAGAATCTCTATGAACCACTAACTTTGGACAATACTTATTCCATGGAAGGGAGACAATGATGATCTTTAAGGGAGACTTGGTTAAGTTCCTTAAATCCTACACATAGTCTAATTTCTCTATTTATTTTTCTAACAAGTACAAGGTTTGCCACCCAAGATGAGTGCTTAATAGGGAAAATGTTATTGGCCTCAATCAATTTGGATAGCTCATTTCTCATTAACGACTTAATCTAGGGATTTACTAGTCTTTATTTTTACCAGTAGGCTCAACATTATCCCCTAGATCTATAGTATATTGAAACAGACTAGGGTCTAAACCCTTTAAATCATCATATATCCAAGAAAATATATCATTAAATTCTTGGCATAGGTGGACAAAACTTTCTTGCTCAATTTCAAAACATACCTTCCCCATGTTTAACGTCCTTCCATTAGAAAATGTATCTAACATATGATCTCCTTTATTTGCAGCAAGACTCATGCCTCAATCCCTTGCTTGGTCATCAGGATTGAAGACACTCTCTAAGGTAATAAGACCCTTAGGAAACTTATTGGAGCTGAGGTTAATGATTTGATCATCATATTGGCCATGCAATCTCAACTAATTTCTATCCTATAATACTTCTTCATTCTGCAAGAAACTCACAATTTTTGCATCAGATTCAAAGACTTGCCAATTGATATTATTATCAGGGATAGTGAGTTTGACCAATACTTTAATCTTCTACCTCCTCTCATCTTCGAGGATCCTTGAGACATCATAAGATGTACCCACCACCACAAGTCTATCAACATGTCTATTTCCTCTCCTAAGGATGCTCCGAATATGAAATGCATTGAAACCTTCAAGAAAATCCCATACTCTATGTTTTTAAGACCTAAGCAAACCATTCTTGGTAACATTTTGATCCCTCATGTGATTGACCACCAACTCACTATCTCCATATACACTTAATGCTTGATTCATCTTTTTTGAGCGAGTAAGAGACCTTGAATCAATGCCTCATACTCAACTTTATTATTGGAACAACTAAATTGATGCGTAAATGAGAAGTAGTACCTTTTCTAGTGCAAGAGAAACCAACATCACACCAACCCCTGATCCATTTTTATTTCTTGATCCATGAAAATGCATACTCCATATTGCACTTTTGTCTTGTTTGGATTTCATTAAGTTAGGGACAAGAGAATTCTTTTCTAATTTACGATAGGTGCCAAGGCTTGTCTCCAAGGTTTCTGATATAGGATCAAACTGATATGCATTAGCCCACTTATCTAAGAGGAATTAAGGTATCTTAGCTAAAGGACTGGTAGGCTCATTTTCTATGGCATTTTCATCTATCTCTAAGATGGTACAATTTATATTGACAAGATTAGGAGTGTAAGGCTCAATATGATGAAGGGCTAATGATTCTACTCTGATTGAAAATTTGGTTCCATATCTAGTTCTAAAAAACATATATGACCAATCAGAAGATATGTAATTGCCTATTTGAGTAGTGAAATCTCTTTAAAGACAAATGGAAAAGTGTGGTTTGACTTTAGGAGTTGATATATCTTTTGCCACAGTACATCTAGAGCATGCATGTAAGGCCATTTCAACATTTATAAGGATTCTTGAAGTCTTGATAGTACTACCATCTAACTACAATACATCCTTAACAATGGGTTCATATTTCATTTCTAAAATATCAGCAACACATTTGAGGATTACTAAACTACTAGCCCCTGAATTAATCATACAATTGTGGACTAGATTATCTATTATAATTAGAGAAACATAAAATGAAGGAGGTCTAACCTTTTTACTTGTTTCTACCTCCTTTGATGGTTGTACCAAACTCATGGCATTCTCCATGCTAGGTTGTTGATCTCTAAGTTCAATATTTTCCAACTCCTATTGTAATAACCTTTTTTGTGATGGTATAGTAGCAACAACATCCAACATAGAAATGTTCACATTTGTTCTCTTTATCTTCTCTACCACAATAAAAGAGTAATTAGATGTCTTAGTAGAGACCGTAGCTATAGAAGGTTGAGATGGAACAACTTGAGGGTCATTCACATCTCCTTTGGTTTCATCTCATCTTTGTTGTCATGGGACATTGGCAAGTTGATTCTTATTGTGTTGTTAGGAAATTGCTTGTACATGTTGACCCCCAATTAGAAGGAGGAGGAGTAAACTCTTCCATCACTCTTCTCTTGCTCTTGTTATTGTATGCATAGGAATCTTTGTTTACATTGCAATGTTCTTCTACAAGATAGTTCATGAAAGAACAACCATCTTGTTGAAAGGTATCAGCAGATTGATTACCATTGTGTTGTTGTGCAACTACTCATTCTAGTATAGTTAAAGCCAAGTAAGACTGTACCTTCTAGCACATGCAATATCCATAGGAGTAGTTACAATAAGGGTAGAAATCTTGAACTTGGGAAAGGTTGTTCTAAGGGACTAAAGCCCTATTTAGGTTAGTGCTTGAAGACTGGGGGTGGTCGATAGATCTATTCTAATTGTGATGGTGGTTGATAGGTTTATTCTGATTGTAGTCAACATGACCTTGGCTTATAGGTCTATGATGAATGGGACCTTGACTCTAGAGTTAGAGAGGCTTCTTATTTTGAACTTGTTGCCTCTTCATAGTTAACAAATCATTTCCCATCTTTTGTATTACTCCACTATTGTCTTCCATCTTCTTTTCTTGATCTAGCATCCTCCTATCTACATTTTACTTCAGTGTCTGCATCATGGCCCCAACCCTATCAACTCCATTATAGGATGTGGAGGCTATTAGGACCACAACAAGAGGCTGACTTATAGAGGAGACACGAATAAGGGTTATAGTAGGTTGATGATTAGGCATGTCAAGGAAGAAAGGCATTGGGGGCCTTAGAGCTAACTTCCCTTCTATATCAAAATATTTTCCACTCTTATGGAAACCCCATAAGAATATGGTAGAGTCTCCCATTCCATAGATTACAGAGTGGTAGAAACATCACTATTTAATGACCTAAGAGAATACAAGAATGCATTACTACGAGAGGGAAAACTGTAGTAGATAGTTTGTTCCATGTCTTTTAAAATCTACAATTGAAATCAATCATACATTCATGGGGGGGCTCTTGATAGTTGTCAGTTTTTCTAAAAGTGATAAGTGATCATGTTTGTCCTCAAAATTTTTGCATAGGGCTGACCCTAACCCATCCCAATTAGTAATAGATTTATTAGGCAAACCTCTCTACCATTGTAATTCCTTTCCCTTCAAGGATGAAACCAAAATCCTAACTACTACATCATCCTCTATGATGCCATGAATATTGCAGATGTTAAATACCTCTTGAATATGCTCAATAGGGGAGATGGAGGTTTTACAAGTAAACTCAGGTATACTATTAAGATTTGATACTTGTATGTCATGCCTTTGGACTAATAGGAGGGGGATCCTATCATTAAAGGTGGTGAAAGCATGAGCTCTAGCCATGTAAGCAAGTGATCTATTGATATGAGCAGATGGTATTTAGGCTAAGATCTAACAATGGGAGGAGTGGAGATAGATCTTGCAAGGTTATGTGTTATTTTTGTACTCCTAACTAGTGATCGAGATACCCTAGCCTTTCATCTTGGATTAGAAAAAAAAGCTCTAGATATTCAAAATTACCTCTCAAAGATGCCCTTATGTGTGTCTTGGGCATGAATCACATCAACTTTGGTCTGGAAACCAAATTGTGTTTGAATGTTAGAGTCACCAAGTACTTTTGAACAAATGAGCCTCATAAAGGCCTTATACTATAGCCAATACTATCTCCATAGTATGAACATAGAATCTTTCTTCAACACTAGTGAACTTTAAATGTTTTAATATATTATCCCATCGAGCATGCCAAAATCTATTGTCACAAAAGCTTGCACCCTTGTCCAAATTTTTTGCCTAAGGACAACCTTGTGAAACATGGAAATAAACTCCAAGCTGTGGAACTTGAACTATAAGGTTGAGTCTCCAAAGAAGGTTGACTTCCTCTACTATTAGGATGCACTGAAACTATTCTTGAAGAGAAAAGGAAGAAGGAATACATGAAAGTAACTACCTAAACTACTATAAAGAGGTGATGCACCAAAATAGGTTGTTCAGACCAATCTCTGCCCACACATACATAGTACCATTATCATGACAGTCCAAAGATATATGGTTTCAAACTTTCTTTAATCTATTAGCTACATATAGATCAGATAACCACATGAGTGAAACAAGGAAAAATGCTTCACTTCATATCATTCATGGGCCAATAGTTATACAAAAATGTATATTATAGATATCTACAATACATTGAAGAGAGGTAGACAAAGGTTGCACAATACATCAATGGCTAAAGGAGATAAGAGGGGATGTCATATAATTTAGAGGCAAAGAGGGAATTTACAATAGCATGCCAAGGCAATGCTAGATAAATAAAGAAAATCTGACTTTAAGAAAGAGTACAATATCTACTTTTATAGTGTAAGAATATCTTAGATAAATTCCATCCTAAGATAGAAATAAACTACTAAAGTCAACTTTACAAAGAATAATTACTACAAAACTGGAAAAGATCTCATCACAACACAAATCTAGACATAAGGAGATCACTTACCCACCAAAAAATCTCTGAGAGGATAAGAATCATGATCATTAACCATCTTACTAAGTAGATGGATCAATTGATGAAAATGGATTATTTTGTTTCATTTTCTAGGCCTAGGGAATGATGAAAGTGGTTGCAAGAAATCTAAAATATTGAATCTATCATCAAGGAGTTGTTTCCCCTATTATCAACTTACCAAATTAGGTGGAAAGCAAAAGTCAATTGTATTCAACTATCTTGCTATACCTTTCCTACTACCTGATTGGTTGGGAGTTCCTCTTCATCTAGTTTGGAAAGTAAAAATACTTATATCTTCTATTCAACACTAAACTCATGATCTTATGAGCATTACCTGTGGTCAAAACACTTTATATTACCTTTTGTTCTTAACCCTGACTTCCATGATCTTACAATTGCCAATACCTCGTAGCATCAAGCCCATCCTTCATTCCTTTTATGATTCTTTGATAGCAACAAGATCATACAATCTCATGATAGAAAGGAGGTACTTAACACCCTTGGCATAAGATTACAGTACCATTATCTTTTCCTTGCAATGTCACAACATGGTCAATTTTAACTTAACAATCTTACGATCACAATTCATCATGATATTGGCAGCTATAGAAATAACCCTTGTGATCCTACAATTGTGGTTTGACTATCCTTTGTCAGGACCTTAGGGAATGTTCTTACTTATGCCTACAATTTTATAGTTTTATGATCATATGATCAACCTTTCCCATCATAGCATTGACAACCTAAGAAGTCAACTCCATGATCCTACGATTGTTGGCCTTCATGGCATCAGAACATACCCTCATGACACTTACAATGTTACAATCATTTACTGTCATAACATCAAGCAAGCCCCTACTTTGGCTTATGATCTCTTGCCTAACCACTTGATCAATAGGAGCCTCATAGCATCTTATCTCTACTCAAATTTCCTAATGATCCTCTGATACATGAGTCATCGTAAGATCAAAACCATACCCTCTTATCATAGCTCCAAGATTTTAAAATAATGAATTGAATCTTGTGATTGTTGGGTGTGTTAAAATATTTGAAATTAATCCTTAGCAAAAAGGCATTTTTGGCCAATAGGGCAAAAAGTCCATAGGATACAATTTCAACTGCATTCAAGTCTAAATAGAAAAACATCTCAATAGATGTCTTTTCCTTAAAACATTCCTCTACTTTTCTTTCTAGAGTTGTTATTTTCAAAGATTGATTTTCTATGACAAGTGAAAATATATTAGCAATTCTCTATTTGTTCATCTCAATAAGCCTTATTTCATCATAATTATTTCCTATATTTGTCTCAATATATTCAATTTTCTAATTGTGCTGCTAAAGCTGATTTACTAGTACTTCAAGTTCTTCATGCTTCTTCTTCATCTCTTCATATTTATCTTTAGTAAACTTAATTTTAATGCACATCTTGTATATAATGTCATCCCTTTCCATTCACATCTTCTCAGCTCCTTCATACATGCATTTGTTGGTAATAATTATTCAATTGTATATTGTCATTGATGTTTCACAAATGTTATACTCTAACCTAGTATTTTTATTTACAACCAAGCTGAGAAGACAAGTTCAATGATCTAATTGAAGCTAAGCTAGGTCAATTACCAATGTAGTTTAGTTATAACTAAATTAGAAGTTTAGTGTAAATAGAGTAAGGTTAGTTACCAAGTAGCTCAATGGTAACCGAGTGACTCATTTTTAGTTCAAGCAGACTTGCATCAAAATAATTTTTCTTGTTTATTTTGTTTATGAAATATGAGTTAGTGAAAGCTAATTTTTCACTTTTAAGGATATTCAAGACAAGTTGATATTGTATCTCATATATATGAAAGTTCAAGATGTGGATTGAATATCGTACAAGTGTTAAAGAAGATAAGATGCTAATTAAGAAGGATGTCTAATTAAGGGGAAAATATCCAAGGAGTTGCAAAGAATATTTTGATTAGGAAGGATCCAAAGGATAAGCTAGAATAGTGATTTAAATCTGAAATCTAGTTGCTTCATAAATTAGGTCAATCATTGTTACTCTCTAACAATTGTAGCAGCGAAGAAATCTCTTAACAAATTTCACTTAAAAGTCATTTTGTAAATCCTCTAACAAGGTGGAATTTATAGATTGAAGTGTCTTAAGACCTCTAACAAGGCCACTCCTAACAAGGTTTTTAAATCCTTTAATAGTGTCATGCCTAACAGTGTGTTTTGTAACCTTTAATAGGGTTGGCTCCTAACAGGGTTCACTTCAAAAGACTTAAAAGTTGTAACTAGTTCCATTGGTGGTTTTCCCGAATTGGGTTTCCATGTTAAATCTTGGTGTGTGTTCATGTTATTTTCTTATTTCTTTATCTTTCTACAACTAAATTACTAAATGTTAATGCACATTAATAATTCAAGATTACTTTGTTACCCGAGTTATAGTAGATTTCTAGTTCTAACTGAGCTGTGAGTTATAAGAGAGTTTTTATTGACATCTAAGGAATTTGGAATTGTTTGAGTGCTACCTAATTTACCCCTCCTCTCTTAGTTACTCCTCTTAAATTTCTAAGAACATCAAGAGCTCCCAAATCATTTCTAACATTCTAAAAGACAATTTCAAACATATATGCATCATGCTCGGACTGTGCTTGAATAATTACAATATCAACTAGGTGGTGAATTTTGTATCAAAAGATTCTACTATCATTTTTTCTCTATCTTGAGCATCTAACTCAGTCATCTTTATAGCCAAGGTTTTCTCAAGTCTCCCTATTACCTCTATAAGTGAACTCTATAGACTCTTTACCTTTTTATTTTTCTCGATGATCTTGCTAAGTAATGAGATTTGTTTAGTCTGATCGTTACCATGTGATCGTGTTAGCACTACTAAGGTTAGGGGTGTCCCAGAAGAACTTGGTACAGTAACCTTTTCTCATCTTCCTCCTTTTTTTTCCTTCTCCTCTTCTTTTTTTCTTCCATCTCTTCTTCTTCCTTTTCCTTATTATCTTCTTCTTCTTTTATTTTCTTATCTTCTTCTTCCTTTTTCTTCTTCTCTTCTTCTCTTCTTCATCATTTCTTTACTTCTCTTCTTCCAATTTCTTCCTTTCTACTTCTTTCTTCTTATCTTTGACTTCCTTCCTTTACTTTTCCTCCTCTTTCTTTCTCTTCTTTTCTTCCTCTTTCTTGTACTTTCTTTCATCTTGTAACCTTTTATCTTCCTCTCTTCTTTTATGTTCTTCTTCTACTTTTATTTTATCATCTTCTTCTTCTTTCAATTTTCTTCTTCCTCTAACTTCTTCTTTTGAACTTGTATAGTTGGTCAAATTGTGAACATTAGTGCCAAATCATTTTAAGAAATCTTCAAAAGTATCAATGGTGACATTTGTGTTGTCTATGTACATAGTTTTTGTTGCCACTGTGACTTGAGATGTATATGTTGGTGTTTCCTTATTTATATCTATCATCATTTGAGTTATGGCTTTCTCTATTTCTTCATTGACTTCTTGTTAATTACCTCCCAAAATCAGTATACTTCTAGTCTTGTTCCTAAGATAAGGCTCAAGACTCTTTAGTAAACTTGCTAAGTGCTCATCATTGTCAATCTTACATAGTTTTATATGTTGGTTTTATCTGATTCCTTTGTCCTCATCTACTACTCTATTTATTCTATTTATCAACCTCTCATTAAGGTCTTTAGGAATTCCATCCTGAACATCTTCAAATCTTTTATTAGATAATGTCAAATGTACAATAATTTCATTCTCAAGCTCCAACCTATCAATTCCCATGTATATATTGTTAGGATTAACCATGGATAGAATAAATATTTATATACAAATATAACCAATATTAGAGAATAATAAATCACACAGAAGAGAATACAAGACACAAGGATTTAGCGTGGTTCACCCAATCCCTAGGCTATGTCCACCAATAACAATTCTTATATTATTATTATCTAGTGATTACAATCCATGATCCCTTAAAGGTCAATATCACCATACATTATGAAATCCATACCCCTAATCCATTTTATACAAAAAAATTCCACTAGCAAAATTAGGGCTCAAATAAGTCATCCAATAGAAAAATAATAGTTGACACCTTTTACAATAGTGAGTCATTTTTGGCTTCAAGGGTCTTGCCCCCAAAAACCCCCATGAGGGCATTGCCCCTTGACCCCAACCTATACTATGACAAGGAGTGCACATGGGATACTACCCTAGGACCTTGCCAGGGCTGCTACCCTAAAACCTCCATAGAAATAATCTGGGGGGAAACTGCACCAAATAAACCTCTGAGTTTAATTAGGCTCCACAACACAACATAGATGATAAAACTTGCTTAATTCACAAAATTACCTCCATCTATCATTTCACTAATTAACTTCTTAATTTTATGCTTCCATGCCTTTCTTCTTATGCTTGCAACTTAAGGTTTCTTCTTTATTAGCTTTTTAGACTCAGTTTATCCTACCATCTTCTTATTGGGTATATTTGGCATTATCTCCTTGTGTCTCTTTTCAGGTCCTACTGCCATAGGATTCATTGTTTTCTTCCTTGGGGAATTAGGAGATTCTCTTTTAACCTCATCCAATTTGACAAATTTTCTCTTGACCTCAACTACTTCCACTTCTTCTTCTTCTTTAGATGGTATAGATAGTGGAATAATAGGTGTAGAAGATGGTTGATCCTGTGATACAATTGCATAAGGTGCTATAGGCATGACTATAGATTGAACTGAAATGGTGACACCTTTAGATGGTCTTTTTGATACCAAGGGTGATACATACATCTTCCCTTTTTGACCTACCTACTTTATCCCTTTTATGGTTTGATTTACAACACTTGTTTTTCAGTCATGCATGCTTCTAGTATTGACTTCTTTAACACCAAGTCAACTTTCTTTTGAGATGATTTCTCTAATGATGCTTGGCTTGGTGATTGTATTAATTCATCATAGGTTTCAACTCTATCAAGTTATTCATTCTTATCATATTTAAGGATTATATATGCATATCCCTCAATTTCTTTTTATGTAACCTCATAGCCAAGTGGCTCAACATACAACATTCTAGGCTCAACTTCCTCAATATATGTGAAATTGGTATCAATCATGATACAAATATCATTTTGAACTTCTCTACTATAGAGAGGGTACTTTTTATCTTTCCTTCATTTCATTTTGAAAGGTCTTGATAATAAGGTTTGTGATGTCATTGATCTTGTCAATATGATACTTATTATGCATCTATGTTATCTCCTCCATGGTACACTTATCACTGCTAAGTAATTCAGCTACTTACATAAAAGGAAATATTTTGATCAAATGAAAAAACATCTATGTTATCAATGATTGGAATCTGAATTGATTTTTCTTAATCTTCTTGATCCTTTCAAGATTCTCAATGAACTATGATCTTAAAATTTCACTCAAGTTAACCTTTTCTTTCTCAATGAAAACTTTATAGGCTGCTTCAATGAATCCAATTTCCATGTCATCACTTCTTGAACTAGAATGTATCTTAGTTGTAATAACCCTATACAGAAATATTACATCATCTTCTTTGATTTGTGTTATCATTATTCATCTTCCATTATAGATGGATTTTGTGTTTTTTAGTACTATCTTCTTAACATTTTTCTCATTTATACGTATAATGCCCTCGTTGTGCATAAACTAGTGACTTCATGAATTAGGTTAGATGAGATTTTTATTGCATTATCCCCTAACCAAAACTTCCTATCATGAATTCTACTAAGTATAACCTTCGTCCATTCTTCATTATCAAACTTGTAACAAAACAAAGAATTTACTAGATCATTGTTGTTCAAATATTGGAATTTTTTCTTAAGACTCATATCTTGGTTATAGATTAGGTTGAATTCCTTAGAAACATGTTCTTCTCCTTTAATTTCAAATTTTCTTTAAGTGTAGATATTTACATCTTCTAGGTAAATGATTCTTTTCAAAATTTTAGAAAGTGTGACACCAGGGTCATCCACTAAGGGTTTCACTGAATTTAATTTCAACTTAGGTCTTGCTTCTTCCTCAACATTTTGAATCAAAGACTTTTTCATTTTTATACTCAAATTATGAACTCAATTCATAGTATAATTCTTGCGTAAAATGTAAAATACCTTGATTCTATGTGTAATTAGGGTTCTCTGAACTCCACACTTCAAATTACCTTCAATTTTCTTTCAATTCATTCTTTACAACTCCTTAACTCTTTGCATGCTCAAATGATACACAATATTTCATTCACATCCTTTAAATCTTACCAAATTGATTTCTAAGTTAATTACGAAAGTACACAATTTGTAAAAAGTTGTTTCTGATTACCACTAAGTACCTCATACTAACTACACAAGTCTAAATTCACCATCTACTACCTTTTTAGTCTTTCTAATGCTAATTTAGATATAAAAGATGCTCAATTCAAATAGGATGAATCACACATAATTGCTAACTTCAATATTCCTTTGGGTGCATAAAATGGTTGTTCTTCCAATACTACATGCAAGCTTGATGACTCTTTTTCTTTCACAAATACTTCTTTCAATTCTTCCACATGCTCTCTCAATTTATCTTTCTAACTATTATTTCTTCTACCATTCCTTTTGACATTTTTATTGTCATTCCTTCTGAAATTTGGGTTCCTATTGATGTTCCTCATATCAATTCTATAAAATCTTTCTATATGACCGAAGTGATTGCATAGCTAGCATACTAGTGCATTGTTTCTATAATTAGGTCCAAGATGGTTAATAGATGCTCTACAATTTGTATCAATGTGTCCAAAGTTGTTACATTTATAACACACAGTATTACTTCTTGATTGATTAGCTCCTTTGTTGGATCTCCTTCTTTGTCCTACAAGGTTAGTAACTCTAAAAAATCTAATATCGCTATTTTTACTATCAAATTTAGGTTTCTTACAATCAACTGTACTATGACAAAAACTATGACAATTATAACAATAGAAATTAGAAATAGGCTTGAATGACTTTCCTATATAGTCCCTTTTCATATGACCAATTTCAATACATGTAAAGGATAGATACCTTTAAATTCATACCTTACTTCCTTGGGTGATTCCACTTGCTTGATTTTCTTAGGTTTATCAATTTTCTCAAGTTGATTTTCTTGCTCAACTTCTTTTGATACATCTTTAGATTTATTTGATTCAATATTATTCTAATCATCTTTCTTATATATAGGATGCTTAACAAATGGATCTAGTTCCTTTCTTGCTTTAGATTTTTTGTTGACTTTTCTCCAATAATTTATCCAAGACCAATCTTACTATAGTAAGGCCTCTAAAAATATAATTTCTCGTCAATCTTCTCACTTTTGGAATATAACTTTTCTAGTTATTGCTTAGTCTAGGTTAAATCTCCTTTTACACTAATGTTATATTTCTCAAGGTCTACATATTCTAATTTGGTGGATTCAAGTTCAGATGTAACTTTTCTAAGAGTGGATCTTAGATATATATTCTTAGTTTTCAAATCTAACTCAATTTTTCTATCATCTTTCTCCAAACTTACCTTTAGTTCAGTGATCTTCAATTCATGTTTCAGAATTTTGTTTTTTTTCTTCAATATTTAAACTTCATCATATACGTAATTCCATCTTTAGCTTCCTTCCTAGATTTGAGATGATCAATCTTGTTTTTCAACCTTCCAATGTAGTCTTTTTCATCTTTGTAACTTTCTTTCAAGTTATCTCTTTCTTTAGTAAGAATGTTAATATTCTCAAGAGCTTCTTCTAGGTTCTTTTGTAAGTGTTCCATATCTATAGGGATCTTATTCAAAATTTTAAGTCTCTTTTGAGTAACTATACTCAGATACCAATCATTAGAAATAGGAAATACTAAGGGGGGTGGGGGGTGGGGTGAATTAGTGTTTTATAAACTTGACACAATGCAAGGCAAGAGAATCTCAAGAGGAGATTTTCTAGCCCCCAACTATAACCATGCGGTAGAGACACAACTACAAGAAGCAACAATGCAAGATCTAACACCAAATTACAATTTGTTATTCATAGATATAACTAATTACATGCAACATGCTTACTTCCTAGTTATAGCCAAATATAAAAGAAATTACAATAATAGTTCTAAAAGATCCCTCAAGATCCGATTAAACCCTAGCTAGTCTAGATGCACATTCTTGTAGAAACCCCCAAGGAAAATCTCAACTTTTGCTCACAAGCCCACCAAGAAATCTCCTAGTTTTCCAAGCCACAACTACTAACTCTTCTCCAAATTCACTCTTCCAAGATCTTCCACTTCTCCAGAATGGATGAATAATATAATGCTACTATAAACTACCTCTCATTTGGCACTCTGTCCACAGACTCAGGAAAAATTTCTCTCTACCTACACCCCACACTCACTCCTCTTCCAAGTGAATGAATAATGACTAAAGAATTCCCCAAAATGCCTACTTATACCAATCTAAGCCACAAGTCAGCCCAAAACACAAATTAAATACAAATACATAAATTAAATGCCACAAGTTGGCTAACAATAGCAGTTAAATTCCCAAAATTGATGTCTGAGTAAAATCATGATATCTCCTAGATCCAAATGAATTGTAACTCAAGCTTAAAATTATAGTTATTAATTTAGGCCCTCTTCAATCACTAAAATTTTTATCCTCTAACTCATTGTAGAAAAGTAGTTACATAGCTTTCAATAAGCACAAAATTCCTAAGCAAGGCCGAGCTCCTTCCAGACCATGTTGAGCAACTAAAGACCATGCTGAGTAACCAAAGGCCATGCCAAGTCCAAGACCATGCCAAGCAACCAAAGACCATGCCAAATTACCAAGGACCATGCTAAGCTCCATAAAACATGTCGAGCTCCAAGACCATGTCGAGCTCTATAGAACATGCTGAGCTCCAAGACCATGCCAAGCTCCATAGAACATGCCAAGCTCCCAGAGCATGCCAAGCTCCTAGAGCATGCTAAGAACCAGTCCAAGCACCCTCCAAAGCAACTACTAAGCCTCCTCCCATTAATTCCAAAGTAGTCTCCAAGAAAACCCAAGATGCTCCACCATCAAAACTTTAGCCCAAAACTGAATATTGTTAATTCCCTTATAACCTATATGTGAAGTCAAAATAATTATACAAAATACTAAATATAACCATACAATAAGAGAACTCATAACACCATATTTTGTTAGCTATATAAACCTTGGACAAGGTAAAACCCTAGTGGGGATGGTACGTAAAAAATTATCCACTAATCAAAAGTATCTAGTTAAAGATATTGACCCTATTAGGAGTCTTTTACATGTATATAGTATCTTGGTCCTTGTTAGAGGAATTAAGCCTTGTAAGGATCCTTAACACTATTAGGAGTTTCTATATACAAATACATAATGTATGCAAGAAGAACCCACTACCCAAACATTTCGTATAATGTAATTCCTTGATATAGAAAAGAAAGATACAAAAACCTCTTGCTTGTTGTTGATATCTTCAATATTTGATATAAATTTTCCTACTCTTCACAAAAATTGTATAGTACTCTAATTATACATTATAATTTGCATCACATAAAGTTCCCATATTCTTCCTTAGAAGAACACTTAATTTCACATTTTCAAACTTTCCTTTATGTCTTTCTAAAGGATTAACTATTGCCCTCTTAGGGTTAACATCTAGGAGTTTCTCCCTAATTATTCAGGTAATTATTTTGTAAACAAAATAATTCCTTGAGTCACAATTAACCATTTCTTGTCATGCTCTATTATGTCTGTATACTCTTGCAACTGGTAAAACTATTATATACTCTTGCAACTGGTAAAACATCTTCCTTATGATACCTCTATCATTAAAAAATATGTTGGAGTTCTAGGTGCAAACATCTTCCTTATGATCTAACAAAGGAGGAGAATTCATAAATGAAGAGTTCAACATATTTTTTAATGATAGAGGTATCATAAGGAAGATGTTTGCACCTAGAACTCCAACATAGAATAGTATAGCTAAAAGAAGGAATTGATCTATCATGGATTGTGCAAGAACATTGATGATGGAAAAGAATGTCTCAAAGAAATTTGTGAGAGAGATTATAAGTATTGTTATTTATACCTTAAATTGAGTACAAGTCAAGAAAAGGTACTAATAAGGCACCTTTTGAATTTTATATTCTAAAAGATAATATGAAAGGTGAACATGATGCAAAAATTCATGAAAGCATATTCCTAGGATATTCTACAAATTAAATAAAGGCATATAAGCATTTGAATTATAACACTAACAAGATTATAGAAAGTGAAAATGTTTAGAGTTGATGAATTTGTAGAAAAGAATGAATATGAATGCAAGAAGGAGCCTGGAGATTATAGGAATTTAGTATATGCCTATGAAAGAGAACCTAGTACCATTCATAAACATAAAAATTTAGTTGAAGTGATGTAGATTGAGGACACCGTCGAGTCTCGATAGAGGAGTGTTTTTGAGATACAATAGCCTATCAAGTGTCAAACTATTGAAGATGAGAAATAGGCAAAGACTCTCGATCATTAGAAGGATGAAATTGTAATATAGCAAGAGGGACTTGAAGATATTTAACATGGTGAACTAACTAAACTTTTAGAAGAATTAAGAAGATCTAAACCTGTGCTAGGAAATTATGTAAGAAGACATCAAATACCAGATCAAATCATTAGAGATAGAGATTCAAGGGTTATGATAAGAAATAGATTGAAGAATGATACATGTTTGTTTTGTGAGTTTGAGCCCAAAATAGTTAAGGATACACTTGAGAATCATGATTGGATAAGATTTATGAATAAGAAAATTGATCTGATTGAAAAGAACAAGAGATGTACACTAGTACCTAAAGCAAAGAACAAGATTGTGATTGGAACAAAGTGGGTATTCAGAAAAAAGTTGTATGAAAAAGATGAAGTCACAAGGAACATGGCAAGAATAGTTTGTAAGGGATATGCTTCAGAAGAAAGAATTGACTTGTTAGCATGAATGTTGATGCTATGGGGGAGCATTGTAGAACATTGATATGATGTATTTATAACTATGCTTGTCATTGATAACAACATAGTAATAAGTTTGTAAAAGAATGACAAAGCAAAAAATTGTGATTTCTATATTAAGAACATTATATTACTTATCTGATGATGCACAGTTACCAGCACATACTACATTGTGTATTTGTTGCAAGGGTAAGCGCACAGAACCTGAATTGACAATGTACAGAAGATATGGTTAATCTACAAAGACCCATATGGAAATAGAGTATTAGGAAAGTAGCTCCTATTGTATGATTACTATAGTTCATTACAATTATAGTGAAGGGTTGTGGAATGAACTAGAGATAGTATACTGACCATTGATGATGTTAGAGAGTGTGTATGTATGGAAGTCGAACATGTGAAATTTTGTGTATAACTACGAGCCAACAACATTAATTAAATGTGTATTTCATTTAATTAACATGTGGAAAGCTGACTCAAGAATTTATTATTGAGCATGGTATAAAGGACAGATGTTTTCCATGTTTTATAAGAGTCAAAAGAGAAGACTTGTGAATAACTAAGCAGCAAAGTGATACAAAAGCGGAGTGACCTACCTATGCATGTAAATGACCTTAAGGGTTACCATTATTGAGGTGAGCGTTCTAGATTTGATTGCATGATCTGAAGGTGAAGGAGTCCAATGCAATAGATAGAGGAAGAAGTGAAAGCTTCTTATGCATCCATTATTCTAAAAGGAATAGTACCAAGGTCAATTGTACAGTGGGTTCGTTGATCTGATCCTAAAGCTATTTGGATAGTGGGTTCAATTTCCTTCTACATCTCCTAACAAGGTCCATCCTCTAACAAGGAATATTCATATTATTACATCATTTTTTTGGGCATCATTCCCATTGGGTTTTTCCCTCTAATCAAGGGTTTCCCTAGTCAACATATCTGGTGTAATTGTTTATGCACATCTCTTTATGGTTGTTGTTTACTTTGGTTGAATGGTCAAGATTGTTTAAGAGGATAAATGTTTTAAATTGTTAGATAACTAATTCACTCCCCACCCTTCTTAGTTATATTGGTGGACTATTATTTCTTACAATTGGTATCAGAGCATCAGGTTCTTGAAGAAAAAGTTTAACAACTTTGGGAGATCCATGGTGATCATGTTCAAAAAAGGAAAGTCTAAAATTTGATGGCACAAATTATGATAGCTAGAAGGATAAAATGAAGACTCATCTTTTGTGCATGGGTCCAAGATATTGGCTTGTAACCAAGGCATCTAAAAAAATTGTGGAAGAAGACAATCTTGAAAGTTGTACCAAGGAACAAAGAGAAGTATTTATGTGCAACATAAGGGCAAGAGAAGAAATATTGTTAGCTCTACCTAAAAGTGAGTATAGTTAGGTAAAACAACTCAAAACATCTCATGAAATTTGGAAAGCCTTACAAACTAATTATGAGGGTGATACGCATGCAAAAAGACTTGGATTACAAAATCTATATTTTTCATTCCAAGATGCTAGAATGATGGAAGATGAATTTGCAAGAAGCTATATTGGTAGAATATCTGAGATTGTTGTAGGAATCACATCTCTTGGTGGAAAGAAGTCTAATGATGAAGTAACATGAAAGATCTTGAAAAGTCTGACACCACCTTTCAAGATTATAACATAAATGATTTGGGTGATGATACCATGTACTACTAATTTCATGAAAGAAACATTGCTTGGTAGATTGCAAGTTAAAGAATTTGATCTAAAACAATCTAGAGAATTAACAAAAGTTGGGACAACATTTAGGGCATTTAATATTAAACCCGGTCTAGAAAGGAACACAAAAGTGGAATGAGACATTGCTAGTAGCAACAAGTCTATTGAGGAAATGATCGAAGAAGGAGTCGCTCTTCTTGTGGGAAGAGAAAAAGATGGTAAGAATATCTTTAAATGTTGGACATGTAATGAATATGTTCATTATGCATCTAAGTGTCCTAAAAGAGAAAGAAAGTATAAGGGAAGATTCAAATCTAGAAGACCTAGAAATTTTTTATATGCTAATGAAGAAGAAAAAGAAGAAGAATCTGATAAAAAAAAAGGTGAAGATGAATTAGGATTTGTAGCTATAAAGGAGGATGATCTTGATAGAGAGATCAAAGAAGAAAGTGCACTGATTTCACAAGTTGAAAGGAAAGATTGGATCATTAATAGTGGTTTTTCACATCACATGACTGGTGATATGAACAACTTTGTCAATTTCAGAAAACATTATGGTGGAATTGTTAGAGTAGGGAACAATGTAGCCTATCACATTACATTAATTAGATCTATCACATTTGATGGTAAAGCATATACTAATGATGTTTACTTATTGATGGACTAAAACACAACTTGTTAAATGTTGGTTAGCTTATGGATAAGGGTTACCAATTATAGTTTGGTAATGACACATTCATCATCAAGGAAAAGAAAGGAAAATTTCTTGGTACTAGCACAAGAACTAGAGGTAATGTATTTTTTTTTAACACCACAAAATAACCTGTTTAGTAGTTAAAGTTGAGAACAATTGGATATGGTATAGAATATTTTGTCACATAAACTTTGATAATATTGTGAAAGCTAGTAATACACTTGTTGTGAGAGATTTACCTATGACACATTTACCTAAGATCACTAAGCCCACTGACATTATTTCTAAGGAATGTGTCTTGGCTAAGAAGAAAAGAGTTTCATTTCCTAGCAAGCAGTTTGGTACTACACAAAAGTTGGAATTAGTTCATACAAATTTGAGTGGTCCCACAAGAACAAGAGGATTGTATGGAGAGGGGTATTTTATGATTTTTGTTGATGATTTTACCAGAATGATGCAATTAGCTTATCTTAAAGAAAAATTAGAGGAATTTGAGAAATTCAAGATATTCAAGAACATAGTAGAGAATGAATCTAGAGTTAAAATTAAGAGCTTAAGATCTGATAGAGGAGGAGAATTCACTTCTAAAGATTTCAATATCTACTATAAAGAACATGGAATTAGGAGACAAGTATCTTCACCTCATTGACCTGAGCAGAGTGGAATTTCTAAAAGAAGAAATTTTTTTTGAAGTAACAATAGCTATGTTATTCAAGAATGATGTAACAAAGGCCTTTTGGAGAGAAGTAGTCAATATAGTAGTGTATACACTAAATAAAGTACAGATTAGAAAAGGTAGGAAGAAAACACCTTATGATTTATGGTTTGGCTGCTCCCCATCAGCCAAATATTTCAAAATATTTGGAAGCAAATGCTACATCAAAAGAGATGATGATATTAGTAAGTTTCATTCAAGGAGTGATGAAGGTATTTTTCTTGGCTATTCATTAAAAGTAAAGCTTAAAGATGTTTAAACTATAGAAAAAAAACTATAGTAGAGTGTGCAAATGTGAGAATAGATGAAAAGTTTGGCACAAAAGAGAAAGTGATGGATTATAACTCTAATGGAGATGATTATTCTGGGATGACCAACATTGCAATGAATTATTTCTCAAGACTAACAATGACTTGTAGAGTAATGTACAAAATGAAGAAGTAGGAGAAGATTGGAATGCAATACCTGAAATAAGAGTTGATGTAGCAACTCCAAACCCAAATAAGAATGTGATGAGAAATCATCCTATTGATCAGATAATAGGAAGTAAAGAAAAAGGAGTAATGGAAAGAAGCAGAATCAATGAAGAACTATGCCTAATATCTCAAGTAAAACCAAAAAGCATAGATGAAGCATTCAAGGATGATCATTGGATGAAAGCAATTTAAGAAGAACTTCAACAGATAATAAATAATGACACATGGGAACTAATCTCTAGACCTAAGGATAAAAAACTGATTGGCACAAAATGGGTATTCAGAAACAAAATGAATGAACAAGGAGAAGTAATAAGAAACAAAGCAAGACTGGTATACAAAGGCTATTCTCAGCAAGAAATAATTGACTATGAGGAAACATATGCACCTGTAGCAAGAATGGAGGTAGTCAAAATGTTTGTAGCATATGCAGAAAATAAAAACTTCAAGGTATATCAGATGGATGTTAAGAGTTCTTAAATGGAGAACTCGAAGAAGAAGTTTATATTGAGCAACCAAAAGGTTTTCCTTTGATAGTAGAGAAGGATATGGTTTCTAGATTAAAGAAAGTCTTGTATGGATTAAAGCAAGCACCTAGAACCTAGTATGCAAGGTTAGATAAATACCTAGCAAAGCTTGGATTTGCTAAAGGAACAATAGATAGTAACTTGTTCTTGGAAGAAATAGAAAATGGTTTGTTGATAATCATTTCATTTATTGATGATATCATTTTTGGAGGAAATGATGAAGCTAGTAACAAATTCTCAGAAGATATGAAGAATGAATTTGAGATCAGCATAATAGGAGAAATGAAATTTTTCTTAGGATTGAAAATTGTTCAAAACAAAGAAGGAATCTTTATTTCTCAAACAAATTATTTGAAAGATTTGTTGAAAAGATTTGGTCTAGAAAAGTGTAAACCTATTGGAACTCCTATGGTAACTAGTCACAAGTTATCAAGCAAGGATGAGACACAAGAAGTACAAATCTATGATTAGATGATTGCAGTACCCAACTCATAGTAGACTAGATATAGCTAATTTATTTGGAATTGTGGTAAGATTTCAGGCTAATCCTAAAGAATATCACTATGTAGCTATAAAAAGGATATTTAGATATCTAAAAGGGACATCTGATTATGGCATTGGTATGATAGAAGTAATGATTTTACTCTTTACACTTATACTGATGTTGATTGGGCTGGAGATATGAATTATAGAAAAAGCTCTAGTATACGAGCATTCTTTCTTGGTGGAAGTTTGGTTTCTTGGCTAAGAAAGAAACAAGATTGCACTTCACAAATTACTGCAGAGGTAGAATATGTTGTAGCAATAAACAACTGTAATCAAGTTATATGGATGAAGTAGATGATGAAGGACATTGGAATTACATTCAAACTTCCTGTTATTATTTACTATGATAACACAAGCATGGTTAACATGTCTAAGAATCCTATTTTGCATTCTAAGACTAAGCACGCATCCATAAAGTATCATGTGTTGAAAGAGAAAGTTGTAGAGAAAGAAATCATACTAGAGTACATTAACACTAAGGAATAGATTGTAGACATTTTCACAAAGGATACATTTGAGTACCTAAGAGGTATGCTTGGGGTTATGCCCCAACCTATTTCAAAATAAAAGATGCAAAAGTGCATCAATCTAGGGAACAAAGCACCAACAATAAATTAGATTGAATCTTGATGCTTCCTATATGATGGAGTATATGTGATGGAAAGAGTCATCTAGGACTCTTGTTGATATTTTTGTAGTGTCTTTTAACACTTAAGCTAGTAAGTCATTCTAGAGTTTGATGCAAAGATGTTGGTTTCTCAAACCTTTGACATTGATGTCAATGGGGGAGAAGTGTGGCATGAAAAACATTGTATTATGGGGGAGAAGTATTGCAATAAAGTATTTGCATAAAGAAATATTTGATTCATGAAGAGGATTTGAGAAGACTTGTTGGTATTCTTGGAAATATATGTTTTTCATCTATATTGCCATCAATGCCAAAGGGGGAGATTGTTAGCATGAATGCTAATGTTATGGGGGAGCATTTTAGAACATTGATATGATATATTTATAAATGTGTTTGTCATTGGTGAGAACATAGTAATAAGTTTGTAAAAGATTAATAGAACATCAAACTATGATTTCTATATTGAGAACATTGTATTACTTATATGATCATGTGTAGTTACCAGCACATACTACATTGTGTATTTGTTACACACATAAGTGTGTAGAACTTGAATTGACCATGTATGGAAGATATGGTTGATCAGAACTATATGGAAATAGAGCATTAGGAAAGTAGTTCCTATTGTATGATTGCTACAATTCATTACAATTTTAGTGGAGGCTTGTGCAATGAACTAGAGATAGCATACTAACCGTTAATGATGTAAGAGAGTGCACATGTATGGAAGTCACATGTGTGAAAGTTTGTGTATAACTATGAGCCGACAACATTAATTAAATGTGTATTTCATTTAATTAACATGTGGAAAACTAACTCAAGAATTTATTATTGAGCATGGTATAAAGGAAAGATGTTTTCCATGTTTTACAAGAGTGAGAAGAGAAGACTTGTGAATAACTGAGCAGCAAAGTGATACAAAAGTAGAGTAACCTACCTATGGATTCAAGCGACATTAAATTACCATATAACTAATTCACCCCCCTCCCCCCACCTCTTAGTTATATTGGTGGACTATTGTTTCTAACATGACAATGGTGAAAATTTTTCTCTAGTTGCAAGATTGAATGGTGTAAGAATATTTCTTACATATGTTGATTACAAAGGTTTCAAAGTTTATCAAATAGATGTGAAGTCTTCATTTTTAAATGGTATATTGGAAGAATTCTGCTTTGAACAACCTAGAGGATTTGTTGAGCCTAATAAGAAAAATATGGTATGTAAGTTCCACAAAGTTGTGTATGGTTTGAACCAAGCACCTAGAGCATGTTAAGAAAGGTTGCATACTTATTTGATAAATATTGGTTTTGCAAGAACTAATGATAATGACAATTTGTACTTGAAGAGTGGATCTAAAAACAAGGTATTGTTAGCTAAAAAATTTGTTGATGATATCATATTTGGAGGAAAAGGTTCATCATGTAAATCTTTTTCAAGTGAGATGAAGAAGGAATTTGAGATGTCAATGTTTGGTGAGATTAAATTATTTGTTTGTTTACAATTCTATCAAAAGAAGGGAGGAATATCAAAGTATCTCAATGAGATATTGAAAACCCTCAATATGGAAGATTTCAAACCAATTGGAACACCTATGTCAACTGGACATAGATTGTCAAAGAATGGTGAATCTATAGAGGTAAATAAAACATTGTATAGGTCAATGATTAGAAAATTACAATATGTTGTTCATAGAAAACATGGCATTGCATTAGTAGTTGGAATAGTTGCAAGAGTTGTTGTTAATCCTAAGCAGTATCACATGATGACTTTGAAAATGGTAATAAGATATTTGAAAGGCACATAATACTATGGCTTATGGTACAAGAAGAATGACATGTTTGAGCTAAAAGTATATACTAATGTTGATTGGGCTGGTAATGTTGATGATAGAAAAAGCACTAGCAGAGATGCTTTATTTCTAGGAAAGAGGTTGATTTCTTAGACAAGCAAGAAGTAGAGTTGTATTTCATAATCCACAGTAGAAGTTGAGTATGTAGTTGTAGTAGTTAATTGTTCAAATATTACATGGATTAAAAAATTGTTAAAAGGTAGGAAGGAAGAGATTACTAAACCTATAGTGATCTATTGTGACAATACAAGTGTTATAAACCTAGTACTTGAGATGTGAAAGTGTGATGGAATTACAATGGGCACATGATAAGTTAGTACTTGACAAGATAATGTGTTATTTATTCATTACACTAAGAAATGAAGAAAGGTAAGTTCAGAAGAAAATATATTTAATTGAAGCAACCAAGTATCTAAAGTAGAAGATTAAGAAAATTAAGCATTGCTAAAAGGAAAATAGTTGGTCAAGAATCAGTACTGGCCAAGTGACAGAGAATGTTGAGTAAAAGTAACAACTAAATTCCATAGTGTAAAACAAGAAAGATAGTTTAATGATGACCTAGTGACCCAATGATGGTCAAGCAACAGAATATATTTATGACTGAGTGTCAACAAACTAAAAGTTTGAGAAAGAATAAAGATTTGTGGTGGAAAAAGTTAAACTTTTTAAATACTCAAAGCATACTGACAATAAGGATTTATGAGTTAGATTATATAATGCATGAAAAAGATTATTTGAGTTATAAAAGGCTAAGATTTGAGGGAATGTTTCTAGAATTTTCAAGAAGGGAGAAGAAGAAAAGAAGATGGCTAGATCCATTGAATCTATTGAATCTAATCATAACCCTAAGATCTATGATTAAATTTTAGGGGAAAAAATCTAAGCTACATATTTAAGGAGGCATATGAGATGCTTTATGTGGTTGTTGGACTGGAATTTATGGAGACAAGTGGAGAACATACTTGCAAAGGGGAAGTGCTAATTTTATGATATGGGAGATTGATTGAATAATTTCCAAGAAGATCTAAGTTGTTGAGAGAGATGGAGTCTAGTCAATGAACCAAGATTGAGCTGAATGTTGATCTAAAATTTGCAAAGTGGTTTTTATGTTATCAAATCAAACCTAGTAGTTACCTACTAATCATTGTGGCAATAGTAAAATATCTTTGATTAAGGTTGACCTAACAATCATTTGTAAATCCTTTAGCAAGAAGACATTCTAAGGTAATGTTCTAAAGTCCTCTAATAATGTCACTCATTTTGGAAATGATTGAAAAGATCATGAATGAAGAATAATGGAACTGGTAAAGAATGTTTTCAATCATTGTTTTGTCATTGATGTCAAACTTGCTACTTATAGGAATGATAATTGCTTAAGTGATCCAAATACTATTAATTGGTTGATTGACAAGGAGGTGGCAATCAATAAGATGTAACTAGAATACATAGAGAAAGGTTGAAGTTATGATGTTGCAATGAAGTATAAGAATCAGCTAATCCATTGATGAAATAGTGTATTGATGACATGCTCTCAAGTTAGTTAGAGCTGAACAAATTCTCAGTTGAAGTCGAGCACAATATGCATGCCGAGCCACAACATGTGTCAAGTCAGAAAATCCAACAAGTGTTGAGCAAGATACAGAAGCTAAGTGAAGATCAAGTGTTAAGTGACTTCAGGTGACAAGTAAGATATTGGAGTTGAGTGATATTCAAGTGCCGAGCAAAGCAAAAATGCTATAGGTGCCGAGCACAAGTAAAATAATAGAAGAAGCCAAGTAACACAAAGGGAGTTGAGCATCAGCAGATCAATGATGCTGAGTTGTTGCATTATTTGTTAAGTCAAAGATTTGCCAGATCGGAAGCAATAAGTTTGTTACATAAAATTTTGTGAATTAGTTGGATGATAAGGATGATGAGTAGATGTCACAAAATTTTATGTCAACCATGCAAACCAATTCAAGGAAAATGCTAATGGATTTATCATGAATTTTTTAGAAGAAACAATTTGGAGGGAAAACAACACCATTTTCTAAAGATCAAATTAAGATTTGAGCAGGAAATAAAGAACGAAACTTCTTTATAAGGAGTTACAAATTAGAGAGAAGATGCACATGTATGAAAGGGAGTTGGTCTTAAGTGTAGTCATGCGAAGAAGCCAAGAGGAGTAAAGTACAGAGCATCAAGACTTTGAGTTGATCTAGTGATCATGGAGTGCATTGGCATAACAAGTGGAAGAACTCAAGGAGATAGATCTTGAAGGATGAACAAGTTGTTAGCACTGCAAGGTACGAAAGCCAGGCAAAGAAAAGGACTGAAGAGTGATTTGAAATCTACAAGGTTTAAGTTGTAATCTGTATCAGGTCAAAACCATTATAATACTTTCTTACCATTGTATTAGACATTAAAACCCTAAATTTCTAGGTTAGCTTAACAGCTAGGTGGATAAGCCTCAAGAAAAGGATAAAGAGATCCTCATGAAAAGGATAAAGAGATCCTTAGGAGGAGGATAGGAGATCCTTAGAGAGGAATGAAAGATTCTTTTGAAAATGTGACTGTAAATCCCATGGACTTGGGTGAGCCTAACAACTCTATGTAAATCCTTTAACAAGGTGACATTCCAAGTTGAATTTTCTTAAGAGTCCTCTAACAGGTTACACTCCTAACAAGGTGTAGAAATCCTTTAACAAGGTCACATTTAACAATGTGCTATAGCCTTTAATAGGGAAAACCATCAGAAGTGGTTTAAATCAATTACACAGTTATTCTATAGATATCATCCCCACCCCAGTTTTACATTCTTATTCCTAGAGGGTTCTTGGGTCATCAAAATCCTTAGTGTTATGGTGTGATGCATGTTTACTTTTCATGGTTGTTTAATGTTTAATTGCATGCATGATAATTCCAGTTATTTTCCATTAAGGATTTGACACAAAGTTTGTATTGGACATTAAAGGACCTTGAATAACTGATTCAACCCCCCCACCCCTCCTCAGTTATTCTAAAGAATTCTAACAACTGGTATCAGAGCACACTGCTGATTTGTTTCAAGGTACTAGTAGTAGGAAGATCAAGATGTCCAGAAGAGAAGTTCCCAAGCTAAACAAAGACAACTTTGTTGCATGGCAAAGTTTGATGAAGCTACACCTCGGATCAATAGGTGACTATGCATAGACCTCAATCATAGTTGATCATGTAGACCGTGTAGGACCTCTCACTATAGATGACATGAGCAATAAGAAGGAGTACAATTAAGCGATGTTAGATATTGCTTTAGCACTAAGCTATGCTGAGTATGATGACATCAAAGGATGTGATACTGCACATCAGATGTGGGAAACATTATCAAGAATCTATGGAGGAGATGATAATGTCAAGAGAGCCTAAGAGGAAAGTTTGATGACATGAAAATGGAAGAAGGAGAAAATGCTGCTCAATATGGTGCAAGGATGAAGGAAATAGTAAGTGCCATAAGAAGCCTAGGAGGACAGTTAGCAGAAGAAACAGTATGTAGAAAATACTTGAGAACTTTTCTTCCTATCTATGCTATAAGAGTATCAGCCATCCAAGAGCTAAGGTGTGTACCAGGCAATGCATTGTCATTTGAAGGAATAATTGGAAGATTCACTGCTTTTGAGCTATCCAACTACGATAACTACAAGCCAAAAAACTTTGAATCTGCATTCAAAGCCAAGATGATGATAAAAGAAAATGATGAGGTGCAAACAAAGAAAAAGAGTGGAAAAGGAAAGTATGTATCCAGTGATAGCAACACTGATGAAGATAACATGGACCAATTGGAGGCATTACTAGCAAGAAGATTTCATAGAGGAAGAGGCAAATTCAAAGGTAAGCTACCAATCATTTATTTTAATTGTAATGAAGTTGGTCACATTGCAGCCAAATGCACGCAAAATAAAAGTTACAAGGATGGAGGTAACTTCAAGAACAAGAAAGAGGATAACAAGGACTACAAAGATAAAGGCAAAAGATGCTACATTGTTGAAGAAGACTCTGACAAGAATGATGATGAAGTAGTCTATGTGGCTATGAAATATGAATCGGATGAAGATGAAGCAACTAACCTAGTAACCTACATGAACAAAAATGACAAATGGATTACCTTTACTCAATATGAAGGAAATAGTGTTAGATTTGGTAACAATGCACCATGTAAAATCAAAGGGAAAGGTAGTATCAAGCTTAATAAAAGGATATCATATGATAATGCATACTATGTTGAAGGCCTAAATTATAACCTGTTAAGTGTCTCATAGTTAGGCAACATAGGATACAAGGTTGAATTTTGAAATGGAATTGCCAAGATCTATGATTCTCAAGGAAGTCAAATGGGAAAAGGTGATCAGAATAAGAGTAATTTTTTCTACTTAAATATGGAAGATGCTTCTTGCCTCATTTTTAAAACTAATGATGTATGGTTATGGCACAAGAGGCTAGGTCATGCAAATTTTGACAATCTGATAAGGAAAAGCAAAATTAAGAAATTCAGAGGTCTACCAAAGTTGAAAAAACCTGATAACATCATGTGCAAACAATGCCAACTAGGGAAGATGACCAAGTCAACTTTAAAAATCAAGACTTATACTTTTAATGAAGCATTAGAGCTATTTCATACTAACTTGTGTGGTCCTATTGAAGCACAAAGCTACAGAGGTGACAGATACATAATGCTATTTGTAGATGACTATTCAAGGATGATGACAGTCATGTTCCTTAAACTAAAATTAGATGCATTTCAAATGTTCAAATGGTACTTGGCCAAATTTGAGAAAGAGACTGGGAAGAGCCTAAAATGTCTCAAATCTGATAGAGGAGGTGAATTCACATCAAGAGAATTTGAAGAATTCTGCAATGAAAGAGGAATCAAAAGATAGACATTAGCACCTAGGACTCCACCTCAAAATGGTATAGCAGAAAGAAGGAATAGATCAGTTATTGACTATGCCAAGACCTTAGTGATGGAGAAAAATATTGCACTCAAGTACTAGAGAGAAGCTGTAAGTACTACAATCTACACACTCAACAGAGTTCAAGTCAAGAAAGGTACTAATGCAACACCTTTTGAATTATGTTATGGGCATTCTCCTAATGTGAAACATTTAAAAATATTTGGATACAAATACTATATATATAAAGAGTCTAGAAATGGAAATTTTTATGCAAAGAGTGAGGAGGGCACATTTCTTGGTTATTCTACTAGAAGCAAAGCTTATAAGTGCTTGAATGTTAACACTAACAAAGTAGTAGAAAGCACAAATGTGAAATTTGATGAGCTTGCAAAAGTTCAAAGTGTTGAGAACACCAAGAAAGCAGAAGAATACAATACCTTTGTATAATTTTATGAAGGTATACCTAATAAGGGTGAAGTTGCAACTCAGAATGACAATCAACAACAAAATCCAGCATTTGTTGAGTCACAAACAGTGAATGCTAAACAACAGACACATTCAAAAGCTGAGCTGCAAAATACAAAAAATGTTCATTTATATTTTGAGAATAGCCAACATAAAGAAGGTGAACAAATACCAGATGAAAATATGCATGAGGGTTCATATTTTGAAAGAGACAACATGCAAACAAGGAAAGAACCAGTATTGGCAAAGTATGTAAGAAGAAATCATCCTGTAGATCAAATTATTGGAAACAAAGGGGTAGGACCAATAAAAAGGAATAGACTCAAAAGTGAAACATGTCTGCTCAACAAAATGGAACCAAAAATAGTAAGTGAAGCTATAAAAGATGATGATTGGTACAATGCTATGAAAGAAGAAATAGAACAAATTGAGAAGAATAAGATGTGGACCTTAGTCTCAAGACCAGCTGATAAGAATGTGATGTGGAAAAAAGTGGGTATTCAAAAACAAGTTAGATGAGAATGGTGAAATCACAAGGAACAAGGCAAGACTAGTTTGTAAAGGGTATGCACAAGAAGAAGGACTAGACTATGGAGAAACTTTTGCCCCAGTTGCCAGAATGGAAGGAGTAAGGACCTTACTAGCATACGCATCCTTCAAAAGATTTAAAGTATATCAAATGGATGTAAAGTTTGCATTTCTGAATGGCATACTTGAAGAGGAAGTCTACATAGAGGAACCAAAAGGTTTTGTTGATGAAAATAATAAAAACAAAGTATGCAGATTGCACAAGGCTCTATATGGATTAAAGCAAGCCCCTAAAGCTTGGTATGAGAGACTTCACAAGTATCTAGTGCAAATAGGGTTTGAAAGAACTGATGATAACAACAACATGTACATCAAATCAGAAGAAGGTAAGGATATCATTGTATCTAAAATCTTTGTGGATGATATAGGTTTTGGAGGAAAGGAAGAACTTTGCAAAAGTTTTGCTGACAAAATGAAATATGAGTTTGAGATGTCTATGTTTGGAGAAATCAAATTCTTTGTAGGATTACAAGTACATCAACTAAAACATGGAATATTTATGACATAATCAAAATACATCAAAGAGATACTCAAGAAATTTGGATTGGAAGACTCCAAACTAGTCAGCACACCAATGGCAATAGGACATAAGCTATCTAAAAATGATGAATCAACTAAACTCAATCAAACAACGTACAGATCCATGATTGGAAAACTACAATATGTTGTACATAGAAGACCAAACATAGAATTAGTAGTTGGAATAGTGGCTAGATTCTCTGCTAATCCTAGAGAAAATCATCTCATGGTAGTAAAAAGGATAATGAGGTATCTCAAAGGAACTAATGATTTTGGCCTATATTACAAAAAGAATGAGGAGTTTGAGCTCATTGCATACACAAACGCAGATTGGGGAGGCCACATTGATGACAGGAAAAGTACATGTGGAGGAGCATTATACTTAGGTAAAAGGCTAGTTACTTGGACTAGCAAGAAACAAACATGCACATCTCAGTCCACTATAGAAGCAGAATATGTGGTAGCAGTAGTCAATTGCACAAACATTGTGTGGCTTAAACATCTATTGAAAGGAATGAAAGAAGAGGTAACCAAACCTGTGACACTATATTTTTATAATAAAAGTGCTATAAGAATATCTAAGAATCCACTAATGCATGCAAAAACCAAGCATATTGCAATCAAGTATCACTATGTCAGAGAATTAGTGGAAGAAAAACAAGTAAAGATGGAGTATATTCAAGGAATAAATTGAAAATATCTTCACCAAACTATTACCCAAGGATGCCTATGAATATCTTAGAGGCAAGTTGGGGGTAATGTCCCTAACTCAAGCAGTCTAAAGAAACAGAGAAATTGTCCTGCATCAACAGGAGTAGATAATTAAAATATCAAAAAAATGATGCAAAGGATGACAATAGGAGCAGAAACTCTAGATCAGTCACAAGCATGGTGAGAGAGGGAGAAAACATGAAGATGCAATGCTTATATTTAGCATGTTGAAGATGCTACATCTTTGGCACTTATGTCAAAGAGGGATATTTATGAGAAACTAATCAATCAAAGGTAAAGATATGGAGATGTATGAGATCAGTAGTAAGGATGTAGTAGTCTAGAGGGAGAAGCAGAACAAAGGATTTAGCTCGTATCAGGCAGAAAAAAGGATTCAGTTTGTATCAACAAAAGGAGTTATATACCAAGCAAAAAATGTATGTAATTTTGGTGGTAACTAAGTTGATCAATTGATTAGCTTGGTTTTCCATCAATGCCAAAGAGGGAGATTGTTGGAAATGATTGAAAAGATCATGAATGAAGAATAATGGAACCGGTAAAGAATGTTTTCAATCATTGTTTTGTCATTGATGTCAAACTTGCTACTTGTAGGAATGACAATTGCTTAAGTGATCCAAATACTATTAATTGGTTGATTGATAAGGAGGTGGCAATAAATAAGATGTAACTAGAATACCTAGAGAAAGGTTGAAGTTATGATGTTACAATGAAGTATAAGAATCAGCTAAGCCATTAATGAAATAGTGTATTGATGACATACTCTCAAGTTAGTTAGAGGAACAAATTCTCACTTGAAGCCAAGCACACTATGCATGTCAAGCCGCAACATGTGCCGAGGCTGAAAATCCAACAGGTGTCAAGCAAGATATAGTAGCCGAGTGATATTCAAGTGTCAAGCAAAGCAAAAATGCTATAGGTGCCGAGTGCCAGTAAAATAACAATAGAAGTAGAGTAACATAGAGGGAGCTGAGCATCAGTAAATCAACGATGCCAAGTTGCTACATTATTTTTTAAGTCAAAGATATGCTAGATCAGCAGCCATAAGTTTGTTACATCAATTTTTTTTGAATTAGTTGGATGATAAGGATGATGAGTAGATGTCACAGAATTTTATGTAAACCATGAAAACCAATTCAAGGCAAATGCTAATGGATTTATCATGAAGTTTCTAGAATAAACAATTTGGAGGGAAAACACTACCATTTTCTCAAGATCAAATTAAGATTTGAGCAGGAAATGAAGAACATAACTTCTTTATAAGGAGTTATAGATTAGAGGTAAGATGCACATGTATGAAAGAGAGTTGGTCCTAAGTGTAATCATGTAAAGAAGCCAAGAGGAGTAAAGTATAGAGAATCAAGACTCTGAGTTGATCCAGTGATCATGGAGTGCATTGGCATAATGAGTGGAAGAAGATCTTGAAGGGTGAACAAGCTATTAGCACTGCAAGGGAGGGAAGCCAAGCAAAGACAAGGACTAAAGAGCGATCTGAAATCTACAAGGTTTAAGTTGTAATATGTATCAGGTGAAAACCCTTCTAATACTTTCTTACCATTGTATTAGACATTGAAACCCTACATTTCTAGGTTAGCTTAATAGCTAGGTGGGTAAGCCTTAGGAAAAGGATAAGGATATCCTTAGGAGAAGGATAACGAGATCATTAGGAGGAGGATAGGAGATCCTTAGAGAGGGATGAAAGATTCTTTTGAGAAGGTGACTGTAAATCCCATTAACTTGGGTGAGCCTAATAGCTCTGTGTAAATCCTTTAATAGGGTGATATTCCAAGTTGAATATTCTTAAGTCCTCTAATAGGGCACACTCCTAACAAGTTGTATAAATCCTTTAATAGGGTCGCATTTAACAGTGTGTTGTAGCCTTTAACAAGGTAGGCCTTTAATAGGGCAAACCATTACAAGTGGTTGAAATCAATTGCCTAGTTATTTTGTGGGTATCATCCCCACCCCAATTTTACCTTATTATTCTTGGAGGGTTTCTAGGTCATCAAAATCCTTAGTGTTATGGTGTGATGCATGTTTACTTTTCATTGTTGTTTAATGTGTAATTGCATGCATGATAATTCCAGTTATTTGCCATTAAGGATTTGACAAAAGGTTTGTATTGGACATTAAAGGACCTTGAATAACTGATTCACCTTCCCTCTTAGTTATTCTAAAGAATTCTAACAACTCCTATTAAAGCTCACTTCAGAAGAATTAAAAGTGGTAGCATGTTACTTGGTGGTTTTTCCCAAACTGGATTTCCACACTAAACTCAGGTGTCAAACATTTGTGTGGATGTTTGTTATGTGTATAGGATACTTATTTTTTTAAGTTTGAAGTTTAATATTAACTTTGATAATATTCTAATAATCAAAACCATACTGAACAGAGAGAAAAAAAAAGTGAATGAATAAGTTCAATGATGATCAATAGTTTTATTTGACATGTTATTCATGAGTTTGTTTAACTTTTCTAGAATTGTTGAAAGTTGGTCTTATACATCTAGAATCAATGATAACTTATTCACCCTCCTACTTAGTTATTCTAAATATTATAGAAAAAAATTTATCCTTTGTGGGAAACAATTGTAAACCCATGTATGCTTAAGTAGTTCTTAAACCAATGAATTCCTCTTTTCCATCTTTGTTTCTTGATCACTTATTCCCTTTTGTTTTGCACCTTTGACATTAGTTCCATTAATCTCCCCCTTTTTTATTGATGGCCATACCAAATACTTTGAATCTCTCTCCCCTTTTGACACCAATGGAAAAGGGATATCCAACTAAACTAGTCATCAAATGCTCCCCCTACGAAAGTTCTTTGGTACGCTCCTGAGTAGGAATATTCAATGTTTCTACATGTCTTATTTCTTCCATTACTATATCTTCCTCTTTTATCAATGAAATCAAATTTCCATCTTCAAGAAATAAACAATATTTCTCTTCTCTCTAGGGGTTTAATGGATATCCCATATGCATCTCTTCCTGAATTTATGTTTCTCTTCATAACTAGGATATGTGTGAACTGCAAGTTACAATTGCAAATATTTGTTCATCTTATTTAATTATTTTCTTTCTCCAAAAAATTTTAATTTTCCTTTTTTGATTATTCTTCCTTGAATTCCATGAGGTTTCATTACTTTATTTTTCATTTTCAAGTATCTTTCTTTATACAAAGATAGGTCCTTTTTGTTTGTTCTCTGTATATTTTTTATTTAATTTTATGAATCTGTGTTTGTAATGTTGTGCTAAGTTTTTGTAAAGAAACCTTCTATTGTTTGTTTTTCATTCTCTTTCTCCATCACAAAAAATTTTGAATGAATAACAATATCCATAAAATTTGGGTTGGGGTCCATATGCATATTCTTGGGTTGAAGAAAATGTGCTTGATTGACCTTTCTTGCTAATATCATTTATAAGTTCTTTTTGTTCAAATTTTGTGGATGAATCCTTCATATGACTTCCTTCTTTGATGAATCCTTTGAATGTATAATTATGATGCTTCAAACATCTTTAATATAATATCTCTTTCTTATTGGATGACAGTCTTTGGATGTCAATGATATTCATCAGAATTTTAAAACTCTTTTCAAACTTAAAATTACTATTCACTTTGATAGTGGTTTTCTCTATCACTTCTCAACATGGTGAATTCTTCCTCTAATTTAGTATAATATACTTCTTTTGAATTTAACTTCCTCATTGTATCATACTATAATCATTTGGCTTCTTCTAAGTCTACTTTCAAATTTTCAATTACTTTGCATGATTCTTTTTGGGCTTCATACAATTATTGGCTTTATGTTTTAAGTTTTGCATTCTTCCCTTAATCTTTCCATTTTCTTTGTAAGAATAATGAAGTTCTTCCTTGACATCAACATCATCTTCATCATTATAGGCTTCTTCATCTTCTATACATGTAGTGGGTCCTTCTATGAGTTTTCCATCATTTGGGACTTCTATAGCATTTAATTCACCATTTTCTTTTATCATCTCTTTTCCATCAGTCACGACGTCATCCTAAATTTTGACATCATTACTTTCCATTGTCATGTTTTCTAAGTGTCGCATCATTTTCCTCTATATAGTCACATATATTTGATTATATAATGTAAATGCAATCATCATTATATATAGATGTTAGAGGTGTCCCTATTTAAATAGATGCGTCATTTCAAATGAGTCATAACACTCAACAATATCTTATAATCTACACTTAGTCTTTCATAGAGCATTTAATTTAAATTTAATCACTCCTTTAATACCTATGGTCCTTTTTGAAATGTAATTCAAAATTTACAATATTAAATTAATTGGTCCTCTTGTAAATTCCATCATGTGAACTTTAAATTAAAAATTTATTTATTTATAACTGTAGATTGATATTATTGACTCTATATTTAATTTTTGCTCTTAATAGAGACTTTGCTATAGATTATTAATTATTTTTAATATTTTTCTATTTTTCATCAATATTAGACATGGGTTTCAGATTCAAATTCAAGTGCCATCTAAAATGGTCTTTGTCAACCTTTCAATGGGCTCCATTTATTAATAAATATGATCATTGACCTGTGCCATAAATATCCATGAGCATCTATAATGCATATTTAATACTTTACTAGTGTATCATCTTAAAATGAAAGCACTTTCATGTTAAGAGTGTTTAGCCTTCTGAGTAAGTGGTTTGAGGTCATGTCAAGTGCTTTGAATGAGTCTTTGACATGGATCTAGCTTTTTCCCTTTATTTTCCCCCTTTTACACTTTCTTTCTACACTTTTTTGGCATTCTGGACTAAAATACTAAGATTCTTGACTTTTGGGTCAAGGATGACCTTTTAGGTGAAGGTTGAACTAGTCAACCTGATTTAGGTCAGGTTTGACCTTGACCCTAACCTAGGGCAAGGTCAACCTCATCCCTATCCCTAGTTCCAAATTTCAAGGTTTCATGATTTTTAGATGTCAGGTTTCAGAAAGAAGTGCTTTCCTAATTTTGGGTCAATTATTTTGGTCTCCAAAATGGTACACTCTTAAATTAGATTTAATATAGGTCCATTTCTATGGGTTAAGGTTAACTAGGATTAATGCTCCTATGTTAGCCTTCTCTAGAAGTTTATTCACTAAATCTCTATATAATGAAGCCTCATCCTCTCATTTTCTACAAACACCATATATCAAATGAACCATTATCTTTTTCATCCATCACTATGAATCTTTGAGGAGATAATACATTGGATGATCCATTATCAAGAATTCAAGCATTCAAGATCCAATTCATCAAGGAGGTCCATTGTTAGCTATTGAAGGATTCAATCTCTCTGGAGCCCTCTTGTTGAAGATTTCTCCATCCACATTCATCCAAGTCTCTTCATAACCAAGATCCATTCAAGATTGGTGTTGAAGATCTAACATCATTAATTTGAGATATCCTACACACAATTCTACATTTCTTTAGAGCATACCTACTTGTGGATTCAAGGATTTGAATCCTCCATAAGTATTTCAATATTAGCAAGGTGAATAGTTCTATTTACTTTGGTTATGCGTACTACAATTCAAATTCCATTTTAATGTTGATTCTAAATATGGGTTTGACCAAGGCAACTCCCCCATCCAAACAAAAAAACTAGTTTTCTTGTAGGTACAGGTGTGGAATAGAAAATTAAAGCGTAGATTTGGATACCCTTTTCCTCGAACTTGTAGGATTCACAAAAAAAAAAAAATTCAAAGCAATTTAGGTCAAGGTCAACTTTGTGGGGCACAATTGTGCCCTAGAGTAAGTTTGTGCCCCACTATCTAGGTTGAGGTTCACCTACCCTTAGAAAAGAAAAATATTTTTTGGTTTTGTAGATCTCATAGTTTTTGTTTGAAAATGTGGAAATATACAATTTCTAAGGCTATTGACAAGGTTTTTAGCTAATCCTTTTTCAAAGGTAAGTACCTTTTATTTCTTCATTTCAATATTAGTTTCCTATATTTACATCCCATGTCGTAGGAATCGATATGTATGTGTAAAATATGGTTTTAGGGTCTCTTTCATGTGCATTATTCTAAAACCATATTCTTCATCCAAATCATAAATGTGTTATGAATAATAGAAATCACTTACACGAGCAAAGCCACAAATCAATACTAGAATCTAAAATATTTTTCCATTTCAATTTACATTAGTAAATACCTCTTATCAAAAACACATTAAGAATATTGTAAAGCAATGCAAGATAATTTATAACTAAAGAAGTGTAATATTCCTCAACTTTAATGATATCAAAGTTAGATTGCCAAATTATATTTTTCAAACTCAATTCTCAAATTTTCAAAATAGGTTATCTTCGCCTATGTTAGTTTTCTGCAATAATTACAAAGATTTATCACCCTTTATGCTTGAATGTGCAAAACATGAAGATCTAAAGAGTCTTTTTCTTGGGTAAATATGTAAATACTCATGCAAAGTCAAAGTATATCATGTGATACTTTCACTCCATCATCCCATTGCAAATGGACAACTATGGGAAACCCTCTTGTTTAGCAGATGTGTGGTTTTCCTAGGTCGGTCTTGGCTTACCAATACTTTTGCAAGTCTCAAGAAAGAAAACTTAGGCAACATAGAGGTTGGAGGGGGTGAGAAGTGGAGCTTTTGAGAAGTAAAAGAATCAAAGTGTAAGGATGTTCTCAATCAACAAGTCAATCTCCCAGCACCTATGGAATATTGATCACCTTGTCTATATCATTCTCACAACATGAAAACTTATGGCCTTCATCTTTGAAAAAAAATGCTACAAGCTCATGTTCATAACCAATTCTTAGATAATAACTCTAAGAAACCATAGGTGGTTGGATATTAGATGATAAGTGTGAATCCCAATTACAATTGAAAGAATAAAGTGTTATGTCAAGGAATGGAATGAGGATTGGAATGAGTGCGAAGAAGTGAATCACTCTCATGAAGTATAGAGATTAGAAAAGAAAAGTATTCTTTATAAAGAGTACCCAAAAAAATTAATGAAACATGTGTTGCAACCTTTTGGTAGGGATCAAGGGATAAGCTCACACAAGTAGGGATGATAATGAGGCATATGTTGTAACAATAATAAGTCAATGAAATGAGTTATATGAAGTGGATGAAGGGTGTTTGAAGATCAAATTTGTGAATAGTAATGGTCTTAATTTTGATGAGGATAATGAAAAAAAAGGGTGAAATCTTGTTGAAGTAATAGATGAAGGAAATACAAAATTTATTGAGATTAAATGGTTGATGGAGAAGAAGTAATTGGTTGCACAGAGAAGAGAAGATGAATAACATCAATAATTACTTTTATAGTGATTTTTTTGCAATCGAGAGTAAATTTGTTGCAAGCTATTAAACCTGTGACATTGGAGAATAGGAACTCATGTAAGAGGATCAAAGAAAAGACATGGAGGAGTTCACAACTAAAATATATCGTTGTGAGGGTTCGATAGAGAGAAGATCAAGGTGGTCATAATTTTGATAGAAAGGAAAGTGTGTACACATAACTTGTCCATTGAATAATATATGGATGGATAGTGGATCTGTTGAAGAATAAGAGAAAGTTGCAATAGTAAGGATTGACAAGATCCTTGTGCAAAGTTGCAAATGGATGATGAAAAGAAAAGTGGGGTTTAAAGAGCATCCCTTGTTGAAGGTGTAAAAGAGGGAAGAAAAAATAAATTTGCAACAGTGATTGTGAAATAAATGGAGTTATAGACCTTGAAGACAAGGAAAAGTTACAACAATGATGGGTCCTTAGGAGGAGATGAAGATGGCAATGATAATGAGTGATAGAAAAGAAGATATTGGGCCAGTGAGAAATGAGGATTTTTTTTCAAAAAAATTATGATGAGCAATTTGACATGGATTTGCATGTAGAAGAGATGAATAAGAAAGAAGTAATGCAAGTATATGTATTGAAGGATTAAATGAAATTCCCAATAAGAGGTTGTGAATATGTTACATATTTTTTTGTAGAACTTTGAATTGGGGAAAGTGAATAATCAAAATGGTCAAACTAAAGAACAAAAGCCACCGTAATGTATCACCATTTTCTTGTGGGGCAAGCTTAGTGAAGGATACAATTTTCCCAACTAAGTGATATTGTAAGAATGTGTTCAATGCACTACAAGATAATTTGGGATTTACCACCATCATTAGTTAGTGACTCTGTAGAGCTAACATCACAAGTCTACATAGTGCAGCCATAGTGTGATTAGTGATGGCAGGCACAATTTGTGTTTTAACTTTGTGAAAAGTAAATCAACTATTTATAATGAACTGAAAAGCTTTAACCCTTTATTTGTAGTTTTAATAGATGCAATTTTAGGAAAATTTGGTTAAATTTTTCATATTTCAACTAAGGTTGGTAATCCATATAATGCATAAAATATAATGGTAGTTTTTACTTTTGAGTACCTCCTCTGAATATTGGCATTTTTTTTATATTGTTGTCATTTCTCAATGAGTGTTATAGCATGGTATAACTTCTATTCCTTGATTCTATGTCATATTTTAATTCTATTAGGATTTTCAAATAACTAAACCATATTGGTTTTGAAGCTTATCTTCTTCCATTATAGAGTGAACATTTTAAGTCATTTTCCTCCTCTATGAAAACTCATCATCTTTGATGAATTCTATTGTGTTTGATTCATTTATTGTGATAGCTATCTTTTTTAACATCTATATATGAGTTGCATTGATGTAGTTGTTTAGGTTACGTAATTTATGAAGACATATCATAATGATCCAAAGCGAATCATTTTAGTAGTAGCTTTCCTTTAGCATTGTCTGAAGTTCATGATATGTTAAGAAGAGTTTAAGAATTTACCTTCATGTTCTTAAGGTAAGTGAGCTTAATTCTTAGGTTTTGCAAGAAAATTGTAATAGGTCTTCCATCTAATACTTGTGAATGTCTCTCGAATCTTGGATATATGCATGTATTGGTAGATAATATTTTTATTTCTCATGACATATCTAACAAGATTTTTTCGATCATGTTTAAATGTTGTCTGAAACATTTCCATGTACCATTTCAAATGATAAGTGCATGGAAGTAAGCTCATTTTTAAACAAACCATCACAATAAATTAGCCAAAATATATCACAAATTAAAAATTTGGCATACTTATAAACAAATCATGTGGTTTAAATTCATTGTAGGAATAAATACCTTTTACGGTGTTTTTCTTGTGCTCACTAGATCATTTTCATTAAAAATTGGAACTACACACAGCTCTAGAAAAGAACTTACAATTTCACTCAATTATTTTATGAACTCTGAATCCTTAAATTCATTATCAATTACAAGAAGTTGGGATGATGCAACATCTAGTTGCACGATAGTAAGACATACTTTAATTTGTGTAATGTATTGAAATAAATTATATTTCTTGTTTATCTCATAAGAAAGTATATTGATCATTACAAATATGGAAATCATAAATAAGATTAAGACTATTGTAAACCTAACTAAATGGACTATCATACATAGCCATGAGACTACTTTTTCCAACAATAGCACATGGTTTTCCATCAAGTTTCACCTATGATTTTTGGAGATCTATAAAACTATTCAATATTGTAGACATCAATGTCAATATAATAGAGTATTATTAAGTTATGGATAATATGGATACCAACACATCCACATTAAATATGAATATGAGTATTATATAGGAAAGAAAAGCATGTTGAACAAGATCAACCATGCATTTCATGGATTTCTTATGTGCATAGATGTTCTATGGTAAATGTAATAAATCAATCAACTTGCCCCAAGGACTCAATTATAACCTGTTGCTAATCAATCTTAGGTAGCAAATCCTTTGCCAACCAATTCCCATCACACCTAATGTAACAAGAATAACCTCAAGGCCTCATGACATCATTTGTTTAATTTGTATGTAGTGTGCATAGAGGAAATATCTCATAAAATTATTTTCAATATAGATTAGTAGAAAAATTGTTAACTTTCTAGTCATAGTTTTAGAGAGAAATATTTTTGAATAATACACCTAAAGAAAAGGGTGTTAGAGTTAATAATTATTATTTACATTTTTACTTAAGTTTACTTAAGATAAATGCATTTATTTATTAGTTGTATTCTAGGAGTTGTTGACAACACGAGAGTTTGTTCCTATCTAAGTCATACTTATCTTCTCACCTTAATCGAGGATATCCCACCTATTGTGGATGTATGCTTAGTTGTCATCCTTATCACATAACACCTTCTAGCTTGTTCTACAAGCTTCCTAGAGGCCTTTATATTCAGGCTCTCCTATTTTAATTTCATATATTTTTATGTCATATTGTATAGCAATTACTTTTTTAGTGTTGCAATATCTTCTCTCTTAGTTCATTTAGTTTCTCCAAGCTCCACCCTTCCTCCTTTTCTTTTTCTCTGGTAGGTTATTTGCATGCAGGTGATCTTGGTGAGCTATGAAGTTGGCTTTTATCAACTTCTACATGTTATCAGAGCCTCCTTGCTACTTCTTGGCTAAAGAATTTTTGAAGCTGCAATTTGGAGATACAAACCCTAGTTTGTTTCTAATTTTTTTCTCCAATTGGGAGGAAGGGCATTTTTTGGAGCACTTTGGGCCTAAACGGGCGTTGCCATTGAGTTCACAAGGCCCATTACAGTTAGGATTCATATAAAATTTTCCATTTTTGGCTTCTTTAGTGTCTAGAAATATTTTTAGCCCCCTAGGAGGACTATACAGATGAAAAAAATTTTAAAAATAAATTTTGGCAGCAGTACCCAGTGGCCACCCAATGGCCACTACAGCACCGCCATCACAAAACCTATACTTAGCTTGGGTGCCACTACCACTAGCAAAGCCACTGGGTACTTTAGTGCCACCCCCACCAGTGAAGATGCCTAGCCCATGACCCCTATGGCCACCACAACTAGTTGCGGCCACCCGCACATCACTGCTAAGTAGTCCCTACCAACTCTACAGTCAGATGCACAGTTGGCATGTTCTGTGTGTGCCAAGGGGCACAGTTGCCATGTTGGTACCTACCACATGGCAATTTTTTTTCCACGAGAGCTATCAAGTTGTCAAATTTAATAGCGTGACATGTTAATGCTAGCATGACATCAACCCTACATCAACACATCTTGCATCCACTTTAGGTCTTTTTTTGATCTACTCATGGTTTTTTGGCCATAACTTGAGCATAAATAGGTATTTTTTTGATCTAAAAGAAGCATCAAAAAGTTGGTTCCAAGACAGAGACATTGGTGTAGGTATTTTCTAGTTTGGATGTAGTTTTCTTACCTATTTTTGTAGTTAAATTTAGATGTTCTATTTTTCACTCTAGTGAGCTTATCTTGTGCATCCCATTTTAGTTTTTTGAAAATGTTATATTTTTGGAAAGCTAGTTCTATCATCATTTTTAGAAATGTTTTCATTTCCTTCAAATTCTACCCCATGCTCTTTCTATTATGTTTCTTTTCTTTTCTACAATATGGTGGATATCTTGGGTGTTCCAAGTCTGAGGATTGTTTTCATGGCATGGGATCTTTTGTTTTGGGCTATACTATCTTTTGTATTAGCTTTTATTCCTTTCTAATCATTGTTAATATCATTTTTAAGCTTCTTTATGCAAATGCATAGAGATAAAGTGCCACTCTTGCATTTCAGGTTCATGAATGTTGTTTTGATATAGTTGTACTCGCACTATTTTATAAAGTGTCATTTTTGTGCCCTCTTCCTTTGTCAAGTGAGTGTCCCTTCCACAACATTATCTCCATGATGTGTCAGTGACAAGTACCTTTATAGGTGTTTGTACCTCTTCCTCTCTCTCACTATTCTTGGTTCTTTCTACAAAGGATTTTGGTTCACTTTCTCAATTGCTATAACCTCACCTCATCTTCATTAAGGGGGGTTATTATGTTCTAATGCCTCCTTGATTTAGTGGTTTGATAGTGTGAGCTATGTATTTAGCATTTGATCCTATATACTAGATGATTGTAGTGGTTGGCTAACTATGCATTTTTATGAGATGGATCATCTACCATATAGACACTCTAAGTTTGTGCCTTCTATTTCCATGGAGATTCTTTAGATCAGCAATTTCTTTCTAACAAAGTTTGCAATTACTTCATGCTTCAGCGATGCTCTTCATGATCTTCTCTTTGTTCCTATTTTCTAGGACATTCCTCTAGTTGCAGGCTTCTTCAATCCTTCATTAGGTTTTCTTACCCCTTTTGGGGGGAGGGATTTTCCCATGTGGTTTTCTCTCTTTCAATATTTTTAGAGGTTGTATTTCTTTGCATTGTACATGGTTACCTAACATGGCCTAGTTGTTGAGACCCATTCTGCATTTATTTATTAGTTGTAGTCTAGGAGTTGTTGACAACACGAGAGTTTGTTCCTATCTAAGTCATACTTATCTTCTCACCTTGATCGAGGATATTCTACCTATTGTGGACATATTCTTAGTTGTCATCCTTATCTCCTAGCACCTTCTAGCTTGTTCTACAAGCTTCCTAGAGGCCTTTACATTTAGGCTCTTCTATTATAATTTCATATCTTTTGAAGTCATATTGTATAGCATAACTTTTTCCATTGTTTCAATATCTTCTCTCTCAGACTGTTTAGTTTCTCCAAGCTCCACCCTTCCTTCTTTGGTTTCTCTTCGGCAAGTTATTTGCATGCAAGTGATCTTGGTAAGTTGTGAAGTTGGCTTTCATCAACTTCTACAAAGGGAAGAATTGGTATTTAATATGGAGATTATTTTGTTAAGTGACTACATATTTTATTTAAAAGTTGACTAGAATATTCTCATAGAGTGAAACATATGTCAAGTTTCTTGCATTTTTCATATTATGTTTGTTAATATGAGTTTAGATTATTGCTTGATCATCATTGAAGAGGGTGAATACTAAAATTCAATTACACAAAAATACATGCTGAGCATATGAAAAATGGGTAAATTTTGTGAGGCATACAAAACATTAAAGTTTCTTACTCCATTTCTAACATTTATATCAACTTTTTGGAATGAAGAAAAATATGAAAAGTATAATACATCAACTTTTGTTTTATGACGAATGTAAAATGGGTGTACAATTTTGAGAAATATGAAGAATAATATCTCTATTTTTTGTTTTAATGGGTAGAATTATAGTTTGTGAACTCTACGAATACACTATGAGTTTCCAAGTACCCTCTATTTTTTTGGTTGGCCAATTTTTCATAAGTTTACCTCATGTTTTTATGGATGCAAAGAAAACATGTGTAGAAATTTCAAGGAAGGTTAAAAAGTGGTTACCAAAAAATAATCCCTTATAAGAGATTGTAACTTTACATTCTAATTTGCCCAGTTTTTGCCAAGTTGAAATTTTTGGAGTCGCCATCTCCAAGTCTTGAGTCTAGAAATCATAGGTGGAATTGCAAGCCCATGAACAATTACAACCTGATAGAAACCAAAATGGAATATTTTTTATAAGATAAATATAGAAATAGAGAATGAGGTAGTAAAACCTTTTTATGATAAGTGAAAATTTTTGAAGTACAAAATGTTGAAAATGTTGTTAAGATCTAATATGAGCCATTTGGATAAATGCCCACACCTATAATACATTAACATAAAAAGATTCATGAAAATATTTTATTTTAAATAACCATGAAATATTCTACTTCCAAGAGTTTAATACAAGAAATTGTCACTATGTTCCTTAATACAATAGATTGAAAGCAAGAATTACATTCAGAGTGCTTATTAGTTAGTTTCGTAGCTCTCACAAGCATCAAAATATTAAAATTTTGTGCTAGAAAAAAAGGGATTTCTCAATAGAAATAAAGATATTACCAGAGTTTTCTTGTATGTATGAAGATGGTATAGAAGCCAGTACATTCTATAAACAAGCTCAATCCAAGATTCATCTGCATAAGACTATTCTTAGATAAAACTTCTCTCTCTTTCAGATTCATCATAGAAAATAAATGATTAATGTAGCATCTTCATATTTCAAATTCATTTGAAATGATAACTAATTAATCTATTCCTTTCCCTCTAACACACTTATATCCCACACATAAAAAGTAGCTGTATGAGAGATTAGAAAGAGATAAGTACACGAGTTCACATTTATATACAAGCTTACACCCATTGCACAAAGTGAGACTTGAAAGACATGTTTTCTAGACCAAAAATGTTTAGTAAACAGGTTGTGAACAAAAATTCTTGCAGAATCAGGTTTGTATCTGGTGAAAGTAAGGTTCTCTTAGGAGGAAGTCTCTTAGTGTCATCAACCTCCCCAAGGAGGGTAAAATACAAAATCTTGAAATTTTGAACATGGTGTATGATTAGGAAGAGTTTTTCCCTTAATCCTCATGCAAGAGAGTCCTTTGTCTAATTTAGTCTCATTTATTTATGAGATTATAGCCACGTATTACTTTTGTGCATTCTTTGGCCTTCTAAGAATACAAAACACACACACACTCTCTCTCTAACAAACACTTATATCCTAATACTAAAATGCACCTTTCTAGAGCTTAGTATAGTCACAAGAAATCGAGGCCTACAAATGTGAGGATAACCATTAGAAAAAGTAACATTCAGAGTGAGCAGATCTAATGATTGATTTCATTGCAAGAATACTTAAACCCAATATTAAATAGTTTGGATGCTTGAGAAAAGAGATCTATGTTTGAAAGAAAAAAAATTACACACTTTTCCTTCCCTTGTAAAACATTTTCAAGTCCCCACCAGCAAAAAATGCTCACCTAGTTCCCTATAGGAAGGCCGGTATAAGCATGTGTTGGACATGATTTTATTTTTTAACAAAAATATTGTGATTTTTAAATTTAATGCTATAATGAATTCAAATTTTTATTATAGGTGGTGAATTCAATGGTATAATGAATCTTAGAGAAAAATATTAGAGAATAACCAATTAATCTCAATAACAATTGATCTTAATGATTGGGTTAATAGAAACAATATGAAAGAAATAAATGATGAGAAGGAGACATACACATTGAACAATGGAAAGCAGATATTCATCCATATAGATCAAAAATTAGATAGGTTTTTCCTTAGAGGGAGTTGGGAAAACTTTCAATATACTATCTCAACCCATATCCTCCCTCAATTTAGTTCAAACCACTTTGTAGCTTAGTTGAATATCATTGAGGATTCACTCCCAAAATAATGTCCTTTCAAGTTTGAAAAAATTTAGGTGATGAATGAAAACCTAATTAATACAATAGAATAGTAATTGAAGGAAGCAGAGGTATCAAGATATGGATTATATTTCTTGGTAACTAAGATAAAGATGATCAAGAATAAATTGCTACTTTGGAAGAAGAATCGCTTTGGTAATATTTTTGAAGTAAAAGAAATGATACGGTAGGAAATTGAGAAGCCTAAGAGAGTAGTGATTGATAAAGGAATGTACATGAAACTATATCTCAAAGAAAAGAAACTATTAGTTGGTTAGGAAGAGATCCTTGGTATGCTAGTTTGTGCTTCACTTGGTTTCGAGAATACTTTAATATACTCTACTTGACAAGGCCAACCATGTGAAGGTAGAAGCTCATATGGCCTTATTCCACCTCTACCACCCCCCAATCCTCCCCCTAAAATCAATATAAATTCCCCATTATCATCTAATTAAATACTTCATTCATTCATTCATCCATTTATGAACTACAACATTCAATCAATACAATCACATAACATTCATTAATATGATATAAAATTCATTAATATGCAATACTAATCAAGACTTCATTAACACATAAAAATATTCATTAACATGACACAAAAAATAAATATTAATATGCAACATTGATAGATAATTACTTAAAACAACATTCTTTCGTTATCCAACAAAGTTTATCAAACTAGGTTTATCAAAGAGCATTTTTTTAAAATCATTTCTTTTTTTTGTTTTTGTTAGCTCACTCAAGCTAAAGGCTAATAGGAGCATTCAATATATACCTCATTCTCCTCCCCTTGTGGCATGTGTAACGTCAAATTATGATGCCTTCTCCTATTTTGAGGAGTAGGAGGTTGTTGCACTAAAGGGGGTTTTGTTGCAATAACAAGTAAATGGGTTAAATTGGCATACTCATTTTCTTTCTTAATTGTTACACGCATTTAATTAACTAGTAAAACATAACATGCATTTTCCTTACCTACCACATCATGTACAAGAAAATTTTGATCTACTACCACCTCAACATGCTAATCACTTAGAACATGCTCCACTTCTTCAACATGATCAACATGCTCTAAAATATTCAAAAAAAGGTTACATGACAAATTGCAATTGAAGATTCTAAACTATATGCATAATTACATAATTAATTTCCAATAGAAAATTAATATCTTTGTCACTATGATGCACATCATGGCCTTCATCATGCAAAGGTTCTATGATAGAATTTGAAGGTTGTAGTGAAATGTTATGCACATTGTTATGCAGACAATTCATGTTGGAAACTTGTTTTTGATAAGATAAATAGGTTTTATAGGGATCCTAAAAGCCAAAAGTAGCTACATAAACAAGGCTGATAATAAGAAAAAGAAGCCTAGCCAGAATAAAAAAAGTCTAATGGTTGATAATAAGCACGAGGCCCAGCTAACAATAGAGGCCAACAAAAAGGCTAGAACAAACTGTCTTTAATAGAACAAAGGAAAAGCTAGAACAAAAAGCCAAAAGAGAAACAGAAAAAGCACAAAAAGGCAGAACAAGATGGCTACCCTTCATTCTTCTTCTTGAGATTCTACATGGTTTGGGCAGCCTCATAAATCTTCTAGTGCTCCTAAGCCTTCTGCTCTTGGAATTTCTCTATTTCCTGGTCCAAACTGGTAAAAGGTGATATTAGTGGCCATATCATCATCAGACCTGGCTCTTCCTCTATCCTTTCCATCCTCACCTACTAGAAGGCCTTTATCTTTGAACACACCAGTTAAAGAGAGAATATTGTCATTGATCAAATTGAGGAGAGAAATCATCTAACTAGCCAAATTATGATTATAGTTTTCAAGATTCTTAATTCTCCTCTCAACCAAACTGGCTCTATCATCCTAGTCCTCCTAATTCTCATTTTCTGTCTTGTTTTTGTTACCCTCCAACTAACAAACCTTCTCTTTGACCTCTTCTAGCTCATGGTATAGCCACTTGATTTATCTAAAAATATCAATCATGTTACGAGCATTGTTCAAAAAGTTCATACCCGTCTCCCTAGCATTATCAGAGCTGGCCACAATAGTAAGGTCTATGAGCTCTTCAAGCTAGGGCTCTTCCTAATTTTCCACTAGAATCTAAGAATTCATAGCTTCTCTATAAATTCCCAACATTTTAGTCCTTACATTGAAATTCCTCCACGCTTTTCTCCTATTTTTGACAAACACTTCCCCCTCTTTAGCACTAGTATTATCCTTTTCCTTCTCCTCAAGGTGAGGGTGATGATGAGGATGAATAGAGGAAAGGGGGAGAATCGTAACTTTTGGCCCTTGATTTGAAACCCTCTCATCATCTGCATCATCCCTCTTTCATTTTTTCCTGGCATGGTCCTCTTTTATCTCCTCTTCAATCTCCTTCTCCTTGTCATCAGAAGCCATGTCCTCATCATCCTCATTATAATCCATATCATTGTTACCCTAGGTTTGGCCATAGTCCCTTGGGCTCTTTCTTCTTGGGGTAATATCAAAAGATGGCTTCGTAACATGGCCCTTAATTTTCTTTCCAGAAGAAACATTCCCCTCCTCCTTCAAGCTAATGCTCTGAATATCATCAAAGTTAGAAGAGTAGTTGGAGCTACCATTATCCTTTGTCATATCCAGTAGGGGATTTTTGCTAACCATCTAAGCTTTGAATTACTCTAGGATAAGCAGCAACAATCCCTCATGCAAAGCAGGGATGATAGTGGGTTTCTTCTTAAAGCTAGTGATAGCCTTACTCATGGAGTTAAGTAAATAGTAAGGGAAAAAAAATTTACTATCATGGTATAAATTATTAAGAAGTACGAAATGATGGGTTCTTACTCCATCAAACCTAGGGTCTAGAGTAATATATTCAATGATAGCACACAAAACATACCTCCAAAGCTTCTTGATGGAATATGTCACATAAAATGTCTCACTTTTAATCAATTCATTCATTTCTTTAGTACTCTTCACAAAATCCTTCACTGCATTGGTAGAGAGTTTTTTATCCCTGTAAAACTTGAAACCTTGCATAGGAATCTCGATGACCATAGTGACAACCTCCTCTATGATTAAAAATGAGACACCATTCACTTTCACCTTGCCATCTTTCCATGAATTCACCATTCCATTGGTGACCTCAAGATCAAAACCATGAAGTTTGGCAATTTTTCAAACTTTTCCCCTATTTCTCCATTTCTCTAAATCCCCCACCGGCTCCTTTCTACAATGTTCTCCCACCATCTCTTTAGTTTTAGCTCCTACAATTCTCATAAACTCTGAGCTCTACAACTCCTTCACAAATAAAATTTTGGCACTGTTTCTCTAATACGTGCTAAAATAATTCACCTTACTAAAACACAAGCAGTAAATGATGATTTCAACCCAAAAAATGTGTCAAAAAGACAAAGATAACCTCAACTACTTGCGTAAACCAAAAAGGCCTTTATGACTCGTACTCATATCCCATATTCTTTTAATATTCATTATTACCATTAGATCTCCATTGTACACCCTTGGATTTTTTCCAGGTCAATAAGGGTCTTGGCTTCCACCGAAATATCTTTTCCTGATTGCCAAGTAATCAACTTGTCAAATCCCACACCTTTATTGACAAACCAATCTGCAACTAGATTTGCTTCTTTGAACACATGTGTGACATGGATAGTCTCAAATTTTACAAGCGTTACTCGTGTCTCTTCAATTAGATTGGCAATCAACCAAGAAGGAAGAGATTTACCATTTATACAATTAATTATGTTATTGGAGTCCCCTTCTAACCAAAGTTTAGTTATTCTGACTTCAAAAGCCAGTTTAACCACATGGCATGCTACTTTGGCTTCTACAAAATGATTAGTTTGGAATCCCAATGGAAGAGAAAAAGCTGCAACTCCCTCACCAAAATTATTTCTTATAATTCCACCACTTCCTAAGGGACCTAGATTTCCTTTTGAGGCACTATCGAAGTTAGCTTTGTGCCATCCCTCTGGGGGAAGAAGCCATCTAGCTTCCTACCTTTTTAGCTTCCTATATTTTTCCTTTTCTATCTTACTACCACCAACTTCAAAATCTCCCCCCTCTTGACTTGATAGTTTTCACTATTTTTTTTATAAATCTTCCTCCCAAGAACAAGAGCCAACTCCTCTCTATCACTAAAAATTTTGTTGTTCCTTTCCTTCCAGATACTCCAGCAAAAGTAAGGTAGAATCAAGGTGCTTAATTCCTACAAAATAGAAGATTTAAATAGACTTTTCCATTGACTAAAAAAATCTAGAAAATTATCTAGCATGCACCAACAAATCTCAAAAATCCTAGTTTAGAAACTCCCAAACCTCCCTAGAGTAAACACAATGAATGAAAAGATGGCTTCCCAACTCCAACTAGTTTTTACAAAGAGGACATCTATTAGGAATAACATGTCCTCTCTTTATAAGATTATCTTGAGTGAGGATTTTATTCTGAAGGGCTAACCAATAAAAGATGTTGATCTCGAGAATGAGACTAGGAACCCAGGCATTCACCCAAGGGGGTTTCTCCTTCATACACCAAAGAGAGTTATAGCCTAAAGCAATAGAATAACTACCATTAGGATTATCCCCCCAAATCATTTCATCTCTCTTATTGCTAAGAACCATAGAGTTTAAAACTATCATAATTGGTTTCAAGATCTTCAGATATAAGGTAAAGATCTCTCCATCATTGTTTTATCATATAATTGCTAACTTTAAACCCAAATTATCACATACATTCATACACCCAAACTTCATAGGCAAGACTGTTAATAAGGGGACCTTGAAATAGCCAAATATCATACTAGAACTGAATATCCTCTCTATTAACCAACTTCCAAGAAACCTTGGCCCTTGCCAGGTCCCTAGCCTTCAAGATACCATTCCAAATAATTCACCCTTTAGGAATGTTCTCATTATTTAAAATAAAATGAAGAGAAGGCCTTTTGATATATTTGCTAACCAGGATATCCCTTCATTCACCAGTTTTGTTGAAGATACACCATATTTTCTTAGCCAGAAGAGCCTTATTGAGATGGGTTAACTTTCTTATGCAAAGACCACCATACCTCTTTGGAAGACACACATTCGCCCAAGTAACCAAAGGATACCTTTTTCTCCCTTCAAGGCTTGTCCATAGAAAGTATCTCTAAATTTTTCCATCTTCTTAGCAAATCTCATTGGGATTCCATACAAACTCAAAGCATGCATAGGCAAGTTTTGTAGAGTAGATTTGACCAACTAACATTGATGTTGGAAAATTTGTGATCTCATATTGGTTTTGACAATTAAGTGTCAAAAAAATTAAGTCATTTACTTAGTTCATGCCGAACTAGTAATGCACACCAAGTATAATATGTAAATACAAGACAATGCCAAGTTGCAATGAGTGTCAAGTTCAATCATATACTGAATAGATAGACCATGTTGAGTGATTCATGTGCTAGGTGAAAAATAGATGTTGAGCAGTTCAAGAGCCAAGTCTACAGTAGAATTATAGTGTATGTCTAGCATCAATAACTACATATGTCAAGTAACAGAGATTGGACATTTTTTTTGTTAAGGCACAAACAACTATGTAAACTTTTTTTTAGTTGATGTAAGGATAGATCTCAATTCTTTAGAGATGAGGACAAATCCACATGTAGATTCCCTATGTAATTACATGCAGCCAATCAGAAAATAGGAGGGTTTAAGTAGAAAAATGGATGAATCTCAACCATAGATTCTTACCTAACTCTAAACCACCTTATTCTTCTTAAGGAGGATGAAGCCCTAAAATTTTAATGTGAGAGAGAAGAGAGTTGAAAGAATTATGAAGGGGTGAATAATCAAATTAAAGGTGTGAACAAGATAGTTTGCAAAGCATTCAAGGTGACTAAGAAGTGAGAGTGAATTGCAGAATTAGTTAAGTGAAGAATAAAGGATAGAGGATACGACATTGTTACATCAGATCGTGAAAGGATTAATCAAAGACTAAATAGAGGTGATTTGTTATCAAGCAAACAAGTTCCAACCACAAGATCTATGCTGAGACATTTTGACACGTGATTTCAGTTAAATCTCCTAATTTAACTAGGCACACCTCTAAAAAGGTGTTGAAATCCACTAACAAGGTGAGACTTAATAGTCCTTGTAAGCCTTTAATAGGGATGGCCTTTCATGGGGAAGATCATGTTTCATGGTCAAACCATTGTAACCTTAATTGGCTACACTTTATTGCTACAATAGTGAAGATTTGAGGGTGTCATCCCCACCCCAATTTTACCTTCTCATTTTGAGGGTTTCTGGGTAATCATATCTAGTGACAAGTGTGTGTTCTAATTGCTTACATGTTTTAGATGCATTTTCTTTACATGTTATTTCAAGATGTTAATGCATGTGATGTATGAATGGTGAAAGTTTTATGGGTCCAAGTTTAAACTCCTAATTCACCCCCCCCCCCCCCCCCCCCCCACTCAAAAAAAAATTTCCCTTTCCCACTTGTAATTCCAACAATTGGTATCAGAGCCTAGTTCTTAGAAGACAAAGCTTTGTAGCTTAGTGGAAAGATCTTGAAATGAAAGTCTACAAATTGGGAAAGACCATTAAGAACCTAGAAATTGAGATATATCTTATACTACATCAACTGAATGAAGCTAGAGATGACTTGAAGAGTTCCTTGAAGAGAAGGAAAGAGATTGCTATAGCAAAAAAATGACACACAATACAAAGAGATTGACACCACAAAGCTACTTGCAGATGGTAGCTCCAATGAATTTGATGTAGCAATTGTAGATCTAATGGAGAAGAATAGAGCACAAATTGAAGAAATCAAAAATCTCAAGTCCGAGCAAGAATCACAAGCTATACTGCTATGTGAGGTGACTGAAAAAAAGAAGAAAGCCATAGAAGACAAGGCCATGATTGAAGAAGACAAAAGAATGCTGGCAAATAGATTGGAAGAAAAGCCAACATAGCTATCTAGGATCTCAAACATGCAATTGGATACCTTGAGCCAAATAATCAATTCTCATCATGAGTTGAATGTCAAGGACATTGAGATAACTACATTGAAGTTACAAAATCAACAACAACAGAATGACCTAAAAAGAGAAAAGGTATTTCTTGAAAGTTTCAACAAGCCAAATGAAGCCATCAAATACTTTGAGCAATTATTGAAATCCCTTAGATCTAATAGAGATACAACAAGACTAGGCTACACAAGCATTGAAGAAGGAGAATCATCCAAAGTTTCTGAAGAAAGGAACAATAGAGGTAATAATTCAAAACCTACTTGTCACAATTGTGGAAATAAAGGATATACTTCTAATGTGTGTAGGAGAAAGAATACAAATCAGAATGCTATGCCTAAGAACATGGTCTATTTTCTTAAGTGCAATAACCAAGGTCATCAGACACATGGATGTAGAACCAAAACCATGCATGCACAAAAATTTGAAGGATATTGCTATAACTATTAGAAGTATGGACATAGAGCCTTTGAATGTAGATCCAAGTCCATATGGTCATCAAGCAAGCCAAAAAAGGTAAGAAGCTACAAAAACTCTTATAATTGAGATTAAAATACAAGATATAGCTATCACTATTGTCAACAATATGGACATGTACCTTAGAATTGCATTAGGGCCCACTTTAGTGGTAACTACAAAAGGTGGTTGGTTCAAACCACATGCTTTAGCTATTTGAAGACTAGTCATACTAGCAAACATTGTCTAACTAGGTCAAAGGCACCAAGTTGTGAATTTGATAAAGGCAAAGGCAAGGTAGATATTGAACACACCAAGAATTAAATGAATAAGATTTGGAAAAAGAAATATGGTTGTAGTACATCAAAAGGAGAAGGGATCACATCACCCAATAGGTCAAGTGGTCACTCCTCATCAAAATAAGAAAACAAGAGGTATGCAAGACTAATATTCAAAGTATTATATCATACATCAGTTCCAAAAGAAGCTAGTACTGAAAAGACTACATTAGCATGTATGAAGATTCAAGATGTTGTTGAAAATTCAAGATTAAACTTTTATGATTTTTTTTTTGTCGAGCATGAAAATTTTTCAATGGATGCCAAGTGGAATACTGGTTAGTGTTGAGCTACCAAGCTAGCTAGTTGATGTTGAGTCTATAGTAGCTATCGAGTGATGGTAATACCTATAGATGATGAGTGAATTTGAAATTGCATTGTTGCCAAATTTATAGTTGTATAAGCACTAAGCATTAATTGCAAGGTTTTTGTAGGGTATATGGTTCTTTTTCAATCACTTCTTATCATTTAAAATTTTAGCAAGAGCTAAAGGTGTAGAAGGTGATTTAGAAGTTTTTTTTAAGTGACTACAAAGATCTTAGCAACAATTTCACTCTCATTCTTCAAATCTTAAAGGTATTTATTCACAAGCCAAGCTACACAGTTTGTATTTGTAGTAACCCTAGTATATCATAATGGCATCACGCTCAAGAAATATACAAGAAAAAGAGGTGTTGAATATAAGATTACTTAGTACTGAGGTAAAACAACCAAATTTCAGAGCAATTCTAGATGTTTCTTATAAACAAGACCCATCAAGCATGTTATCCATGATTCCCCTGAAAGTTATTATGGTTTAGGATGTTAGAAAATGTTATAGCTGCAAGATAGGTGGAATTGGTGATATGGAGATAAGGGAAGCATATGACAGATTGTGTGAAAATGGTGTCTTAAAGGAAGAATTCAAAATCATAGTAAGAAAGGGTTTGACACATGCCCTAGAATTCCCCATTGTTTTCAAAACTAACTAGATAACAATTGTACTAAGAAAAATTCATGATGGATCCCTATGGCTAGAAGGAGGACCAATAAAGATTTCAAAGAGAATAATTCATAGGGTGACTATCTTTCCAACCCTAGATTGGCTAAAGACTCTATGAAATGATTCAAAAGAGGTAATAGAAAATAACATAGGTGCAAAATGGAATAAGCGTGCAATGACAATAGACACCATCACAAATACACTATTAAACTTTGTGGTAAGGGTTATTTCTCATAAGTTTTATGTATCAAGCAAATTGAATGGTGTACCCTATATTGCAATAGATGTGGGATATAAAATTGTAAAGAAAGATCATACCTATGATTGAGATGAACTTCAATTGCAACAAATAATGGAGAACCTTGGAGTATTTAGGAAGACAAAGAGTTCTTATTGCAAATTTGGATCAATTCTAATTTGCATCTATTTTCTATGTACAGAACACATTCCCATCTTTTGGTAAAATAGGATAGAAAACAAATAGGACAGTAGCTACCCAGATAAATGAGTATATTGAGTAGATGGTGAGAACTTTGAAACTATCATGACAAGCTATTTTGAAGACTTTAAAGAGTCTATGAAGCAAAGGATGAGAATACCTATTTCCTTAGTTGAATAGTATTACAATGATATATTTTTTCATTTTGATATTGATTACACATATCTATAGGCTGCCATGCCTAGGGTATGATGGCTAAGACCCTTATGATATGAGATTAATGTTGATGAAGCCTTGGCTGCTATCACTACACTTCTTGCTAAAGAAGTTGATAAAACAACCAAAATATTTAGAAATTATGATTTCATGAAGTCCAAAGAAGAAATGGAGTTGAAGATAGCCTCCATGCTAAAAAAGAATGACAAATAGATGAAGAAATTAAAGGCCAAATTCAGTGAATGTGATGAAGAATAAGAAGAGGAAGGTGATGAAGAGGATGAAGAGGAAGAACAAAAACAAACTAAAGAGCCTCTTGCATTAACCCAAGGCATGGGTGAGGATAAAGAGGAAGAAGAGGGTGCCAAGGAAGAAAAGTCCAAGGAAGCACCAATACATGCTGAGCCTAAAATGAGAAAGGCCAAGGCACAGCTTGTGATCAAAGCTAAGAAGGTTGCAAAATGTAGTCTAGCAAAGCCAATAGCACCAGCTAGCACAAGAGCAACCACTCAAAACGACAAGGAGAAAACAAAGCAAAAAGAACAAGGAGGCCAAGAGAAAAAGAAGAAAAGAAGGAAGTACATTACTCAACAAGATTTAGATGAGGAAAGAACTAAATCAAAAGATACTAGCCGATTCAAAGTGGTAAGTCATACATCACTTTCTGATCTCGAAAATATGTGTGAAAATATAAAAAATAATGTTGATTTATCTAGTCTTAAGAATGTAAATTTTGATAATTTGGAAAAAGAGGAGAAAAATATAGCAGAAGAAGCCCTATATACAATGATGTCCAAATTTCAAAATATGCCACTAGAATTTGTCAATTCAATACCCAAGACATTGTATGATTTAGTTGAGTGAAAATGGAACTATTATTTAAATTTTGGAAAGAAAATAAGGGAGAATACTTTGGCCCAAGTCATGTTAGAGCTAAAAAAAGTGAAAATTGCTAAGGAAAATAAGAAATATGGTGGAAGATTCACACCAAAATATAGAGCCTTTAGCATTCTTTAAAATGACATTGAAGATGTTGTGAAGAAATCCACTCAAATATGGAAATTTATTTATGGATTAACAATTGTGAAGTAAGGAAAGAAGGACCCCTTTGAGGGTAAAGATGATGATAAAGAAGAGGATGATAAAGAAGATAGCATGGAAAAGAAAAATATAGAGGAGGAGACTAAGAAGATGGACATTGACATGGCAACAATTGGCTAGTAGCATGAGAAAAAGAGTGCAATACACACAAATGTTGAGTGCCAGTCCTCCTTGTGACACAAGTACACCTATAGAGACTATAATTGTCAAGGATGTCTTTGATGCATTAGCTCAGAACATCAATCCATTAACTACAAAAGATTTGAAAAACATCTTAGATCAATCTACACTATAAGCACAACTATGATCAAATCAAATACTGATCAGTGTAGAAGAACTTCAGAAAGTAATAATAGAAGTTACAAGGGATAAGGTGAATACACAAGAACCACCTTATTCCATCCCTACTATTACTAGTGATCAACCTTTGATTCCAATAATAGACACATCAATCAAGGTTGACACAAGTGCCAAAGAAGACATAGTTGAGCAGGGGCAGACTGTCAAAAAAGAGGAAAAAGAGACAACAACAGAGCAAATAGGATAGATAGATGCATTTGTACCGACAACACAAACACAAGGTGAAACTCAAGTCATTGTCATTGATCAGGATAAGTCTAAAGAAGGTGAACAAACACCAAAGGTAAAAGAGCAGGAGGCCATTTAAGCATCGGTAACTTTACCAACATCAAGCTCCTTGCCTACAAAACTTCTTCAAAATCCAAGCACAAAAGCAATGCCCCTAAAATTTTTAGTGCTAGGCACAAGCTCTTCTAAAGGTGAAAAGGTAATTCACTATGGTGATATCACTTTAGATGAAGAGATAGTGATTCCAAACTTTGATTATGACACAATGAAAATTTATCAAATAAGTAGCTTGAAACAAGCATTAGAGAAGAAGAAACACCAAGAAATGCTTAGAAAGGAGTATAGAAAAAACCAAGCATTACAAGAAATTAAACATATCTTTTTATATGCATTCAACGTGCCTACTCCAGAAGAAACCAAGCCACTATTCGAATAGTTGTTAGATATTTTGGAGAAGGTTAATAATGAAGACGTAGATACAAATGCCAAACTTTTGGAATGGTCTGAAAGAAAGTTTCAGGGAAAAGTGAATGAAAAGGCATCTGGTGATATAGCACTATCATAAGTTGCTTTGGCAAATAAGGTTTAGGATGTGAAAAAGGTACTTGAGAATATTTTCTCAGTGTACACCAAACTGTGTGATCCCACCATTAGTACATTTCCACTTGTTTTTCTACCAAAATTTTTGACCAAAGCTATGATTCCTTTTTTTTTGTTTTCATTCTTGCATTGGTCAAAAATAAAAATTCCATGCCCAATTTGGTCAAAATTTTGACCAACCTATGTTTTCCCAAGTTGAATTTCAAGCAACTCAATGTTATAAAAAAAAAACAAAAGTTTCATTCATTCACAGTTCATAGGCAAAATAGAAAAACTTTCATTAATTCTTGGGTAATCCTAAAGGTATGAGCATGGGTAGAAGAAAAATTGGGACTTCATTCCCATGAGGAAAAATTTTCTTGTGTACTAGGGCTTTTCCCATTATGGATTTGTGCAGATCAGTCGGCATATGCTGAGTCCTAGGTGTGGAGCTAAGTCAAAATTTTATTATTTTAGGTTCTTCAACTTCTCTTCCTATGTTATTCTCTTGGATGCCCTTGTTTTGAGTGTAGAGATTGAAGAAAATAAAAATGATGTTGAAAGCTCTGTGGGTGGTTTCATTATTATTGAGCTTAAAGGAGGAGGAGCATAATCTAGCCCTAATCAGCAAGATTCAAAAGAAAAAAAGGAAGGACATTACCTATAGGGGTAAGAAATTAAAGAAAGAGGATTCGGCAAGAAGGAAAGACTTGAGCCACATCAAGTTCTTAAAGTATCGGTTGGAAGTTTGGGCACTTTGTCGGCTACCTTCTAGGTGTCATGTCCATGGGATCATGTAGAGGCCCAATTGGTTGTAAAACCTAGAAACCGTTAGACCAAAAGGATTCCTAAATGTGTCAAAGGTATTATATGGGGTTTTCATCTTGTAGAAATTTTTTGTGTTTTTCTCTCTCATTGGAATGTCTATAAGCTACTCTTTGATTTCTTTCTATTTAGATATTTCGATTGATTTCAAAAGGCTTATATTTTTTTTTAACTTAGATTTCTACAATTTAGCATTCAAAATAATTTTTCTAGAATACACAGTTAATAATTTAAATCAGATTGACATCTCAAGGTTTTAATATACAATTTATTGAGTTGAGTCACTCTTTCTATTTAGATATTAGGATATGCTTCAGAACAAGCATTGCTATTTTCTTTGCCAAATGTAAATTAAGTTCATCACTACTTAGTTATGGCTCTACTCAATTTAAATAAAATTAATATAGGACCATGAAGTTGCTACATTTTTAACCTAATGTAAGATCTATCTATGAAAACTTTAGCAACCGGGTCTGAAATAAAGATTCCCACTCTTGAAACAAAATTCATTACATCAAAGTCCATCTTATTATTATGTTGAGAAATGAGGTCCACATGCTTCTTGTCTTTTGCACATCATGTAAATGTACTATTATTCCCTACCTTAGGTATTGCTTGTCTATTCATTATTTATTTATTTGTTTCAATGTCAATACTTTTTGAAACACTAATTTTCGTCATGGGAAAAACATAGAAAAAGAAGAAAGGCATGGGAAGAAAGTGTACAATGCAAAAGAGAGCTTTTATGTGTACCCTAGTGGGCCTGATGAGCTACTATACAACATCTTTAAGAAGACAATGGAGGATAGACACAAGGTATGCTCACATTATTATCTTACTATCAAGTTAAACTTTTAGTTGTAATCATTACATATTAATCACTAGTTATTGATTGTTAAGAAGATTAATGTGTGCTACTAATAATTGAATTATCAATTCATTAGTCCCTGCTGCCCATAGGCAGGGACTAATATTTTCACCTAAATTTTCCATTTAATCGTGCCTTGGGAATCATTCAAAAGGAAAGTAATCCCATCAAATAAGAATCATTTGTCATGTTCTATTAAATATTATTTTTATTCTCAAATTTTGTAGCTATCTCGTTGGTCTAAACTTATTTTCTCAGTAGTCTTTTGTTTTTTTGAATGCAAAATTTTGTTAAAAATATGTATGCCTAGGTCATGGAAAGAAAACCACATGTGCTTTGTACAACCCACTACACATGGCTTTGGCATGTGCTCATCACAATGCTATCAATATTATTACTACAACTATCTTTAACTATTTTTACAAGCGATTCTAGTTTTGAAATGCACAGAATGTAGCTTTAGAATAGCAAGTATGGCCATTGGGCTTTTTATCTTTAACGTGATGGTTCTCATTCATTTCTTATTTCCACAGTAGATGAAAATAACTTGTTCCTCCTCTTGTGCAATTGTACTACAAATATTTTTGTGATGAGATCACTAGTTTAAATGTTTCCCTTCCAACATTCTTCCTTAGCACCTTTCACACTTCTCCCATGTGAATTTTTCTCCCCCATTACTTAGTGCACAATAAAAAGTTTTGCTAAGGGTTTTAAAATAATAAAGTACACCTCTTGAATACATTCACTTATTTTGATAAGCCATTCAAAAAAAAAATTGTGTGTATTGCATGCAAGTGTCTCTCTTCATGAGATAGTTTATCTAATGATTAGCCTTATTGTGTTTTGTAGGCATGCTCATGAGATAGCTTATCTAATGATTAGCCTTATTGTGTTGCATGGTTTCTAAATAGGAGAAATTAGGTCCTTCCAACATATACGTGGCCTTTAAATGCATTTGTCTTTTCTAAAAGTTATTTTTTGTTATAGTTTCATATCTAGGCAGACATAATATGAAATGAAGATCTTAGAGATATAATCTATTTAGTTGAGGATGTAATGATATATCTATGATTTTGATAGAATTTATTACTTTCTTTGATAAGTCGAAGCATATGGCCTATCATTTTTGGCACCATATTTAAGAAGACTTGCAAACTATAGTTCTAGAATGAATTTTGTTGTCGTTAGTTCTACAACCTTTGAATGCCTCATTTTTTATACATAAGTAGATACCAATTATTTAAAACTTGAGCCTAGGCACTTAGACCTAATGGTTCAATGATTTTAAGGAGGTTTATGGTTTTGGCACTCAAGATTGGTTTGTATTTTATAGTTTCATTATTGTGGCACTCAAGATTGGTTTGTATTTTATAGTTTTATTGTAGTCAATGCAGAGATGTAATTTTATTTATTGTTACATGACTTGACTAATTTCTCATTTGGCCTAGGTACATCCATAAAAAAAGTCAAACCTTATGAACCTCAGATCATCCAAGAAATTAAAAAAGCCTCCTTGAGGTTTGTTTTTTTATAATGTTTTCACTATTTTTTTTATAATGATTATATATTCATTAACATTCAAAATTTATGCAATTTAAATGTATTGATGATGTTGGTTTGTTGTTAATTCAAGAAAATAAAAAGAAGAGTTTGGACATTCAATACAATTTTCCCAAAAGATGTTCACCGTTCTATTTATCTACACATCCAAGTAATGATTCATGTGATTTTGATGATATTGGTTGTATGGTCAAGTTTAAAAAACTCTCTCAAAGCAATGGCAATCTTATTCAATAAAATTATCCAAATGTCTCAATTGTATATGCAGACTATTCTTCAGATGCATTGAAAATTTTAAGAAATCTTGAGCATTATTGTGAGCTATATTTTAAATGCTTATATGTTAACTTTGCATTCTGCACTCTCTGCTACTTAGCAAACATTCATAATTCATACATTCAATCTTCATGATAAAGAAAAATGTCCTTCCTTTATACTAAGTCCATAAAACAATTCCATGAGTTGTCTATTAGACCTTGTCAATTAATTATTATAGGACCACATTAAGAACACGTTACACTTAGCGATAACATTAATCTTCTACCTTGCAACTTGAATAATGTTTTGTACATGTCATATTATGATGAGAAAGCTTAACCATGTCATCCTCAACATGTCTTCTCTATGTCCTCAATCTCAATCCTCAAGATATCAACTTTGCTAAGAGATATAACAAGTTTACCAGAATATGCCTCTGTAAACTCTATCTTAGAATAGACATCACCTTAACTTACATAACTTCTTCTAGACTTGTCCTTTCATCTTTTAATGTTAACTGCATATACTAGATATTCAAAAGTATCTCCCATAGCCTCGGGTGGTTATTATGCTCAAATAACCATCTGTAGTAACTTGATCTTTTTGTTGTTCTTCTGTCAGACACCCCAAAAATTTACTATCTTGACATCAATGACAAACTCAATCATGAATGTGACATATCATCATTGTAGTACTCCCCCATAGGAATATCATTAGCATTCATGCTTCCAACAATCTTCCCAATCATCTAACAATTGTAACAACATCTTACATACTCCATCAATTCAACAACTTTATTGTAACTAACCTTTATGGCATCCATGGAAAATAGGATCAAACCATGTAATAAGATGGAGCTATGTGATATATCCTTTCATTATTAGAAAAATTAATGTAAACTAGAGGTAGTTCCTTGGGTACCCATTCTTTCTAAAGATGTGTGCACCTTAAGGGAACCTTCCTATCACCTTCACTCTCATTATCATAAGAACATGACCCACCTTCAATAAGAAATTTTTTTTATTCATTTATTGAATTTTCTTCTAATATTTTGACCTCTAGTTGATCTCCCTCTTTTAAACCTACTAGATGTCTCACTTTTGTCTTCTATTCCCACATTTTCCTCACTCAAGGAAGACAGATCAAACAAATACCTATTTGATGATACTTGCAATCCATAAAATGAGAGACATAGTAGGAGTAAAGTTGATGTTGATGGTAAAGAGAAGATATGCAAATAAAAGATTGTATCTATAGGGCCTATTGAGTTAAACCTATCGATCCATGTGACTATGAAAGATCCTAGTCAAAGGCATTGAATCACCTACATATGTAAATCATTTATCTTAAGTTGGAAAAAAAATTGGTGTAATTAATGTGTATATATAAAAAAATATTGAACATGTTGTAAATAATGTTTATATCTCCACATATGGTTTTAAAAGAAAAATTTGGTCACCTCGCTCATAAAATTCACCCATATTATAATCAATGAAAATTTGTCCACTTAGAATGCTCTATATACTAAAAATTATGTAGAAGACAAAAATTACATGAGGCAATCATCAAAATTATTGTATATTTTATAATTTTTTACCTCTACTTTATATGTGGTAGCTATGCAATGTCAATGTATATACTCCATTACAATAGAGTTCAACACATAATAACTTACATAAAAGAACATATAAGTCAAACAAATTTCTATTAATAAATCACGACCCCATCATACTTGACATTGGTCATACATTGAAATAAATTTCATTGATCATGTCATTGATCATCATCTTCATACATGTCATCATCATCATCGCCATCATCATACTTGTCACTTTGATCATTGTCATCACCACCACCATCTTCATTGCCATCACCATCATCTTCATCACCATTATCATGACCATCATCGCCTTGATCATCACTATCTTCATCAGCATGATCATCGTCATAATCATCATCACCACCATCATCATTAGCATCACCAAAATCTTCTTATTCTTCTTCTTCTTCATTGTGTAACAATTTTTTGTGATCATCATTTACTTCATTTTCTGATTCTTCAGTATCTTATTCTTCCATAACATTATACTTTACTAGCCTTCCTCTTGGATCATGTCTACCAACAAATGACCAACCCAGTTTGTATCAAACTTTAAAGTAAAGCACTTGCTCACATTGGCTTGGAAGAACATATGCTTCATCTCCAACGGGCTCAAATGACCTTGTGTTAATCATTCTAAATCCTCTATCATGTTCAATAACACTCATATCAAGATCATTTTGATTTAGCCATAGCTTGTACCATTTAACAAAAAATAGAACAAATTTGAATGAATTAAAGTTGCACTCAAGTATATCATCCAAAATTCTATAGTATTGATTTTTATATTTTTCAGGATGTATGTCATTTCTAGACAAAATATTGGTGACCTTGAAGACTGCACTTATCCTAGAATCGCAAGTTTTCTTCATTTTGTCTAGCTTTTTTGTGTAAAATTTATAGGCACGGTAGTACATAGCTTTGTGGTGTTTGATCTGCAATTATTAAAACATGTCAAGATTATTTGCATTGATCTGTGAGTTGACATTAAAATTATGGGTCATGATTAGTAATCTTATATGTATCTTTCTATCTGTTAAGCCATATGCTAGATCAAGTACCATTGGCTTTACATTGGGATCTCCATTATGATGAGCTTCTTTAAAAAATGATGCAACACTATGCTATGTCAATGAGTGACCATTTTATTGAGACTTTTGAATCCATAATGTCATCCAATCAAGATTGTTAGTAATATAAAAATGTAGTACATCCCACTCAAGACCAATTATAAAGAAAACAACTAGAAAAGTTATAAAAAACTTATATTGATGATGTATAAGAATTAATTAGCTACAATAACATTTTATAATTATCTCTCACTTTCCTCAATCTTCCTTACCCCATTAAGCACTCCCCTTCAAATCTTCTAATGGAGTTGGGATCCCAAATGCAATCTACATGGAGCTTTGATGCAAACTTGGGAAGACATTCACTAATGTAAACCATATTCTTGTTGGACTAACCCCCAATGTTTAGCTTCAAGATTTGTGAGATGGCTTAACCACCTCCTATGTTCTAGAAGTTAAGTGGTTGTATTGGGCATTGACATGTTGATCTTTTTGATGCAATGACAACTATAGCTTGTAATAAGTGGTATCAAGCATTGGTCATAGGTTTAAATATCCTTAGGTAATGCTAAAAGGAGGATTGTTGGACTAACCACAAATGTTCCCCTTTATGATTCGTGACATGGCTTAACTTCTTGCTATGTTCATTTCAATATATTAAAAAATAATACAATATGTAGTACATGCAATTTTACAAATATATTGGAAAGAGAGAACATGACATACCTTGACTAAGGTATGCCAATCATTTTTTTTCAAACCTAGCTCAAAATCAACTTTCTTTGATACAAGACTACTTATATTTGCAATAAATCCTTTGGAAAATTTTGGTTTTTTATGACTTCTTTTAATGTATCATTTTGTTACTCCATTAATAACCAAGTAAGGGCACTCATATTTATACGGTCTCCGTTGCTATTTGATTCAATAAAATCTTTCAGTGCATGATTGGATTCATGAATTTCAATACAAATTTTGGAAAAAATTTCTCTATTACACCTTCCATCTATTGTTTTCCATAGTTTCTATGTTACATTCTTTCCAATATCCATAGCATCAAACAAATACACGATTGGGAGATCCTTGCAGTATAGTAGCCTACCAAATTGAGTAGGATAACTTTTTATTCCTCTAGATAATTGTTCATTTATGCCATGATGGCCTTCATGTGCATCAATTACATCATTACTAAATAAAAGACAATATCAAAATATAAATTTCAAACTTTGGACCACAAACTGGACATTACCTTGCCAATTTAGTCGATTGTATTCCAACTTCCATAGATAAGGTGTTATTCTCTATGGTCTTGATATTGTCTATTATTTCCCATTAAAAAGCTATTTTTTTAGTAATTTGATACTTATGATTATTGTATAGAAAGTGCCTAAACTAATCGAACACCTAGTTCCCTAAACTTCTTGAATGACGAGATTTTATCTTAAGACCACAAACTGGAAAAGAAAGTTTTCCCTTTGTTTGAAGACCTAAAAGATCATGTACAATTAGACCATATAAAATTATCATGTGCAACTTAAGAATTACAAAATAACGTGTAAGTACTATAATAGACCAAAAATATGTGACCTTAACAATATAGCATACTACAAAAATGAGTTATTCCAAGGGCATCATGTATTGTCCATACAAGCATTGCATGAAATTGTCTTTGTCTTTGTCCTATTTATCTAGAGATGTCATACATAGTGACCCCATTCCATAACTTCAACAACTCATCAATAAGGGGCTCAATATACGCATTCATATCTTTAACTTAGTACTTACCTAGTAATTGAATGAGCAAAAATATTACATAATTATTATGACCATTTTGATGCATTATTTATAAATTAATTTAGATAACAACTAAATAAGAAAATGCCTTATATAGTCATTGACAACATTGTATGCTCCCTCTTTATGGACATCCAAGGAGGAATATTATTGTTAATAAAAAAAATAGGCCACACTATGTAAATAGATCTCATATCTCTAAATGGATTGACACTATTTGCTACCAATGAAAGCTTGAGATTACAAGGTTCTTTTTTAAATTGTGGCCATATTTTTTCTATCTCTTTAAATATAGAACCATCTATAGGCATTTGCATCATGTTATCTTGACTTCTATTGCATGCATGGCAATACATAAATTGTGCCAAGCTAGTGCACCTAAATAATCATTCAAGGTGTGGAATAATGGGAATGTATTGAAGAACCTTGTGAGACACCTTTTTGATTATTGGATCTGACTGATATCTACTAATATGACAATCATGGCATTCTATTGCAAATTCATGTTGTTTATGATATAGAATGCGATCATTGGGACATGCATGTATTGTCTGATACTTCATTCTAATTTGATTCATAATGGTAGATAATTCTCAATATGAACAAGATAGAATATTTGATGGTGGTAACAAAAACTCACCTATCAATATACAAAAACAAATATGAATTGTTAATATAATGAATAGTAATGGTATGCTAACATTGAAGATGATAAAAATAACATACCTTAGTATACTTGACATTACTACATTGGATAAACCATCCATAGACCTTAAGTTCACCAAAAACACTATAGAAGAGAGAAGAGTTGTTTGGGAGCCTTTGTATAGGGGCTCGTGTGTCTTCTCAAGTATAGGAATATCGAGATTATATTCATCATAATTATTAGATGCACTAGTACTATCATCGTTAGCATCTTCATAAGTTGTGCCAATACCATCTTCTTCAATCATGTCCTCTAGCACATTATAATCTTCTTCCATGGGAGTGTTATCCTTAGCTTTGATATTCACACCTCCATGTTCCTCTAGTTAAAAATCCACATTTAGAAATCACTAAAAATCATGGCCCCCTTCAATGTGACCATGTTGCCTAAAATGAATTTGGGCTATTGTGATTAGAATTCTTCAATTCTTTTAGTCCTTACACTTTTTGCAAGAACAATTACATTTATCATCTTTTCTTTCAAACTAAAACCACAATCTAGCAATTGTCTCATTATTTTGTTTTGAGTTCATATTTTTAGGCATGGTATTTCTTCACAGGAAAACATATCTACAAAATTATTGGACATGTTGTACTTAATGTTTATATCTGCACATATGGTTTTGAAATAAAAATTTGGTGTAATTGATGTGTATATCTACAAAAATATTGAACATGTTTTACTTAATGTTTATATCTACAGATATGGTTTTGAAAGAGAAAATTGGTCTAATTAATGTGTATATCTACAAAAATATTGGACATGTATTGTTAGAATGAATGTTGATGCTATGGGGGAGCTTTGCAAAACATTGTCATGAACATGTTTGTCATTGATGGCAACATAGTAATGAGTTTATAAAGACTAACAGAGCAACAGACTATGATCTTTGTATTAAGGACATTACAATACATATCTATTTATGCACAATTGCTAGCACATACTACAGTATTTATTGGACACATGGGAAACTACACAAAACTTGAATCAATAAAGTATAGAAAATGTTAATGATTTACAAAAAACTATATGGAAACATAGCATTGGGAAAATAGTTTCTATTGTATAATAAATACAATGCATTGTATTTTGAATGAAAGGTTGTGTAGTTAACTGAATGTAGAACATTGACCACTAATGATGTCAACAAGTGCATATGTATGGAAGTTGCACCTATAAAATTTTGGGTATAACTATGAGCTGATAGCATTAATTAAATGTGTATTTCATTTAATTAATGTATGATAAAATGTGAAGCCAACTCAATGATTTAACATTGAGTGTGGTATAAAGGAAAGATGTTTTTAGAATTTTAGATATCAAGATTAAGATTCAGAAGCAGAGAAGAATTGCAAATTGTAAAACAACAAAGAAAGGTGATTTGCTAATGCAAGTAAGTGACCTTAAGGGTTACTATTGATGGATACTAAGTTCTAGATCTGATCGCATGATCTGAAGGTGAAGAAGTTTGACATACTAGACAAGGGAAGAAACAAAAGATTGTCTCACATCTATTATTTAGAAAGGAATTGTATTGAGATCAATTGGATAGTGGGTTTGTTAATCGAATCCTGCAGCTATTTGGACAATGGGTTCAGCTACCTTCTACAACTCCTAACAGGGTTGGAATCTTCTAATAGGGATTCAAGGTCTTGTAGTAGGGACTCTTTGTACTAAGTGTTATAATAGACTCCTAACACGGTCCATCCTCTACCAAGGAATATTCATATTGGTACATCATTTTGTAGGCATCATTCCCACTAGGGCTTTCCCTTTGATCAAGGGATTCCCTAGTCAACATATCTGGTGTAATTGTGTATGCACATCTCTTTATGGTCAAAATTTACTTTGATTGAATGATTGAGAATGTTTAAAAGGTTAAATTCTTCAAATTCTTATATAACTGATTCACCCCCCCTCTCAATTATATTGGTGGACTACTATTTCTAACAATTGGAATCAGAGCTTTAGGTCCTTGAAGGGAAGTTTAACAACTTTGACAAATCCATGTCAACCTTGTTTAGGAAGGAAATTCCTAGATTTGATGGCACAAACTATGACAACTAGAAAAATAAAATGAAGACTCATCTCTTGTGCATGGGTCCAGGAAATTGGTTTGTAACCAACACATCTAAGAACATTGTGGAAGAAGACAATATTGAAACCTACACCAAGGAATAGAGAGAAGTATTTATGTGCAACATAAGGACAAGAGAAGCAATATTATCAACTCTACCTAAAGGTGAGTACAGTTAGGTAAAATAGTTAAAAACATCTCATGGAATTTGGAAAACCTTAGAGGCTAATTATGAGAGTGATACACATGCAAAAAGGGTTAGATTGCAAAATTTGTATTGCACATTTCAAGATGCTAGAATGATGGAAGATGAATATGTAAGAACCTATGTTTGTATAATATCTGAGATTGTTGTAGGAATCACATCTTGTGATGGAAATAAATCTGATGATGAAGTGATATGGAAGATCTTGAAAAGTATAACACCACCTTTCAAGATAGTAGCTCAAATGTTTTAGTTGATGATACCTTGTACTACTAATTTCACCAAAGAAACATTGTTTGGTAGATTGGAAGTTGTAGAATTTGACCTGAAACAATCTGGAGAATTAACAAAGGTTGAGATAGCATTTAGTGCACTAATTATCAAACATGGTTTAGAAAAGAACACAAAAGCATAGGAAGATATTGCTAGTAGTAGCAAGTATATTGAGGAAAAGATCTAGGAAGGAGTGGCTCTTCTTGTGGAAAGAGAAAAAGATGGTAAGAATACCTTTAGATGTTGGACATGTAATAAATATGGTCATTATGCATCTAAGTGTCCTAAAAGAGAAAGAAAGTATAAGGGAAGATTCAAGTCTACAAGACCTAGAAATTTTTTATATGCTAATGAAGAAGAAGAGGAAGAAGAATTTGATCAAAACTTGAGCAAAGATGAATTAGTATTTATAGCTATAAAGGAGGATGATTTTGATAGAGAAATTAGAGAAGAAAGTGCACTGATCTTACAAGTTGAAAAGAAAGATTAGATCATTGATAGTGGTTGTTCATATCACATGACTAGTGATATGAGAAAGTTTGTCAAATTCAGAAGCCATGATGGAGGAATTTTTAGAGTAGGGAACAATGTAGCCTATCACATTATAAGAATTGGATCTATCACACTAGATGGTATAACATACATTGATGATGTTTATTTTGTTAATGGACTAAAGCATAACCTATTGAGTGTTGGACAACTTATGGACAAAGGTTATCAATTGCAATTTGGTAATGACACATGCATTATCAAAAACAAGGAAGGAAAACTACTTGATACTAGCACACAAACTAGAGGTAATGTATTCAAGTTAAACTCCACTAAAATAACATGTTTGGTAGCTAAGATTGACAATAGTTGGTTATGGCACATAAGATTTTGTCACATTAACTTTGATAACATTGTGAAAGCCAGTAATACATTTGTTGTGAGAGATTTACCTAAGATCACTAAACCCATTAACATTATTTGTAAGGAATGTATCTTGGCTAAGAAGAAAAGAGTCTCATTTCCTAGCAAGCAGTTTTGTACTACACAAAAGCTAGAATTGTTTCATACAAATTTGAGTGGTCCTACAAGAACAAGAGGATTCTATGGAAAAAGGTACTTTATGATTTTTGTTGATGATATTACTAGAATATTGTGGGTAGCTTTTCTTTATAAAAAAATTAGAGGAATTTGAGAAATTCAAGATATTCAAGAATAAAGTTGATAATGAATCTGGAGTTAAAATAAGAGCCTAAGATCTAAAAGAGGAGGAGAATTCACTTCTAGAGAATTCAATATATATTGTGAAGAGCATGGTATCAGGAGACAACTATCTTCACCCCATACACCTGAGTAAAATGGAATTGATGAAAGAAGAAACAAATTAATTGTTGAAGTAGCAAGAGATCTGTTATTCAAAAATGATGTATCAAAAACCTTTTGGAGAGAAGCAATCAATATAGCAATATATACACTAAACAGAGTACAGATTAGAAAAGGTATGGACAAAACACCCTATAAGCTATGGCTTGTTCACTCACCATCAATCAAATACTTCAAGATATTTGGAAGAAAATGTTCCATCAAAAGAGATGAAGGTATGTTTCTTGGCTATACATTTAAAAGTAAAGCTTATAGATGTTTTAACTATAGAACAAAAACTATAGTAGAGTGCACAAATGTTAAAATTGATGAAAAGTTTTTCACTAAGGAAAGGATGATGGATTACAACTCTGATGGAGATTATTATTCTAGGATGACCAATAGAGGCAATGAACTATTTCTCAAAACTAATAATTATTTGCAGAGTAATGTGCAAGTTGAAGTAGTAAGAGAAGAATAGAGCATAGTACCTAAAATAAGAGTTGAAGCAACAACTCCTACCCCAGATAGGAATTTGATAAGAAATCATCCTACTGATTAGATAATAGGAAGTAAAGAAAAGAGAGTAATGACAAGAAGCAGAATTAATGAAGAACTATGTCTAATATCTCAAGTAGAACTGAACAGTAGAGATGAACCAATCAAAGATTATCATTGACTAAAAGCAATGAAGGAGGAACTTTAGTAGATAATTAAAAATGACACATGGGAATTAGTTCCTAGACCAAAGGACAAAAATGTGATTGGCACAAAATGGGCATTTAGAAATAAAAAGAATGAACAAGGAGAAGTAATAAGGAATAAAGCAAGACTTGTATGAAAAGGCTACTCTCAGCAAGAGGGAACTGATTATGAGGAAACATATGCACCTACAACAATGATGGAAGTAGTCAGAGTGTTCTTGTCATATGCAAAAAATAAGAATTTAAGGTATATCAAATGGATGTTAAGTTAGCATTCTTGAATGGAGAACTTGAAGAAGAAGTTTATATTGAGCAACTAGAATGTTTACTTTTGACAAAAGAGAAGGATATGGTTTACAAATTAAAGAAAGCCTTATATGGATTAAAGCAAGCACCTAGAACCTGGTATGCAAGATTGGATAAATACTTAGTAAAGCTTGGATTTTCTAAAGGAATAGAAGATATTAACTTATATTTAAAAGAAATAGAAAATGATTTGTTAATAATCAGTGTATTCATTGATGACATCATTTTTGGAGGAAATGATGAAGCCAGCAAAAAATTCTCAAAAGACATGAAGAATGAGTTTGAAATGATCATGATAGGAGAAATGAAATTTTTCTTAGGATTAAAAATTTTTTGAAACGAAGAAGGTATCTTTATTTCTGAGACAAAGTATTTAAAAGATTTTCTAAAAAGATTCAATCTAGAAGATTGTAAACCTATTAGCTGGTCGCAAGTTATCAAGCAAGGATGAAACATCTATAGTTGAATAGAAGAAGTACATATCTATGATTGGAGGATTGTAGTATATAACTCGTAGCAGACTTTATATAGCTAATGTAGTTGGAATTGTGGCAAGATTTCCAGTTGACGCTAAATAATATCACTATGCAATAGTAAAGAGGATATTCAAATATTTGAAAGGGACATTAGATTATGGCATTTGGTATGATAGAAGCAATGGTTTCACTCTTTGCACTTATATAGATGTTGATTGGGCTAGAGATAGGGATGACAGAAAAAGCTCTAGTGAAGGAGCATTCTTCCTTGGAGGAAGATTAGTTTCTTGGCTTAGCAAGAAGCAAGATTGTACCTCATAAAGTATTGCAGAGGCAGAGTATGTTGCAGCAGTAAACAACTGTAATCAAGTCATATTGATGAAGCAGATGATGAAGGATATTGGAATTACATTAAGAGGACCTGTTATCATTCGCTGTCATAACACAAGTATAGTTAACATGTCTAAGAATCTTATTTTGCATTCTAAAACTAAACACATTGCCATAAAATATCATGTGTCGAGAGAGAAATTTGTTGAGAAAGAAATCAAACTGAACTACATTAACACTAAGGAATAGATTGTAAACATTTTCACAAAGGCCTTACCTAAGGATACATTTGAGTACTTGAGAGGTATGCTTGTGGTTAATGCCCTTTCCTAGTTTAAAAAAGAAGATGCAAAAGTGCATCAATATAGGGTATATAGCACCATTGTTAGACTAAACTGAATGTTGATGTTTCCTCAATGGGGGAGTATCTGTGATGAATAGAGTTAGTCAAGGACTCTTGGTAATAGGTAATTGCTATACAATAGTGTCTTTAGACACTTGCATTGTTTATAGAGATATATGTAAAAGTTGTAAACTAATAGACCAGCTTGTGGTCGTGCTGATAGATTATTGTATGTTCAAAAAATTGAACCATTTATGTACTATCTTTGACATTGATGTAATGGGGGAGAGAGTGATTTGAAAAATATTGGAGAGAGTTTGTACTATGGGGGAGAAGTGTTGCAATAAATTATTTGCATGAAGCAAGATCTAATTGATGAAGAGACTTATTGATATTATTGGAACTAGATGTTTTTCATACATGTTGCCATTAATGCCAAAGGGGGAGATTGTTACCATGAATGTTGATGCTATGGGAGAGCATTGTAGAACATTGTTATGACTGTGTTTTTCATTGATGACAATATAGTAAAGAGTTTATAAAGACTGACAGAGTAGTAGACTTTGATCTTTGTATTAAGGACATTACATTATGTATCTACTTATGCGTAGTTACCAGCACATACTATAGTATGTACTAGACACATGGGAAAGTGTGCAAAACCTAAATTGGTAGAGTACATAAAATATTAATGATTTATAGAGAACCACATGGAAAAAGAAAATTGGGAAAATAGTTTCTATTGTATAATCGATACAATGCATTGTATTTGGAAAGAAGGGTTATGCAGTAAACTAAAGGTAGTACACTGACCACTAATGACATCAACTAGTATGTAGGTATAGAAGTTGCACATGTGAAAATTTAGGTATAACTATGAGGTGATAGCATTAATTAAATGTGCGTTTCATTTGATTAACATATGATAAAATGTGAAGCTAACTCAAGGATTTAATTATTGGTGTGGTATATAGGAAAGATGTCTCTCGAGTTTTAGATATCAAGATTAAGATCGAGAAGTACAGAAGAATTGTGAATTGTGAAGCAAACAAGCAACAGAGTAGAATGATTTGCTAATGTGTGTAAGTAGTCTTAAGGGTTACTATTGATGGATACTAAATTCTAGATCTGATTACATGATTTGAACGTGAAGTTAAGTCTTATGTACTAGACAAAGGAAGAAATGAAATATTGTCTCACATCTATTACTCAGAAAGGAATTGTACTGAGATCAATTGGACAATGGGTTCATTGATCTGGTCCTGAAGCTATTTGGATAGTGGGTCCAGTTGCCTTCTATAACTCTTAACAAGGTTGGAATCTCCTAACAAGGATTCAAGGTCTCCTAACAAGGACTCTTTGTACTAAGTGTTGTAATAGACTACTAATAGGGTCCATCCTCTAACAAGGAATATTTGTATTGGTACATCATTTTGTGGGCATCATTCACACTAGGGTTTTCCCTTTGATCAAGGGTTTCCCTAGTCAACATATCTAGTGTCATTGTGTATGTGTACCTCTTTATTGTTACAGTTTACTTTCATCGAATGGTTGAGATTGTTTAAAAGGTTAAATGTTTTACATTCTTATATAACTAATTCACAACCCCCCCCCCCCTCTTTGTTATATTGATGGACTACTAGTTCTAACATGTACTTAATGTTTATATTTGCACATATGGTTTTGAAAGAAAAATTTGGTTACCTCACTCAAATTCACCCATATTATAACTAATGAAAAGTGGTCCTCTTCCATAAAATTTCATTATTTGTTTTCCAATTTGATTCATATACAGATCAAATATCTACTCACTACTACATACCACCCAACCAAAAATGATATAGGGACTTGAAGACTAGTTTTCAAAGGCAAGTAAAATAGGGGGAAGTTGACTTCTAGAATATGTTTCTCTATCTTAAAATTATAAGGAATCTTAAATAAAATATTTCATTTTCAAGAAAAGGAAAAGAATCGAGAACCTGGATTATAGTGACTACGGGCTAATAAAGAAGTGATCAACAAATAAATCTAGAGTTAGTACACCCCCACCTTGTCCAACTTTCTCTAAACATTATACATGCAAAGGGAAGCCATAATTGCAAGTAACAAGACCATAGATTAAATAATCATGGCACTATTTAGCATAGCTATAAAAATAAATTTAAGCATACCATTGAGGAAATTATAATAATTATGAAGTGATCATTCTTGGTAAGTCGGACAAAAGAACTAATGGTATAAGACTTTTTATGTAGAATATAAAAAATAAAATACAAGAGTAGACTATAGAAAATTCAAAATTATTATAAACTTAGGTTTTCTTTCTTCTAATTCTTTAATTGGAATAGATTCATTAATTAAATAACACCATGAGAATCTATAGCCATGAATAGCTTATCTATATCCATGAATAGCTTAATTTTCATTATGTAAATCCTAAACCTAAACCATGATAAACCTAAACAAGGCACTTGTATCAAACAATGACACTCAAAACGTGAGTAATGAGCACTCTCTAATTATTGCAAAATATTATTATGTACTATGAATAATAACTACTAATCTATTTTTTCTTGTATGGACATAATAGAACCATGTCTCAGTTAAGTTATTGCTTCTTACATTTAGTGTAAATAGGAAGAATAGCTATAACATAATTTCTCAATGCATTAGGCAAACTCCAATATTTTCTTGATATCTTCCTGAAAACAAAAGGTTATATATATATATATATATATATATTAGCCATTATTCCTATAAGATGTGTTATCAAACATATAAGACCATTTTGAAAAGATTGTAAGTGTAATTTTCATAGAAAAAAAAACAAAAAAACAAAATATCATTTTCAAGTACCTCAATCTTCAACAAAGACATTGTAGGTGCATATCTGTCAACTATATTTCCATCGTTGTCAATCAAAAAACTTAGAAAAGCTCCATTTTATGCAATCACCAAAAAATCCACCTTTGATTGATTTCAAGAACTTGTAAATAGGGGTTGCATTACTATCATTGACCTCAACCTACATCATCAAAGTGCAATATAAACACAAAAGATAAAATGTAATAACTTTTTTTACTAGTTAAATGAAACTTGAAAAAAAAAAATTATTTTACAAAAACATTTCTCTTGAAATATCTAGTAAATATATCTAATAAGCAATCAAAATATAGCCAATATGCTAACCTTGCCAAAAATGGGAAACTCTACTATAAAGTGAGTGCATACCACCTCTATAGTCTCCTCATTATCACCTAGTTCTTATAGATCATTTTGTTCTTCTACTACATCTATTTTTTATATTCACTTTAAGGATGCATAAATTTACTTCTATCTTCCATTATTCTACAGTAGTATATAGATCTGTATAGTTTCAGAGTAGTATATGGATCAGTATACTGTGAGGCCTCACCCCAACCCATCATAGCTTAGTTGATACTTTTTTATTTTGATACTCATGACTCAATATGTCGGGACATTATTTGATGCACTAAACATTATTATGCTATTTTATGATGAGTGATGCTTTACTTTCAGATATTTGATTTAGTCATTTAATACTTTATGAACATGTATAATGATGAAGTAAATGAATGCAGAACTAACACTTTGATTATGCAATTTTAATAGTCCAAATATGAGTAGAATGAGATAAACAATTGATTATTAGAAAAATGGATGTTTTAAATTTACATGATTTTCCTAATACATAATTTACATATATGCATATGATTCTTGAACTACTAATGTGTGCAATTAGTGTCTAGAATATTTAACTGGGAAACCTAACAGAAAGACAGAACAGAACCCCTTGTTAATTTGTTCTATTTTTGTATTATCTTTGTTTGAAGGTTTTTATATAGTCTTAAAATTCTCCTAGCTTTTATTTTGGTTCTATTAAGTCTTTAAGGCCTAAAAACATTAAATTTAAGTATCCTAGGGGTAAGGGTATGGGTTGGGAGTACTTTCCACCCCCTTAGCCTCTTAGGTTGACTTTTAGGGTCACTCAAAAACTCTACTTTTGGTTGATTGCGAAAATTGATTTGTCTCTCTCATGAGTTGGTGACTCAAACTCCACCTTGGGGTTACCTAAAGCCTAGTTGAGTTAGGGTCATATTTAGAGGCATTTTGGAGAAATTTTGGGGTTGTTACCCAATCTCTAGTTTTTAGAGAGAAGTTTGAAGATTGAAGGAAAGGAAGGCTAAGTTCTTCTCAACTTGTCATTTTTCCATAACTTTCTTTTGTGAAGGTAGGGTTCTTCACTCTCTTGATCATGTTCTTCATGTTGTTCATACTTCAATTCATGCATAAGGCATTGTGTTGTCCTTGTATTTCTTGCATGTATGTTGAGGTTGTTATGGGAGGGATCTTAACTTGTTCTTGGGTGTTATTCTTATGCTTTGCTTTAAAAATTTTAGGGGATTTCATGGGGATTGTTTTGGCATCACTCACCCTTGGATAGGGAAGAAGTGGGCAAGTATGAGGGAAGGGCCTTAGTTGAAATTCAATAGTGTAGAGTATCCTCTCATGGTGAGAAGAGGGAAAGAGGATAGGGTATATGGGTCCCTACTTGTCATCACATACCTTGTACAAAAATTTGAATTCTTGAAGAAGGGAAGGAATGAATATCCTTGTTATATTGACCCCGAAAGGGCATTTGTAGAAGAACGAAAGTTCTTTAATTTTAGCCCCAAAAGGGCTATGTTATGGTATGGTGATTGATGTATCGTACTGAGAAAATCCACCCCCCCCCTATTTTGGTTCAATGTTGAACCTATTGTGAAAAATTGGGTTGGGAATGTATGCTTGAATTGTTCATCATATATGTTGTTTTACCTCCGGGTCAGTTCTTGTCTTTCCCATGGTTCCCTTGATGCATTGAAGTTATTGGAAAGGGTCTCTTGTGAAAGACCTAGAAGGGAATTCAATTAAATTATAACATTATGTAAAAATGTATTTAAATTTTGATGTATTTGGCAAAGATGTCGAGTTTTCTTACTGGTTCTTTCCTGATGGAGCCTTCAACCAAGTTGATTAATAGAGAGAAAAGATCGAGAAACCTTCTTGCATTGTAGCTTAAGTTATTTCAGTTCTTGCATATGAGCATTGATGAGTAGATAGAATAATGATGATCAATTACGCATTTACAAGTTCAATCTTGCTAAAGAAGGAAACTATATTATGTTGAAATTATCAATTCAATCCATGCTTAATTGGAAATAAAACAAATCTTGTATTATTGCTTAAACATATTATTTGATTTCTTCGTTAACTTGGCATTTTGGCAGATTCAATTTGAAAGGAGTAAGATAGCATACACTCCCTTGTATTAAAATGTATGACAAAAAAACATGCCTCCTGGAAGAAAGTTATTCAAGTATAAAAAAGAATTGACACAAAAAAAATGTACACCACCTTGTTATAAGATCCTATTAGACACAAAATATGCCTCTTAGAAAATTAGGCAAGTTATAAAATTTTCACACTTCAAAAATAAACCAACACTTGGAAAGAAATTGGCTTGTCAAAAAAAAATTATCACTCCTAGGGTAAAAGCATAGATCTGTGTCACCGTTTGTGATACAAAAACCTGTTTTGGTCAAATCTTATTTCTCTATCAAAACTCAATTTTAAAAAAAAATTAAAAATACCCTTTTATAGATTTCAGATTCAATATCATCATTATATAAATTTTTGAGTGTTTTGATTAGTTATAATATGCTATAATCTAAAAATATTATAAGTCGATATTTC